>OY987299.1:104829872-105192372 GCA_963920635.1 Pseudeuparius sepicola | reverse complement strand
TTGGAAAACGCTGAAAGCGAAAAAATGGCCACCCAACTGGCCGCGTTCGTCATGGTGCGCGTCCGAATAACGAGAAGCAGCTCGACGTGAATAAAAATTCGTTTGGGGGGAGCCAACGATCGAAATTGGTAATTTCGTGGCGATTATCCACGGGTACTTTGTCTAAATAAACTTGGGTGTGACGCTGATCTGGGCATGGAGATCATGCATTGCCGGTTAATCTGTTCGGCTGAACGTACCTCTATCGCTAAAATTGGAACTATATTGTCAGTGATTCCTCATAGCAATTAGTAAATAATACAATCCAAGCTATTTTGTGAAGAAGGTAAGTACCTACACGGAGCAAAATTTGTCAGATAATATATAAAAAAGCGTATTTTAACGAAAATATGTTATGTAATATCATCAGATAACATATTTACAAAATAGTAATATACAATGTTTAATCATTTGCTTTTTACTATATATTTAATAGTTATTTATGTACCAAGGCACTGAAGTTGAACTTCAGTGCCGAGGTACATACATAATATTATATATTTTTTTGAAATCGGAAAAAAAATGTTTTATTAGGCAAGAAAATAATAATAAGGGATCACCCGTCCATAAACCGACTAATACGCGCGGCGTTGCTTGACTTTGACGATCGCTCTACCTAGGTCAAGTAAGCCAAGACACGGCATCTGCGTAGAGAAAAACCAAACTGCTGCTTTTTGTGCAGCCTATACACAACAAATATATTGATATTAAAATTTACTAGAGTTGCCGCGAGACACGAGACACGAGACGTCTCGTCTCGTCTCGTCTCTTCTCGAAGCCGTTTTGTCTCGTCTCGAGAGCATTTTGTCTCGAATTTCGAGACGAGACGAGATAAAATCCTTCGAGACAAGCTCGAGACGAGACGAGACATCTCGAAAAATTGTAATGACTTATTATACGACTGGAAATAATAATATTTTAAATTTTAATTAATAAAAAACAACATCGCATGGTGTGATCTGGCAATACCAATGATCTGTATACCTAGATCCATAATCCAATATACACAACTTCGTCCTCAACATTTTAATATTTATTTACAAACTTTTTTGCAGAATTGCAACTTCTCTAATGTGACAAATAATGAAAGCACTTATTTTTTTGCAATGAATATGTTACCGTGAAAGACCGAAATTAATGAATGTCCGCATTCGACAAATTGCCTGGTGGAAGACCGAGTATTTATTAATTTTATCATACATTCGGTATTACCGGTATATGTCAACAAACACACATAAGCTTCGGTGGATGTCGAAAACGACAGTGATCAGTAATGAAAAATACACCAACCGAATACCGAGACGCGATAAATAATACATAAATAATAATAGAAAATAAAGAATTTCTGAATTTTTCTGGCAACTTGAAAAAGTTGTCTTTTAATCAGTTTGGTGGCCAAAAACCCAATTAAAAATTAAATGAAAGATAAGTTTAGGTTTTCGTTAATTTAATGCCAAATATAGCGACAACTTTTTTAAATCAAAAAGCTTGTCCCATGAAATGTTCATAAAAGTTTTCATTTAATAAAAAATGTTTATTTTCAACATACACCATATTTATATGAGTGCATGCTGAATGTCGACATTCGCCGGTGTTAGTTAGAAATATTAATATTTCACCTACTGGGTGTCCAACTTTAAAACTGTATATACAAATCCGTAAAATCTTCATTTTTGGAGATAATCACCTAAACTTTCTTTTGTTTGAAAGCCCTTCAAAAACCGCTTCTTTTGACCTTCCTGCCATTTTCAAAATGCAAATCCAGGACCGGCTGCGATTTTTTATACCCCCGATTTTCACGAAAACCATTTAGCGATTTTTTTTATTTAAAATCTGACCACACAGCGTTAATCAGAACACCCCAAAAACCCCCATATACCAAATTTGAACAAAAAGTATACAGGGAGTTCCATTCCGTAGCGTATCAAAGTTGAGCAAAATAGGAATTTTAAAGACATCTGGCGAGTCAAGTGTGCCATGGAATCCCTTCAAAACAGTTGCATGGTCAACGGGACCACTCAAAATGTTGGTGTGAAAAGATTTGCTACAAAAATATACAGGGTATTTTTCTCTGAGCCATCTCAAAATTCTGAATTTTTATTAAACTTTATACTGGTCAGAAGTGCTTTGGAACCATTGAAAAAATATTAATAAACACAAAAGTAATTCATTTCTTTACAAAATGCCAACCAACAAATAAAAACAATTTAAATTATTAGACCTTTCTCAACAAAGTCACTGTCTAAGATGATACATTTTCTGTGCGTTTCCAGTTGTGGCTCATCAGCCACAAGCCACATTAACTGATATGGAGTTACTGACTGGCAGGCTTCTGTATTTTTTAGATTTAGTTCGTTTATAGTATGTGGAGCGGTTTTGATATACTCGATTTTTGACCCGTATAAAGTTCCAAAAATTCAGTAATTTGAGATGGCACAGATAAGGACACTCTGTATATTTTGTATTGGACCTTTTCACACCAATACCTCGAGTGGTCCTGTGGACCATTCAACTGTTTTGAGGGGATTCCATGGCACACTTGACTTGGCAGATGTCTTTAAAATTCCTAATTTGCGCAACTTTGACACCCTGCATATTGGAACTCCCTGTATATTTAAAACAACTCGAGATAAACGAGACAAAACGAGACGAGACGAGACAACGTCTGCCTCGTCTCGTCTCGACCATTGTCTCGTCTCGTCTCGACAAAGATTATCTCGAAATTTCGAGACGAGACGAGACAAGGTTATCTCGTCTCGTCTCGTGGCAACTCTAAAATTTACTAAAATATGTATACTGAAGGATTGCGTCACTTTTGACGGGCGATTTCTCCGCGTCTGACGTTTGATGTTTACTTACATCTCGCCAAGGCCTACTTATTGAAAAAATCGTACAATAATGTAGCCATTATTGTACGATTTCTGGGCTTTTAATGGCGATTTTGGGACACTTTACTGCCGATTTCAAGAAAATTCCTTTAATTAAATTTTGATATATTCTATTGTGATATACACATTTTAAGTATAATTTTCTAGAATGCAGATATTTTACGAATGGAATAGAGCATTTAATATCATTCGAGTCTATTAAACGCAAGTAATTAAATTTATAAAATCCGTCAGTATAAAATTAATAAAAATATGTATTGTAGAAGTGCGTATTTGGACCTGGTCCCTTAATTACTGCACTTGAACTGGTCATTTGGTGTTGCATGCGCTTTCGTTGCGTAGGTATACAACTATAACAGTTATAGAGCACGCGAGCGTGTTAAATTGCGAAATATCCCGCTCCCAATTTTCGAACATTAAGGAGGTAAAAATATTTGAAAATAAGTTTTTTCGTGTAATGTTATCGGCTTACTCTTAACTTATTTATTGTGCTCCATTGACTCCAGAAGATGAGAATTGAGTTAGCCTATTTGGACTGTTCCTGAGATGGTGTGCGTTCCATTTATGTTTACTTGGATATACCTACTAAGTAGACTAGAGAGATTAGGGATTTACGATGTATGCATAATAATAAAAAGGCGATTTTTGTTCTAGAACTAGAACTAGAAATAATTTTTCTTAGACGTTAAAGTAAATGGGAGTTTGTTAAATCTGGATTTTATTTTGGATTCCCCTCGATGCAAAAAATGTAAGTAAATACATAAATATTTTTTATTAAATTCAAATCTCTTGTTTTTAGGCTTTCACGGCTGTTATCCATGTCTGAATGAATTTCTGGGCTGTTGCGCCGTGGTCGATGGAAATCTTCTAGACATTTCGATAGTCGTAACTGAGAGCATCTTTAGTGGTAACTCATCCATTGAGGGATTGTAACTGATCATCAAATGCCTAAGTAATACCATTGACTATAATCCTTTACTCAATGGTAATACCTAGTGGCGACCTAACTGATAATCAGTTGCATAGGACGAGTCTTCACTGAAGATGAGTACGAGTACCGTTCAGCAAAAACGTCTGGAAGATTTCCAACATTTCCAAACAAAATTTAAAGTAACAATTTAATATTTGCATAACTAATATATGCATATATTTTTTCCTGAATATTTGGACATTATAAACAAATACATATTTATTAAATTTTATAATAAGTAATATTACGCGATATAGAAATATATTTTTGAAACTCTTATACGCATTATTTATAATTAATATAATAAATAGTCAAATTAAAAACATCTTAGTTTTTAGATTTAAAACGCATTGTTAAACCAAACACCAGTATATTTGCTCTTATAATAAAGCCGATATTATAAAAATATTTTACATTGTAAAATATTGTATTGCTGTGCCAAGTAGTATTAAATTTCATATTACAAATTACTATTTATATAGGTATATTTTTTTAATATATTTTTCTCCGTAGGTATACCTAGATTCCTTTAAAAGTTGATAGGTATGCTCCCCTTATATAACTCTGTCAAAAGTTTTCATTATCTCTATTCTCTTTCAGACCTGAAAGTACAGGTGTATTATGTAAAGATTGCTCACCCCCTAACTTCTTAAATTTTAGACCTATAGGAAAAAATGATAAACATGAAAGTTGTATAGGAGATTTCTTTACGATTTCAATGCACTGATAAAAAAGCAATAATTATACAAAACATAGTTAGATGTTATGAAGAAATCAAAGTTTGGAGAAGCTGTCCTGGAAGCGACAATTTTAAATATATCAGCGTACCTATATACGTGGTGTCCCGTATTTCTCCATACATTATTCTACTAGGTGTTCAATTAGAGAACATTTCTCTTATCAAAGTTCTTGTGTAAGTACTTACCACTAATTTCCAATTAAAAATTTCCCTCGACCTGCAAAATAAATTTATAGCTTTCACATTTTTGTCGATTTGAGATTTTTTGTTATTGCGCGAAAGGTTGGCTATGAATGTGCCTGTAATTTTCTGAAACTATCTGAGGACCTGGTTGCATAAAAGTTTTCAGTTGCATCAAGTTTCATTATAATGGTTTCCTTCTATATTTTAAAATAAACACCATGCTGTGGCTATTAAAAGTTTTGCCCAATATTTGACTTTTTTATTTTACGAAACATGCAGATTTATTTTACAGTCATCAATTTGCAACTTTTTCGTTTCTTACTTTTTTTTTTGTAGAAAATCTAATCTAAATCTAGAAATTGTAAAAAATAATCCTGTCATATATGGCCCTACCGGCTCTATAGGTAGTTATCAAGCCAAGCACCACAAACAAACCTATATGGCAACCTGGTAGGCATATTATATTTTAAAGACTATACTAGTAGCAAGCATCAGATCTAAAGATGCCTTATACTACTGTTTCACGTCTTATACTCGTAGTACATTTTGTATGATGGAGAGGTAAGAAGTATTTTGGATCTGTTATTCGAAGAAATCATTCGGAACATATCGATACTTCAGTTGCAATAAGCAGTTCTAGAACCACGTTTAGATTGTTTTGAAAAATATAGGGGATTTAAAATGCCATACCAATAGCTTGATGTCCGAATGCGTACCTACCGATGTTAGTGCTATATTTCTGCCATGCTTATTGATATAATTTTTTTTATTTTTATGTTGCTCCTATAAGTCTGCAGGATTGAAGTTTTTGGTAAAAAAAACAATAGCTAGAGACGAGATAAGATATATTTAACGTTCTAATTTTATATGAAGATTACCTATAATAATATTGTCAAAAGAGGCTCGGTAGAGGCCTATAGTTACTAGCTTCGATCGAGGCTTGGAGAACAAAAATAATAATAATTATTGTGCGTAGATCTTTTCCTTATGCAGGTACTTGGTGTATGTTTTAAGTGTTGAAAAGTTCTATAAATCTTACAAGATCTTGCGAGGTTTTTATTCTAGTGAAATCATTTGAACGAAATTCTTCGATATTTATTCCACAACGCAAATGTCTATATTTCTCACTTCGTCCCCCTCTCGTGGCACCCCCGCTTACTCAAATCACAGTGCCATTGTGGGCTGTGGAGTGTATGCAAATTGAAATATGGTTTTAATATGGCGGCTGTCGGTCGGGAGAGGAGGCCCCCTCATTTTCGGGCTAATGTGATTAATACAATGTGAATGCGGATTGATTAAGCCTCGGGCCGCGAGGGAATCGAATATATAGGGGTGGAACGGAGGTCTGGGAAACGAGAGACTCGGGCACGAGTATTTTGAAATTTCTATTATTGAAATAATATGCCATTACATGACAGGCTTTTAGCAATTTCGCCCAATCGAAAGGGACTTTATTCAGTGGCCACTGCACATTGCACACTACCCAACAAACATTCAAAGTTAAAATTACCTAATTTTTACTACCCAACAAGTCAGAAATTTATTTTGACCAAACCAGTTTACCTCTATATTAGGTAAAAAAGTGGAAAGTGGGGAATGAAGTGGAAGTTATTTTTAAGTTAAAAATAGGTAATATAACTTTATGGGCTTTAGTCAAATTTACCAGTGAATAGTAAAAATTAAGTAATAATTAGGTAATTTATGTCTATACTTGGACCTAAATCTGACCATAATGAAGAACAGCAGTTTTCTCTTTCTATTAATATGGTTATGTTATTCTATAAACGGCCCATGCAAAAGAAAATGTCGTCTGCCTTTGACCTTATAACTAAAAGGTATGCCGAGAGGTAGGCATGGAATTATTAAAGGTGTTTGAAGTTTGTTGTCTGTGCAAAAATCTCCTTGCGCCTAAAATATTTCTGTATATTATAGGTGTAATACTTCGAAAAAACTCGTGGGCCTCATACATATGGTGTATTGACAAAAATTTTCTATTATTTTTTTCTCATTTTCAAAAATGTTTATTAACAAAATTCGAACAGAACAAGAAAACATACCAAGCATACCTTTTGAGGAGTTTTTGGTGTCCCAAAGTGTGATTTTTTTTTCATATTTGGAAGCATAATTGCATACACTTTTTAATTATTTATGATTTCAAGATGGAGGATATCGTTGTTTGTTTGATAGCAAATAAACTCTTAACTGTAACGTTCCGTTTTACCTATTTTTAGACTTTGAAGTAATAATTTCTTAAATCAGGGAAAAAATAACCAAGAATTTTGACCATATAGTTACATTTTCCCTATTAAAGGATAACGCGACCAACAAGTTAAAGTCATAATAAGGGTTATTTTTGGTAATAATAAGGAGATTATTGCTATTTGTGTGAGCATGCGTATTTTACAAGATCTTGCCCATAAGTTGCCCATGGAGAGATTCATTAATTTCTTCTTCTATTTGTCCTAACCCTTCCAAATTGATTTCATTATCTGCGGCACAGTTATCTGAGGCTTCTAATATCGTATTGATGTTAACTGGTTGCACTTCCGGAACACTCACATACCTCTCGGTCTCGTCATTTTCAAAGGCTTCATTTTTTTATCTTCCTTATGGCCCGATAAAAGGAAAAGGAATGACGAAAAGCCTTGTGTTTAGGCATGTTTCTACAATATCTACTTTATAGAAAATAATGCCAAATCCAAATTTAGCAAACTTATAGGTATCTACCTAACAAAATAAGCTAGACTACATCAGTCTTTGTTTTCCGTATTCAGGATTTATTTTCATGAATAAACACACTCCAAGATTTCTGTACTTTAAAAACTGTTTTGGGATAATATTACTTCATGGTAATTTTTATAAGAAATTTTAACCTTCTTTAAGCCGTTTTTACTTTCAAGCCCAAAAAACTAGTCTTTTTGAACTTCATAGTAATTAATAGGTTACATATAAACCCAAAAAACGACTAAAAACCTATAGGGATATAATAGGTCGAATATAGGTAATAATTACTTAACTATCTAACCTATTTTTGACCTAACCTAACCCTAACCTACAAGGACAAATATTGAGACGAAATTTACTTCTTTATCACCTCTAACATTTCTTGAATTATCTTTTGACTATAGGCATCTAGAAAGTTAAAATAAGTAAATTTTGACCAAAAATTGATGGTAAAATTTTCCTTGTCTCCAAAGCCTGATCTTAGGTAATAATAAACTAAATTATAACCAAATAAAGTTTCCTAAAAGTTGAGCGTTTATGTAGTTTATAATTAGGTTGAAAATTAGTAGTTTTAGGTCACAAAACTTCTTCTAAGGTTTTTCTCACTTTAAACAATTTTCTCAAGGAAAAACTTACCATTTTACCTCCATAGGTAATACTCAACCAAAAATTGGTAATCTTGACTAGGAATGTTTGTTGGGTATATACCTAGTAGAAAACCATTTTCACATCCTATATCTTTAGTAGATCAGAACAGACAAGCAGAAATTTATTTTTTCACTTCTCACTCATCACTTTTCATCTTCACTTACTTGGACCTTATATCTCTCTTCAAATCATATTTGACCGAACGTCAGCATAGTTTGTTAGAAATTGAGGGTTACAAGTCTCATAACTTCATACCTACTTCAGGAGTACCTCAGGGCTCTAACTTAGGTCCACTACTTCCTAATTTTTATTAACGACCTTATAGGTAAACTCAACTGTGAAAAACTTATGTATGCCGACGATCTCAAAATATTTAAAGACATATATCTACAGTCGACGACTCTATACAATTGCAACATAATATCAACACTATTGTCGATTGGTGCGCCATAAATGGACTGTCTCTGAATGTTTCCAAGTGTAATGTCGTTGGCTTCACTAGAAAGAAAAACCCTCTCTACTTTGACTATTGCATTGATAATGACATTCTGGCCAGGCTTGATAGCGTTAATGATTTGGGAGTTTACTTCGACAGGGAGCTTACATTCTTACCTCACGTTCAGTATATCGTAGCTTCGGCTTCCAGAACACTAGGATTTATAATAAGAAACATTAGATACTTTGAAAATATACACACACATTCCGACTTTTATATCAATCCTTCGTCCGCTCGAAGTTAGAGCTCTAGTTTGGTCACCCATTTATACTTGTCACAGTGATGTCATTGAGTCAGTACAGAGACGATTTCTTAGGTATCTTGTTTACAGAGAGGATCGGCATTATCCGCCTAGGGGTTTCGACCACCACTTGCTATTATCTCGCTTTGACGAGATTTCCTTAAGTAACAGGAGGGAGGTCATTTCAATAAAACTTTTATATCATCTGCTTCACAATAATTTGGATTGTCCTACTTTACTGAAAGAAATTAATTTTTTAATACCTCGTTTGGAAGCTAGACATATTGCAATATTTTATAATGATGTAGCATCTACAAACATAATGTATCAGAATCCAATTTACAGAATGTGTCGGAATTTTGATTCTTTGTGTAGCAATGTTTTAGCTTACATTTTAAATAATGTTGTATTTACAGAATAGTTAGGTATAGTTGCACATTTGTATTATTATTGTTAATGTTTCCTGTAACTGGGTTTATCCTGTTGGAAATAAACACTTATTATTATCACTTTTCATCTTCACTTACTTGGACGAAACACGGGTGAAAGCAATATTCACTTTTTTCATTGCGGATGAATCGTAATTATTGTATAATATCTTGCCACAAACAATTCCCATTTTTTATATTTTTATCTTTCCTAAAATATGTTGCTTAGATCTTCCTTTCACTCAGAAGTACGTTAAAAAAATAATAATAATAGTTCTCACTCTCACAATACTCCAAAGTAGGACTACCAGAGAAGCAAATGAATACTTGTTAATGTGATAAAATTCCAAAGGAAACTATTTTAATAGCAATTGGCCGATTGGGGTCGAAAAAGGCAAAATCGGGAATATCATTGTCATGTTTTAGTATGCTAACGAATAAATCTCTGCATATCCAGCCTTTCTAATCTACGCCACTGTTTGGTCGCTTGACGGTTTACTGGAAGGGATCCCGATCCCCACCCCGTCGCTCGGTCACACCCCTGCTTAATCGTTGTAACCAAGATGTGGTCGATCCACTCCAGGCTACTAAACACCAAACTAGTCGCCCCTAGGCTAGGCGCTATGCACGGACCAACACCCCGACGTGCGTGCCTGTCAAAATTGATTTTGATTTGGTCGATGCGTGGCACAACTGCGGGAGGTTTTGTAACGAACCGAAATCGGTTGCGTGTGTTTTCCTATGCATAAGCAGATAGTTAAATTTGGATATTGATTTAATTAATTTAGGCTTTAGAGGTATTATTATGCAGTTGATGATTTTCAGTTTTAACTAAATACGTTTAATAACGATAAATGCACATTTGTTTGAACTAATGCTGAGCCGATCAGGCTCTTCTGGAAAGAAAACATTTCTGGTTTCAATAAGCATCCATGCGCATAATAATTTATATGAGCAAAGTGGCTGATATCCTTTATTATTTCTTGTTCAAGAACCGATGAGGTACTTGGATCATTATTTTTTTTATTTTGGAGCTTTTATAAATTTAAAATAGAACAAAAATAAAGAAGTGAGAATATCAGTGGCCTAGATGCAAAACCCGACAATCATACTTTTTCAATAATAAGTATAATATGCGATAAGAACGCAAATGCCTACAGATACAGATCCATAATAAATTTAGAGGCTAAGTCCCGATAAATCCAATGTTATTTGGATCTAAAATCGAATATATCAGATCCAGAAAACGACAAGTTCCTTGGCGATTTTGATACAAAAACAAACATTTCCAATGACACCAATATAGGAGCTCGACAATATTTAAACAGCTACTGCAGGCTTGGTAGATTTTTTTAACAATTTGGTAAGTTGAGTATCTATAGGTAATACCTAGTCTGCTCGGCAGTGTTTATGTTTTTATAAACGCCAATAATAATAATTATTGAGTGAATCTGAAACTAGTATTTGATATGTCGTTTGGTAACGTTTTTGCGGTCAAATAAAGAATTCAATTTTGGCATTATTTTGCAAAAACAAAATACCTGAATGAAAATTATGTCACCCTACAGGGTGAATCGCGATACACACTGTATAGGTAGGTATATTGTGAGATTTCTGTTCAATACTGGAATTTACTATTACATTTTGGATTTAAAAAGAGTGATTCCATTGGCAGCGTTTTTTTATAGTTAAAAGTGGCTCATTCAAAATATCTCTGCTATATTTGTTTTGGGAGAAAAAATCGGTGGCGGGTGCGATCGATAGCTCATCTCGGCGGCCTTCTTTTGTCATAATGAAAGTTGTTGCCCATGGCCAAAGATCAAAAAAATTCAAAATGTTTAAACCGTTGTAACTTTTTTATTTCTAGAGGTACATAAAAATGTTTAACATAAAAATATTTGCAAGAACTGCCATAATCTAAATAATAGATCAATATCCCATTTAATATGATGTGTTACACTTGCCAGTTTATTCTGTATTCAATATAAAAATGTGAGAAAAGTTGTTGGTAAAATTTGTAATTGATATAATATCTAGTTATCCATGGAAATAAATAATCTATTATGACGTTAAATTAGAGTAGACATAGAGTAGGCTTTAATATTTTAAAATAAAGTTTCCATGCAGAATTACAGAATTGTTATTTTAAATAATAAAAAATACTTAACATTCTTTCGTTTTATGAAAATAAATTAAGTACCTAAGTACCTAACACTTAGCAGGTATATAATGTCATAGCAATTAACATAAAAATGACAATAAAAAAATATTGTAGGTACTATTACAATAAATGCTTAGTGAACACCTAGTAGTTACCCCTACTTGTCACAACAAACAACAACCACATTCTTCGACATCACATCTTTTCAGCTTCAGCATTTTAGTTGCTGCTTACTTTACGTAGATATATTTTCATTTTTTAAAAATACATTATTTTGTGGAGCACTTTTCTGTTTAGGTAACCTCAGATGAAAAATTACATTAGGGATGTCATGATTAAAGTCCTAACTCTGTCATTGCATAATTGTTTCCATGGATAACTAGATCTCATATCAACCAAAAATATTACCAATAATTTTTCTTAAATATTTGTTGTAAATAAAGAACCAACAGGCAGGTGCGTGACACCTCAAACCGAATGGGACATTTTCACAAACAATTTAATTTCCGAGCCCAAGGGGGTCGACATGTACAGTAATCCATACAACAAAACTAATATCACACGTAATTCTGTCAGCTCTTGCAAACAATTTTCATGTTAAACCTTTTTCCGTATGGCAAAAATTAAAAAATATAGAAGTTTAAATACTTTGAATTTTTAGGTTTTTTATCATAGTCGTAGGTGGCCGCCTGGAAGCGGCACCGTCGCAATAACAAGGCCCGCCAGCTGAAAGCGATGAGTCATCAAAGGGAGGTGACCCTAAGGCGCCAAATTCAAATTTCAAGATGTCAACTTGGTAAATTTGGTAAAAAAAAACACTTTAAAATGATTGTTTACATATATAACTCATGGTTTTACAACACGGATAATAATCTACGAGAGTGAAAGTCACATTTTCAAGGGTTTTTGGTGCATTTAGTTATCTACAGGTAAAATTTTCGTAAATGCCAATTATTTCTTATTTGCCCGCCTAGATACAACTAAATTCGAATAAATAAAACCATAAAACTTACTGATTTCAAGGTGGTTTCGTTTAATCACGTAAAATTATTAGGTATGACACTCTCCAACAGTCCAAACCAAAACCTCGGAAAACTGTGTAGGAACAAAATCTCTTTTGATGGCCTTAACCCATTCTTCCCTTAAAATGGGGTCTTTATGGAGGAAAAAGCAGACACATTAGGACCGCCTTTGTAGTTTCCCTTGCAGTTGAGAACGGAACACGTCCACGGCATGATTTAAATTAGTCCGAAACTATAGACACAACCTAAAACCTATAAATTAAATTGAATTTTAATCACTTTATTCTGAACCACTGCTGTTTTACCACCTTATTAATAAAACTCCACGTCCTATATTACTAAAAAACACAGTCCAACACACAACAAACGTTCTTTAAAACCGGGAAATCTCCAGACAAGTAAACGTAAACAACTACAAAAAGCAACCTCCCGACCTCCCTGTGATGACGTAGTAACGTTTCGCGTCGCCAGCTGGCAGGACTTTATCATTGCGACGGTGCCGCTGGAAGGGCTATCGACCGTACCTGCTATCGATTTTTGCTGTCAAAAAACAGCATAGATATTTTCAACTCCTGGTTTTCTACATTGTTTTTGTTATTTTCTAATATCATTTATATCATACGTTAACAAATTTGGTTACTTTTGTTCAGGGATGGGTTTTTATATACACTACTTTCAATGGATAGGTATATACCCATGTTTTTAGTGTATACGGTTGCAATGAAATTGCCTGAAATAACAACGTAGATATGTTATAAAAGACTATGGACAATGATATTCCTATAGTTTTCCTCTTTATTTTTATTTCGTATCGAAGAACTATCACACCCAAATTTCACTTTCAAATTGGTCATATTTGCCACTGAATATTTCCCCGTCCTTTTTTTATTTATCCATTACGCGATTTTTCTATGACCTGGAACTAAATGTTGTCCCTATAAATTGTTAACATCGAATTACATCGCAATCATGACATCTCAGGTATACCCCAATAACGTAACCGGCAATTTCTTCCTCCAAATTTAACACTCATTTGACACAGGCATCATCTTCTGACGTACATACATCCTTTTTACCTACTTTTGTGCGAGAAAAACCTTTTCCTATTCTGCCGCTTTGTGCCCGGCACAATACCAGGTGTACAAATATATTTAGAATTCGAAACGTTCAATGGTGAATACCTGTCGGACAATGGGCGATGTTAAAAATTCACGAAAACAGGAAATGAGGGGTGTGGATGAGAAGCCCTCAGAGAGGGAGCCCTCTATGAATGCGTTTCTTTTATTTTCTTTTGTGCGAGGCTGCTATACAAAGTGTCGCCGAAAAGTAACACTATGGACTGCGTGTAACTTATATCTAGGCTGTTCAGGAAGAGGTGGTTAGCCTTTTGTGTTGCTAATTCAGAGGTTTCAAAGAAAGTGGACAATGGGAGAATAGCATCAAAAGCTTGCAGATTGTGTAGGATATTTTTAAAGATTTGTTTTATTTCTTTGTCCAAGTTTAGTTTACAGCAAGATTCGTCTTTTCTAGTAGTTATTCTCACTCACTCTCTTACTTTTGAATGAGAATTATAATAACTAAAATGAACGACAAAAATAAAACAATAACTTAAATTTGTCGGAGAAATATACTTGATCATAAGCAGAGAGGCGTTCCAAGAGCTACATTTGGCATACAAAAAATTGAATTTGAATTTAATATTTCCGAATACGGCCATCAATAGGATTTTAGCAATTTTTTTACGATTTTCAAATAAATGTGGCCTTGAAATAATATTTATTTGCAGGTAAAGTGTATTTTCTGTTGAAAATTTAGCAAAATATTATCTACTTAAAAAAGTTTTTCAAAATGGAAAGTTATATGCCATAATGACAAAAAAACAAACGATTGCTGCCTTGATTTGGAATCAAAGTAATTTCAGTTACTTTTGTTTAGCTGGCTATACAGTGTGGATAGAAATTGTGGAATATTGTTTATATTTCTTAAAATATTCCTCATATCAAAAACATGTTTTAATAAAAGTGTTAGGGGAAATTATTTTCCGTTTAGTGATATCAAGCAATCTTTCGTAGCACAAAAAATGTGGTTGCCATGGTAACCGATTTAATTTTTTTTAATGGCACCATATACTTTTTTGGTAAAAATTTATACATGGAACTTTCTGAATACGATACAATACAATTTTAATGGGGTCGCATAAGAAAAAAATACAAAAAAATAAGTTTTCTATTATGCTATTGGCAATGTTTATCAAAATAATAATTTACATCAAGTTAGCCATACCAAAATCAGAAAAATGCGAAACTGTCACTAGCTGCATGTGTAACTGTGTACATTGTTACACTAAACGTACTTTTTTTACTCAATTTTCTGTGTACTTAAGTACTTAGTATGTTAACCTGTATTCTTTCCGTTTCACTTAATTCAAGCGCCATTATAACTTACTAAGTAATTAAGTACAAGAAAATTGAGTAAAAAGGTACGTTTACTGTAACAGTGCACACAATTACCAGACACTGGCAGCTAGTGACAGTTTCCCATTGTTCTGATTTTGGCATGGCTAACTTGATGTTAATAATTATTTTGATAAACATTGTCAATAGCATTATAGAAAACTTATTTTTTTTTGTATTTTTTCTTATGCGACCCCATTAAAATTGTATTGTATCGTATTCAGAAAGTTCCAATGTATCAATTTTCACCAAAAAACGTATATGGTGCCATTTAAAAAAAAATCAAGTCGGTTACCACAGCAACCACATTTTTTGTGCTACGAAAGATTGCTTATCACTAAACGGGAAATAATTTTATTGAAACAAGTTTTTCATATGAGGAATATTTTAAGAAATATATGCAATATTTCACAATTTCTATCCACACTGTATACCTGAGAGACATGAACCTCATTCCTAACTATTTCTTCCTATACTTTCAAAAAATTTCCAACCATAATAGACTTTTGTTAAAAAAATACAAACACTAAAAATTATTTTTCATATTTTACGCTAGAAAGGCGATAAAGACGAAAAGTATTAGCGCATAAGTTGTATAGATGTAATCGCCAACACAGAACGGAAAGAAAAACTGCCTAAAAGATCTTATATGAAAATTAAAAATTGTTGGTTTTCTACGATAGCATCTCTGGATGCTCCTTTGTATCACCGTTATTTTTCTGTCATATGACACTACTTATCCTGAATTTTCTAAGCAAAATAGTTGATGTTGGATCCTATCATATGGTTGCTACAATTTTAATTTACATATTTGGTTAATAATTACATTCTTACTAAATAATAATTAGTTATATGCCACTTGCAAGTCATAATATAAGAGATATAAGAGCATCGTTGGTATCTGAGCGGATATCATTTTCCCAAGTACTATAATAAAGCGGACTTTCAACTCTCACTTATTTTATTTGTGAAGATTAGTGTGCGACCTAGTATAAATAAATAAAAGTAAGGGTTCCCATTGTAGCAATATAAAAAATGAGCCAGGTACCTTCCCTGCAGCCTCTAAATTTGGTTCCTCAATGGAAAAAAGTCTCAGTTAATTTATGATAATCCTAATTTAAGTTGAAAACTGAACATTTTTCGACCATCAGCCCATAATTTCTTAATTTAAATATCCAATTTACCTGCCAACATCGATTCAGTATTTCCCTAAGCAAGGCCGCGGTCGAAAATATAAATGACCGAGGGCCGATTTGAATAAAACGGCCATAAAAATTACTAACCAGCTGCGAGAAGTGCAGTTTATTACAGTAAGCTCCGAATTTATATCTGGCCTGGGTGTAATTTCTCCAAATTTTGGGAATACGGACCTTTTACGGCGGTGCCAGGCAGTCTGGCCGCGCGGCCCTTGGCCCTTACCTTTGCTTTGTGTAGCCCTAGCCGACCAGGTCTAAATGGGCTCTTTCTATCTGAATGAATTTATTATACCTACCTACAGGGAACCTCTCGCAGGTTGCCCATCTTCATAATATCACCTTCCTCACAAGCTATATTAAAATGCATATAAAACATTTAGGTACTTTCGAATAAATAAAATAGATGGACGTGGACATTTCAGGATGATAAATATAATATTTTTTTATTTCTCAAACAAATATTAGAACAATAACAATATTTCTGCACTATTATACGCACTTTTGTTAAGTACCACATGTGAGCTCCTGGATGCGTAGGTATCTAGGTACATACCTACACGGGCGTAGCCAAGGGGGGGTTTCGGGGGTTCAACCCCCCCCCCCGAAATAAGCAAAATATTACCTAATATTATACAGAAAAAATACGAGGAGTGAAGAGTTAAATTATTATTACGTTTGAATATATGTAGTAATAGTAGCGCCTAGCGCCATCTTTTGACGAGAGGCAGACGCAGTTGCAGCCGAACTATTTTGTATTGTAGGGACACTTTGCGTTGTTTCTCGATTATTCGCCACGCCCCTCGGTCGAAATGAGCGGAACTTTGTGGAAGTTCGTGGAAGTTTCTGGACGGCTACTGGCCTGCTATATAAGCGGCGCGTGACCGCGCTTACGGCAGTATTGTTCCATGCGAACTCGAAGCGAATAAAAGTGAAAAGTGGTGAACGAATAGTGAAGAGAATTAAGTGTACCGTGTAAGTGAGTAATTTTAGTGCACTGTTATTCGATGACCTTGTTAAGGATAGATACGTGAATCATTATTACTGTCGAAAAATGGAGGGGAAAAAAAGGAAGGGTGATAAACCTAAAGGTATGGACTACTGGAAAAAGTGGTGTAGTCAAGGTCAAGGGGTTTCTAATAAAGAAACAAATTTGGATTTAGCTATCAAAGCTTCAGCTAACTTGCATGCTGATAAGAAGACCTACCCCGAAATCTAGTTTGGAATGCCCAGATATGTGCGATAAAAACCTTTATCCTAATATTTACACATTACTACAAATCTTGGCTACCATTCCTGTATCCACTGCTACCCCAGAAAGGTCTTTCTCGAGCCTAAGGAGACTGAAAACTATTTACGAAACACTACAAGTGAAAACAGACTTATGAACATTCACTATGGAACAGGAATTCATGCAGATCAAGTAGTGGATATATTTAAAAGAAAAAGCCGAAGATTTCTTCTTTAATGGTTTTAGATTTAGCGCAGAGGAACGAAGTTAATTTATCCATTTCATTTAAAGTTAAAAACTTTATAAATATGTCGTAGTTTTTCGGATGAATATATAGATATTAAATTTCATGTAAGTATATTTTTGTTGTTTTATTTACTTCTCAAACTAAACCCCCCCCCAAAACTAAATCCTGGCTACGCCCGTGCATACCTATATGTATAGGTACAAGTTTTAACATGTTTCACAAAGAATCACCTTTATAGAGCAGCTCACTCATGTGTTCTCCCACGTTTGGATGGCTCTTCTTGTACCTTCTTCTATAACTAACCCACTAACCCAAACGGCGCACTTTATAAAAAATCACTGCTCTTTCATTATCAGCAAAAAAAAAACTTGAATTTGAAAAGTAGTTTCAGAAAGAAAGGCACCTAAACAATGGTAATTCGAATTGTTTCGAACGATTGTGACTAGGGCGTACGAATTTCGAATCCTGATCCTTTTTCTCCGAAAGATTTGGTAGGTATCAAGAATCTAACCCTGTGCATCTGTGGTCAGGCAACAAACAGTCTGGTCTTGCTCCTCTTGCGAGAAAGGCATTGATTGTGCAGAGGACATCATTAATATCCACTTCTCACCACCGCTCAAATTCCTAAAATAATTTTAGGTTAAAATAGGTATTAACTTTTGCGCTCAATTGCCTTCTCTGCTTCTCTGGGGCCAGTCTAGTATAAGGGTAGAAGATAAGGAGAAAGACTAGTTTCAGTTTCCTAATTTTCATTGTACAAATACATATAGTGTGTCCCAATTTGATACTGGACACCTCAGAACTATATGAAGGACAAGGAAAACAAATAGTCACTATTTTATTAATGACACTCCCAAGGGAGTGTATCTTATAGGCGGTGGTATTTGGATGGGGTAATTATTTCATGGCATGCTGTGATTTTTTTAATTAGCTAATTTTCAAGAAACCCTATTAGGGATTTTTTTACGACAAAAATGTTAGTTCAGAATGAAAAACTGAGTAGAATTGCAAAATTTCAAAAGTGTAGGCCTACTTTGATTTTTTAGCTTTTTCGCCTTTTTCTCCCACTTTTTTCTTAGAAATGTGTCCTTTCTGGAGCTTTCACGTCAAAATATTATTAAGGAAACTTGATCATCGTGGAAAAATAAATAAATAAAATTTGACGTAAAATCTCCAGAAAGGACTTTTCTAAGAAAAAAGTGTAAGATTAATCTAAAAATCAAAGTAGGCCTAGCCTTTTGAAATTTTGCGTATCTACTCAGTTTTTCATTCTGAACAAGTTTTCTTAATAACATTTTGTCGTAAAAAAATCCATAATTAGGTTTCTTGAAAATTTGCTATTTTAAAAAATCATAGCAGGCCATGAAACAATTACCCCATCCAAATACCACCGCCTATGAGATACTCTCCCTTGGTACTACCAATAAAAAAATAGAGACCATTTGTTTTCCTTGCCCTTCATATATTTCTGGGGTGTCCAGTATCAAATTGGGGCACTGGATATTCACATGGAAAAATTTCTATAAATACTTTTATCGTCCAGCTTTGGGTACTTTAATATGGCATTAATATTATTGAATATAATAAACAAAAGTAAAATCAAGTGCACGAAAATTCAATGGAAAGTATTATGAAGTTTCGTGCAGAATGAAGGATTCTACTCGACTGGGTTCACTATTATACCTATACCTGTAAAAAAATTATTCTTAATTTTTTAATAAAACGCCACTATTTATGAAAAATTGTACTTGTCTGGTTGCATACTTGAAAACAAATTTTACTAATAGCATTTTTAGTGTCTCTTTAAATAAGGCTAATTTAGTTCAAAGTTTCAAGAAAAAATTTATATTTTTTTACCGAAAAACGAAAAATATAAATTTTTGCAGGTAATGTTGAACTAAATCCGGAAATACTATCTATACGTAGTGCTACTAACACTGAGGATTGTCGAAACTGTTTAGATTTATCATTATACGTTTTTCTGAAAACACTGTAGGGTGTATAAACTGGAGATATACTTACTTACATGATTCGGTGTAAAAACAACACGTGCCTAATACTGGTATGAAGATTTAACACGATGAGTGTAAAATTAACCAGACGCATGTAGAAAGTACACTGGAAGCTATTAGATTAAATTCCAAAATTGTGGTAGGTATACCTATAGATTACTAAAAATAATATGTCGCTTATATAGACCACTTTTACTGTTAAATTACACACGCAAATTTGAACGGTGTACCTAAAATCGCAAATTTCTACACGACTGTTAATGTATTTCAACGGTTATTTTTTTAGTGTGTTATCCCCATTATACTCAATCGCATATTAGAACAATGCAAATTATTGATCTCACTATATTCACATACTTAGCATTTCGGCGTTAATGGTTGGTAAAAGTTTAAAAATTGATACTTGACAATTCACGCTTAAATCCGCACAATATCTAAATTTTCAAAATTATAACCAAAAACCTGTTTTTGGGATTAAAGTGAAGTCTTAATTATCATAACCGCTCCAACAAACGAACTCAGTCTACCTAAAAAAATACAGAAGTGTGCCAATCACTAAGTCCACAATATAATGAGTTAATGTTGCTGGTGGGTTGAGAAAGGTCCAATAATTTAAATAGTGTTTTATTTGTTGGTTGATGTTAAAAAAATAATTATTTTCCGGTTTATTAATATTTTTTCAATAATTTAAGAGCTAATTCCAATCTCGGCCCCTATATAATGTTTAATAAAAATTCAGGATTTTAAGATGGTCTAGAGAAAAATACTCTTAAATTTTTTATTGGTTCACTTTCAGAGGCCTTGTTGACCATTCCATTGAGGTAATTCCATTGCACATTTTGCCAGATTCCAGATTCATTTAAAATTCATATTTTCCTCGACTTTGACATCCTGTAGAATGAAACTCCCTGTAAATGATTTGTTAAAAATTTTGCGTTTGGGGTTTTGGGTGTCCTGATTAACGCTGTGTTGTCATATT
This sequence comes from Pseudeuparius sepicola, assembly GCA_963920635.1. NCBI lineage: Eukaryota > Metazoa > Arthropoda > Insecta > Coleoptera > Anthribidae > Pseudeuparius > Pseudeuparius sepicola. Next base: position 105,171,718 of record OY987299.1, on the reverse strand, counting down.
TTAAATAAGAAATCGCTAAATGGTTTTAGAGAACATGGCGGGGCATAAGAAAAATCGTATAGCCGGTTTTGCAGTTTCCAAGGGTGCGGGAATATCAAAAGAAGCGGTTTTTCAACAAGCAAAAGTTAAGGTGTATCTCTCCAAAAATAAACAATTTATGGATTTGTACAAGTATAAAAGTAGGGACCCTGTATAGTGTTCCTAAAGCCTCTCTGTGCGGCAGTGGTCAGGCGTCAAGCAGTCTGGCCGCGCGGCCCGGGTCGCCTTGCGACAAAGGCATTGGGCGGCGGCCACCCCCTCAAGGACAGTCTCCCCCCCGTCACCCTTCCTACCTAGGTCGCAGGTGGCTCATGAATGCGGATTCCCGCCGAAATTCCTAAAACGCTCTTCGCGGCCCTTCACGCGCCATTCAACCCCGACAGTGGTGGCGGCACAACGGGGTTCAAAATACAACTAAAATAAAATTAAACAGACACAGGGCAATAGTATGTATACAGGGAATGGGAAATCACAAAACCGGGGATAGGGGAGACCAATATATGACTATTATTGAGGCCGATATGCCTTATACAAATGTTGTTTGCTTGAGCTTTATCTAACGCCATAGCACAAAAAAATGTTGGCACATAAAGATTTTTTATAACGAATATGTTCCGTATATTATTGACTCCTGTATAGCAAAATGGTGTCTGTTTATGTTGCACACGCGGGAAACTATATCATTCATCTCTTTCACGTGACACTTTGATTAAAATATCTGTATACGGAACATGCTATATAAATATTCAGGAAATATAATATGGAAAATTTCGCTTATGTAGCAACGGCACCCGCCCACCTAAAGGTATATGCATCTTACCATATACATATATATCCACATGTCATCTAACAGATGTATGCGGTTTTCTGATCGGCAGTTGACATCCCGTCATGCGCCAACTGTCATTCCGTATGTCGCTAAATCAAAACATTAGTAGATAATATCTGTGCGATTTATTAAAGTGTGTTACTGATATTTATTATTATATATTGTTTGCGCAGTTATCGTGTTGTTAGTTGTGCAGTGAGGAGGACCGTTAGTGTAAGGTATCATGGACCCTGAAAGTGCAATCCGTAATTTGCCGAACCGAAATTAGATGCTTTCTTGGTAGCACAATTTTTTTCTAATAATCCTATTTTCGCGTCTGCCGAAATTCATGGGATAAAACTGCTAAAGTTTGTACCTATATGTTGTAGTAATATTAAAGTATTATGAGTTATTAATAAAGGAAGAACTTGAAGCTAGAGACCATCTTAAAGGCGCGTTTATATAAAGGCGCCATTTTAGTGCTTAGAAATACTGAGCCCAAATTCCGGAACTTAGGCCCAAACTTGACAAAAAAATTGCGGAAAAACGCTACTGAATATCATCATGTTGCCAAATTGACTTTATAAAACACTTGTGACGTCATAAGTGCTTTCCCGCCAAATTTAGAAGAAAGTATAATAACTTGCTAATTACGTAAATATATATTTTTTAAATAATCGTAGGGTCTTAGGAAAGTGAAAGTTATACTAAATAATTACCTTTTTTCCCTTAAATACTATACGTACCACCAAGAAGTAATATCCTTCTTTGATGGTCCTATATAAAAAAGAAGGGGTAATTCAGAAATGGCGGACGTCGAAACCGCCCGGAAAACATTGCACATACATTCTGTCTTTGTTTAAATCTCTCTGTGATATATGGTCCAGTTGCAGATAGACCGAATATAATAGGACTAGTCCTTTTGCAAACCGACTAGACCGTTTGTTGACGGACAAGCTTCTTGTACATATGGACTAATATCTTCAGTCCGTTTACATATGGACTAGTCCTTTTGTATACGGCCTGTTTTACATATACGGTCTGTAACATATTATATAAATACATTAGTCAACACTTGCATCTTTCACCGCAGATTAAGGTTATATCTCAGAACACTTCAGTGGTATCGCCCTGTTGCCAAATTGACTTGATAAAACACTTGTGACGTCATAAGTGCTTTCCCGCCAAATTTAGAAGAAAGTGTAATAACTTTCTAATTACGTAAATATAGGTATATTTTGAAATAATCGTAGGGTCTTAGGAAAGTGTCCAGGAATTGTTTTATCAAGTTTGTAAAATTTCGTCAAGTACCTACGCTATTGTGACTATGCGCTGCACAATAATTTTGGTTGATTATTTTGCAGGGAAACTCTTAATTTATTGTGGTTATCTTTTTCAGCGGCCGCACCTCGCACCTGCGGCGCCACTGTCCCCGTCCATTGTCAGAGGTGCCGAGAAAAGAATGACGCCTGGATGGATTGTTTCCTGCGTGAGTTGACAAATCTTCGTGATGGTTTTCGGGGCGCATTGTTGAGTACTGTCGAATAGTACTACGATTTTCTGGCCCATTCACGGCGGTAATGAGACGGGGATGAATCTGCGCACCGCGGGGTAAATTGGGTGGGAGAGCCCGTTTTTTTGTCCCCTTTGTGGTGCGCTGCAAAGGAGCAGGCTACCAGATTCCTTAGGGTTTTGTTCTGTTTGTAATTAGTGGCACAATGGTGGAATTTTTCGTTTAGGATCCCCTGTAATTGAAACGTTCCCAAAATGTTACCTATACAGCTTTTGGTGTTTAATAGATAACAGGTCGCGTTGTCCTTTTGAAGTAATCGATACGCGACAGGACTTAAAAAATTTATAATTTATTTTGTACCAACTAGGAATGGACTATGTACTTAGATCTGATTGTTGTTATATTATACAGAATGGTAAAACGTTATTTGTACATTAGAAAAAATTTCTAGCCATCTGTCAACAAGCACACAATTTAACAGTATCTACGTATCTATAAGTAGTTTTTCTCAGGTCTTTAGATTTTTCAATTATTTATTTTCTAAACTAACTACTAATTCTACTTTATCTTAACTTCAAGGTTTGTACCTACCTATAATATCGCCTATTATAACCAAAAATGGTTCGTTAGAGCGCCAGAACTTTGATATACCTTGATGGTTAAATAAAAGATAACATTTTCCTATTTACAATTTATTTAAAAGTTGAAAATTACACAGAAATAACTGAGTAAGTTAAACTTTATTGTTTACAATTTAGAAGTCGTTTAGAGGAAAGTAGGTACCCTAATAATGAGACCACATTACATTTTGTTCTGTATTTTGTCCTATAATTATATTATAATACGCAAACTTACGTCGAATGTACGTTCAATATAGTTTCTATTTTCACTGCAGTTTATGTAGTATAGCCAGATATTAACAGTTGTTGCGTAAATGAGAATTATTATGAAAAAAAAGACAAATCTTCAATTTTCAAAATTGGGTGCCTAATATGAGACAGTCTCATATCCAGGTTTAACAAAAACACTACTTGCCACAAAATAATTTTTATTTAAAAAACTTGAAAAGATTATCAAATTAACCTAGTATACAAAAATTTAGTTACATAACACTTGACACGCTGAACAGGTTCTTAATATGAGACAGTTTCAAATTAAGGTTTAACAAAAATACTACTTACCACAAAATAATTTTTATTTCAAAAACTTTAAATGAATATCAAATTAACATAGATACAACTCTTAAATTACATGACACTTGACACTCTATTCAAATTATTTAGCAATCTAAATTGGATGAAGCGAGTCTCCTTATATGAGATACCTCATATTAGGAACACTGGGATATCTACCCGAGTGTTCGGTAGGGAATATGGACGACTTCCGCCTTCCAGAACGTTATAGAAGGTTTTAAAAGTTTTACCTATGTATAAAAAACTTGAAATACAGATATAACTGAAAAATCAAAAAAACAGGTTCGTGTATCAAATGTCATTTCTGCCAAACTCTTACCATGGATATCTGTACTAGAAAGACACTGTCGAAATTAAAGACCGAATAGACATGAAGTTAGCACCGTTATTATATTGTGTGATTTAGATCCGACAGTGTTTACAACAATGCAATTGTTTTAATGGTACATATACCTTCAATTGATGAGTGAGTGAAAGTAAAACACTTTTTATATGGTTAAATATTTTGGTTTTGAAATAACAAGCTCTACATCGAGTAGGCAATATATTATATATCAGCTTGTAGGTAGGTATATGGGGTTTCAGATAGTAGGGCAATATTCTTAAAACGCGTGGTAATTTACTGAGTGTATTTTATGAATTGGAAAGGAAAAATGCATTTATACGTTGTAACAGGAATTAGGCACAATTTCTGTTACACTATTCTAGTTCTAGTGAACTATTGTAATGTTTGTTTATCTGTTACATCAAAAATGTCTGAATAATTTTAGTGTTCCTCCTAAAAATAATATAAGCTGTACCTAATATGAATGCGACTCCTGACTCCTAAGGGATAAATATACAAGAAACCTTGAAACATACATGTAGAGTACGCCAATCGCTCTATTGTGATCTCACAGACTCACTCACTCGGCAACCTTCAATAAAGGATTCTATAGAATTCTTTACGGGAGACCCTGTATATTTTAAATGGGTGTGTATAGATATTGGAAAAATATCTAATCGTGCCTAACACTTTGTCAATGCAAGTGTATATCAAATCAAAGAATAACGAATCCCTAGAATCCATTCTCCAGACCTGTAAAAGCAATCTCAACACAATGGCTCGGAAAATTGGAGAAAGCGATGCCACCGTCGCAGATTACGATCTAACACTACGGCTGCCTTTTATATGTATATTATTAATAAATTAATACGAAACATGACGTTATCTAAGCGGCCATCGCCTAAAACACTTTTAAAAGGCCCATTTAGACCCGTCCGGGGCCACAATGGAAGGTATAAGAGTTCCGAAAGGGCCTACGCCAGACTGCGTGGCACCGGCGTACAAAGGGCCGTATTTCAGAAATTTGGAGAAAGTAGCAGCAACTAATGAAAATAGTCCTCTAACCATTCATGAAAGGTATATCCCCAACTATAATACGTTCTAAGAAAGAATTATTTCGTACCAATAAGATATACGTAGAAAATAAGGAATTTGAATAAATGTACCTAGATATTTATATCTTCAATAAAAAAATTCCCCGTTAAAAGTTTTGCTCTTTCACAAACTCGGAAAAAATTATTTTTTGTCTTATAGTCATTTCCAAAACGACAAAATGTTTAGTGATATAAAAAACACTGAACAGCTTTATTTTTCTGAAATTTGGATTGCAATTTTCCTCTCATATACAGGGTGTCCCAGTTGCATATGTCATAAATAAAACTGATGGTACAAATTTAATTTTAAGCAAAAAGTTTGTATGAACGTTCAAGAACGCGTAAAAAGAAAGATACAGGGTGCGTTAATTTAAGTTATCTCCCGACTATTTTGGAAACGACAAAAGGTACCAATCATTTATTCTCTTTGTATAATTTGATTTTATATTTTATGCGTAGTATTGTGTTCAAATCAAGTTATAAGTTATTTGATTCCTGACCTGAAAGGGGGGTTCAAGTTTCAATATGCCTCATATCTATTAGATATCTCCTTACATGATCAGTAATGCGAAGATCGTGTTATCTTGTTATTCGGCACAATACACCATCTTATAACTAGATTTAGAAGCCCTAATTGAAAAATAGCCGAATTAATTAAGTTCGCTGACGGGTCCAGGTAGTGCTAGCATAACAGTGGTTGATTAGCGGGGTCGAGGGGAGGCAGGGGGCGGCATTCCACAGCCTCCTATTATTCACGTTCTACCTCTGGCTCGGTCGGACATAATCTCAGGCACCTTGGACACTGGCAAGGACAAACTGCACGGTATGTCTACATTGCCTATCTTAAAAAGTGCGAGTGTGCGATATTCTGCCCCCCCCCCCCCCGCAAAACTAGACGCGGGGCCCCACTTTTGTTAAGACGAATGAATAAAACACTGAGTTTTGTCACAAATCACAAAAAAATACGGAAACAAATTAAACTGATTTATTCCATATGAACGTAAAATACAAAAATATTATACCCTAACCATAAATAACTATAGACGCCGTTTCAAACTGAAAAACTGTTTGGTAATGTTGTCCAAATTCAAGCTGCTAGCCCTTTCATTCTCTTACTGATAAGGGAGGGAAGTTAGTCTTTCGTTAGCCATTGTCGATCGCAAAAATGGCTTTATTAGTTTTAATTTTGAAAAAGACCTTTCTACGGTTGAGGATGAAACAGGCAAACTCAATGATGGTAAACTTAAGAAAAGGCGAAGGGCAGCGCACAAATCCAGTAAAATACTGGCAATTTTTTTTTTATTAAAATAAACTCTGTAAAAATTCTTATCGATGTTAAATTTTCTAACTATTTCTTCGATATTTTATTAAGCACTAAACACGTATAAATAATAATATAATAGTCCGATTATGTCAGTACCACAACTGCCACTGCGACTGGCGACTGTGGATTTATACAGTGGCCCTAGCTCAGAGATATACAGGGTGTAACTTAAGTACGTTAAAATATTTCAGGTTCGTGATCCTCAGCCAATTTTAACAACAAAAGTTCATATAAACATGTGTATACAACTTTTTCGAGGCCAGAGGCCTCGGCAACTAAATTCCACATGAGTCATAAAAAGTTGAACTTCAGTGCCTTGGTACATAAATAACTATTTTAAAATATACGGACAGTTATTCAATATAATGACTAACAAAAAAAAGGTGATAAGTGGCATAAGCACTCAAAGTTAACAAAAAAAAACTAGTAACCGCATACACGTGTTTCATGCTATTTGGCAATTATCAGTACGGTGTAACATCAACAAATCAAAAAGATAGGCATGATTTGGGAAGCAACAAATGAAGTCCAGGCAGGAGCCAACAGCACATTTGCAGCTACAGTCAGCACATCCCCTATTTTGGGGCTTGTACTAACATCGCCACGGAGGCTGCTAAAGCGACCTGCGTGGAAATCTTCATAACCCAAGATTCAATGACAACAAGGATGTAAGATTGTGAGTGTAAATGTATTTACAAAGAAAAAGTGATAATGGTCATAAGCTAAGCACTCAAAGTTAACAAAAAAAACTGGTTACCGCATACACGTGTGATGTTACACCGTACTGATGATTGCCAAATAGCATGAAACGCGATTTCCATGCAGGTTGCTTTAGCAGCCTCCGTGGCGGTTGTTAGTACAAGCCCCATAATAGGGGATGTGCTGACTGTAGCTGCAAATGTGCTGTTGGCTCCTGCCTGGACTTCATTTGTTGCTTCCCAAATCATACCTATCTTTTTGATTTGTTGATGTTACACCGTACTGATGATTGCCAAATAGCATAAAACACGTGTATGCGGTTACTAGGTTTTTTTTGTTAACTTTGAGTGCTTATGCCCATTATCACTTTTTCTTTGTAAATACATTTACAATGTTTAAACTTTTGATATTTACTTGAATTAGGTAACGGCTAATCACTTGATCTGTAAAAATCGGAGAATAGTGAATAATCTTTTAGTTAGGCCCACATAAAGCATTTTTAAATCAAAACGAAGCAATTTTGCATTAAGGTAAGTTTAGCTAAATCTATTTTTCTTGGACTACACTATATTTGGTAGTTTTGTAAACACCTTGTATGTCTACAAAACGTCGGAATTAGTTGAGAAAGTTGTTTCATTTGAAAGTCTTGTCGCTGTGATTTTGGTCGTCGCATTTTTTATAAACTTTAACGTAAAAACACTTTTTGGGTAGCGGAACTCCAGGTGCAGGTAAGCACTTGATATACATGAATCCGCAGTCTTGATTTAAACAAATTTAACCAAATGGTGGGGAGAGCCACTGAAACGTAACAGCAAATTTTTTGGCGAAGTTTAAAATGTGGGGCAAATCAACCTTATCGCCCGTGTAGCTCAAAGCTCCTGCTTGAAAGCACACGATCAAGGTGACTTGCTATGTTGCCACATTTCATTAGATATTCCATCTTATTTTCGGATGTCGAAGGTTAAACTGAAGAAATAAAAAATGCCTGCATCATGATATTGTCCAAGATGTTGTCAGTCTTAATTCTACAAAGGGCAACGTCTAATATTTCTAAAATGTTTTAACCTAAACGCTGTCCCAGCTGACTGTTCGGCATGTCCGCGTTTATGTTCCTAATTAATTATTCCGCGTACAATAATGAAACTTAGCGACAAAAGAAGCAACCCTGATCAAACGGGTGTATTTGCTACCGCGTAATAGATGAGGCTGATATCGCACTCCCCATTATCTGTAGGGTTACAATTGTGGCATTTCAGTTTCACAGATCATATAGGGTTAATGTTAGTAAGTTTCATAGTTGAATAAATTTTTCGGAGTTGATGGATATGGTGCTAATGTGTGCAAAATCAACAGGCAGCTGCAGAGTATTGAAGACGGTTTCGTATAACAGGCAAAATAATATGCCAATAAGTAGATTTTGGAAGTTTTGCGAAGAACAGGGCATTGTTCAGGGCCTGCGCCTTTTTGACACGGAACCTTTGGCAGTTAGTTGTAGGTAATCAACAACGATGTGCACGAATTGACGGTTATGCCGTACGTATAATTGACAAAAAAAAATTGTCCGTATTCGTGGAATCGTGAATCGCTTACGAATATAATAATTATATTTTAATTGTAACATTTTCAAACACATACTCTAACGTAAAAGGTATAAGAAATATGCAATATTTAAGTAATATTTTAAAAAGGTAGGACGATGTTTGCTTTCCGTTTCCTTTATTAGTGGGATATCGGGTCCTTAGCCAAATGAGAGAAGATGATTTCTATAGTCAAAATGAGGGCGACATTCGTCCCTTCGTCCTGTTAGACGGTAAGTTTTAAGGAATATGCCCGATGAAGGTATTTAATACACGGTGAGCGTATCTATATCTCCGGTAAAGGCTTTTTTCCCGATAATGGAATTTTCTGTACTCGGTGAGAGTATTTTACCAAGAAATGATTGCAAGGGTCGATTATACAATCCTGATATCTAGAGGACGTTTTGTTTGTGTAAGCAGACAATAGAGGAATGTACAGACTTGACGAGTATCCTAGTATCCTATTAGGATTAGGGTATAGATAATAAGTGGTTCTATTCTCCACAAATGATCAAGCAGAAGCACTCGAACCAGCTGCTTTAGTACAGGATCCCCTGCAGGTACAGAGGAAACTACAGAAGTGATTCGTTTGACGGAAGGAACTAGTTTTTAAATGCCCACCTGTCAAAAATTGCAAACTAATAGACGCTCCTCGGTTAATCCTGGAAATCAAGTCAGCCGTGTAGTTGAATCTGCTCTTCGTAGAGATGAAAGAATAGCAAAGGTACAATCACAGATTGGAGCAAGCCTATATGTCTGCCCGTAAAAAGGCGCTCAATATTTTGTTTAAAGAAAAAGAGGAAGCGGGTGGATTAAGCGAATCCCAGACTGAAGCTAGTAGAGGCTGTCAGCGATTCTGGCAGACTAATTGTTGATATGCATTATCAGCAATCGCAAAATAGGAGGAACTGATGGCCCTAAATCTTAAGAAAGATGTAGCAACTCTATCTAGTTCTGAAGTTGATGGTTGGCTGTTTGCTGGTGATTTAGGAGAGAGAATAAAGGCTTTTAACGCGATAGATAGATATTAAGTGAAAGACCCCTATCAAGGAATCTTTAAATGCATGCCCAAGTTCCTCGAATTACGTTCACCGAAGGTCACAGGTCACAGGCCAACAACATGGATCGTCGCACGCTTCCAAACAATCTGAAGCAAGTCTATCGACGAGACAAGGAGAAGAGATCCAGGAAGGACAAGTAGTTAAGGTAGGTAGCCATGCAGGAAGATTACGTCATCATATAAGGGAATGGAAGAAGACCACACGGGATCCTGTGATTCTTTCCAGGGTAAGAGATTACAGGTTACCTTTTTCCCAGAAACCTAATCAGAATCTATCTAGATTGTTGAAGTTGGGGGCAATATCTCTATGTGATCATGGTCCTGGCGAATTTTTGTCGATATATTTACCGTTCCTAAGCCGAGTGGTATGGTACGACTTATCTTGAATTTGAAGAAGCTGAATGAATTTATCACAGATAAACTCTATCACTGATTCTGGTGGAAAACATCAGAGAATCTGCTAATGGTATAGAAATAATGATTCCTGACCTCCGGGCGTGAAAACAGTATTCAGCCAATATTAATGTTGCATAGAGTAGCCACGGAGTTGTGTCGTAAAATGCTTTGGGTTTACTTCGAAATAATTTTCTTTACGAGACGTGAAGTACAATTTATATATTAAAGGAACTTTACAACTGAAGTTCGATCTAAATAATTGTACGTCTTGTAACAGATGATCACACCCATTCCTACAGGTCCCGTTTTAGCCAGTTGTGTCAAAAATATGGAAAAGAGGAGGAATCTATAAGTTTAGTTAAATTCATTATGGAATATGTTGAATGCTAAAAAAATCCTATAGTCCTCGAGCCCATGCCTATAAATTTTTTTTTATTACCTCACCGTTGAGACTTTCTATAAATATGTGTTCTTTATGTCCACTTGGACAATTTCTGACATAAGAAAATTGTCAATGGCGGGGCGTTTTTTTTTTGGGACCCTTTCAAACTTTTAATGTCTACCTACAACGGAATTTCCAGAAAAAAATTTAAAGGCATCTAGCGAGTCAAGTGTGCCAAGGGTATTTTTCTCCAGGCCATGTCAAATTGCTGAATTGTTATGAAACTTTATACGGGTCAAGAGGGCTCAGCTCAGGACCTTTCTTAGCAAAGTCACTGTCTAAAATGATACACTTTCTGTGCATTTCATGTTGTGGCACAACAGCCACCTTATCTTATATGGACTTACATAGTGTCTATAGGGTGGCTTTGATATACTTGTAACGAAGTTACCGAAATTTTGTCAAGTTTTCAAAATTTTGCCAAGTTTTCCGCTTACGTCTCACCGCTAAGTCCATGCCGGCAAACGTTACATCTTACCGCGGAGGCCTAGTTCAAACGCCCGAACCGCCGATAGAGAGAACCGCGGTTTACAGCTAACGGGCGGCCCCTAGTTCAAATATGTACTCCCGAACTGCCGATAGATGGCGCTGCCAGTAGGTATTTAACCGCGGGGTCCTAGTCCTCAGGAATTAAGAGATCGATCGTTCATTCCATCTGGTGTCTTCCACCTGTCGAGTAAGCAAACTAGGCCGATACTTTTACTGTGCTCTACCACTACTGATTCTCTGTTGACTGAATAGTGCCAGGAGTTCATGCTGGAGCTATTTGGAACCGAAAACCGAACCGTGGATCCGAGCAATAATTAGAATAAATTCACTGTTGTCGTAGGGGGATAGTGCCAGAAGGATATGTTGGGGCTAGAGTAGTGCCGAGAGAGCATTCCGGATCTATTTATATCCCGGAGAGACTAGCCCATTTAAACTCTGTAGCTGCCACCGGTGCCGTTTCGTTTGCGTGCCACACGCTTACACCACACGTTTTGCCCGATTAGTATATCTAGTGTTTCTAAATTACTAATCTCGCCTGTACTCTTTCAGACACTGTTGGGCTGAAGCGGACCGAGGGATCAATTTAATTTCGTTGTAATAATTAATTTTTAGTTTTATTTTCTTGTACAGTTTGGGCAAATATGGGGTAACTAGGTGTAAACTGCTGGTTTGATTTCATCCCTTGCAAAACCTCCCTGGCTCTAAAAACACTGGACCGCAATAATATCACTCCAGGCGCCCGAGCAGAAATCGTCAACTAAGACCCAAGCTAACATTCTCGATTTTTGATCCGTATAAATTTTAAAAAAGCAGAACTTTGAGACAGCACAGAGAAAATACCCAGTATATTTTGTATTGGATCTTTGCACACCAAAACTTTTTTTGCTCCTGATGGCCATTCAAATGTTTTGAAGAGATTCCATGGCACACTTGACTCACCAGATATGCTTTTAAAATTTCTTTTTTGCTCAATGTTAACACGCTGCAGAATGGAACTCCCTGTATATTTTTTTGTCAAATTCGGTAAGCATATGAAAATTTTTGACTATCCTAATTAGCTCTGTAGGGTCAGAAAAAGAAAGAAGTAGTTTCTGAAGGCACTTCAAAGAAAACAGTTCAGGCGATTATCTTAAAAAAAAATCCAGAATTTGTTATCAGAAGAACAAATAATGAGGCATACAAATAAATTCTGTTTTTCAAGTAGGTATCTGAGAATGTTTTTCTACCCTGATAATTAAACAGAATAAATGGAAAAATTTAAGGGAGTAGAAATATACGTGAACACCCTAATAGGTATATTAAAATAATATTTTACAAAGCCACGAATCACAATTATTACGAATCTTCTCAGCTTTACAAAATCTAATCCAATTCAACTTGAGGAGGGCTCGGAGACCTTTATAAATTTCTTATGTTTTTTCTTTATATATCTTTGCTAATTTTGCTTGAAATATGACTGCGACCGTCAAGATCTATTTTTGTAATATTAAAATATGTATTTATTCACCAATTGAAAAAAATGCACTCCTGCCGGGACTCGAACCCGGGACTCCTACTGTGGCCGTAGGCACTTAACCAACTAAGCTACCGGAGATACCCTACACCCTCTAACCCCTCCTAGTAGCTGTAGAAGACGCCGAAGTCTCCTACATCTCACCGCTACTAACTATATCTCAATTGGAATAAATAACACCTAGCCGTTGGAACCCGTATCTCCGGTAGCTTGGTTGGTTAAGTGCCTACGGCCACAGTAGGAGTCCCGAGTTCGAGTCCCGGCAGGAGTGCATTTTTTTCAATTGATATCCTTTACCTGATATGCCACTAAACATCCTTTATTATGTATTTATTGTTTTTAAAATTTGTTTACCTATTAATAGTGGAATTGCTATTTACTTTTTAGAGTGCAGCACTTCTAATGGAAAAGCTTCTTGGTCGCTCCTGATTTGCAGTATGGTGAAGACGAGAATTATTGTTATTAAACTTGTCTGTTCCATGCATTGAGACCCCGACCGCAGCGCGACGCATCCGTTCCACCTCGTCCGGACCGTGGTCAGTATTTATCGGCCGCCGTAATTTTCGGATTTCCATTTGTTTAACCGGCACTGGACAGCAACAACAATCCACGCACCGCCGTAAATAAGGACGCGGCCGTAAATTGGTTCCCCTAGTCGGAGAGCTGCGGGAAAAATGACCGGATCGAGAGGTTCTCGATTTTTCCCCACGCGGTAACGAGAAGTAATGTGAGGTAATGCGTGTATGGTGCCAGAGTTATATGGAAATCGAATTAATATCGCCGAGAGTTTACGGCCGTGTCCGTTGTTTTTGCACGTAATGCGTAATCGCCATCCTGCTAACCGTGTAAAGCCAAGAATGATTCTATTTCTCACATTCTTCTTTTAAGATGATTATGAAAAACTTTATTTGACTTAATATTTATTTATTGCAAACCTGACCATGTATTTGAAGATACATCGTCCATCATAATATTATCTAGCTTACTCTTGAGGACGGCTTTGAACTGTCCACTGTCCAGATCATATAGATATCCATATACAGGGTGCCCAACTTTATAACTGTACAAATCCGTAAAATCTTCATTTTTGGAGACAAAAGCCCAAACTTTTTTTTTGTTTGAAAGGACTTCAAAACTGCTTCTTTTGACAGGGCCGGCTGCGATTTTTTCATACCCCCAATTTTCACGAAAACCATTTAGCGATTTTTTTATTTAAAATTTGGCCCCACAGTGTTAATCAGAACACTCCAAAACCACTATATACTAAATTTGAATAAAAAATATACAGGGAGTTCCATTCTGCAGGGTGTCAAAGTTGAGCAAAATAGGAATTTTAAAGGTATCTGCCAAGTCAAGTGTGCCATGAAATCCCCTCAAAACAGATGAATCGCCAATAGAACCACTCAAGGTATTGGTGTGCAAAGGGCCAATACAAAATATACAGAGTATTCTTATCTGTGCCATCTCAAGCCCGTCAGTCAGTAAGTTCATATCAGTTAAGGTGGCTGGTGTGCCACAGCAGGAAACGCACAGAAAATGTATCATCTTAGACAGTGACTTTGTTGAGAAAGGTCCAATAATTTAAATTGTTTTTATTTGTTAGTTGGCATTTTGTAACGAAATACATTACTTTTGTGTTTATCAATATTTTTTCAATGATTCCAGAGCACTCTTGATCCGTATAAGTTTCATAAAATTTCAGAATTTTTAGGTGGCTCAGAGAAAAATACCCTGTATATTTTTGTAGTAAATCTTTTCACATTAACATTTTGAGTGGTCCTGTTCACCATTCGACTGTTTTGAAGGGATTCCATGGCACACTTGACTCGCCAGATGTCTTTAAAATTCCTATCTTGCTCAAATTTGACACCCTACAGAATGGAACTCCCTGTATATTTTTTGTTTAAATTTGGTATATGGGGGTTTTGGGGTGTTCTGATTAATGCTGTTATGTCAGATTTTAAATAAAAAAATCGCTAAATGGTTTTCGTGAAAATTGGGGGTATAAAAGAATCGCAGCTGGCCCTGGATTTGCATTTTGAAAATGGCAGGAAAGTCAAAAGACACGGTTTTTGAAGGCCTTTCAAACAAAAAAAAAATTAGGCGACTGTCTCCAAAAATGAAGGTTTTACGTATTTGTACAGTTTTAAAGTTGGACACCCTGGACCTATAGGTTATATCCTTATAGATGATATTTGGTAAGATATTGCTTTCTATACATTGCACTAAATAGTTTTGGTGAAAACGTAGATTTGTTGAATACGAACTCATGAACGTTAAATAGCTGATTTAGTGGAAAATCTTCGTGAATCAGTGGCTCAGCGCTCGTTTAAATTTGATCTCACAGAAGGCCAAGACACTTAAAACGTATGTCTTTCTTTAATTTTTTTCCATTACAGCTGCATTAAACACTAAGCGACTTATTAAGCAAAATTTTTTGTGAACCCATTTGGTGTATTGGGCATGTTCTTTGCTTCTCAACCTGGTAACAAACGCCAAAGAAATGAATATTATTAAAAAAAAACACATTTAAGAAACACTCGTTACAAATATTGCTGGAAATGACCCCCCCCATGTTCCAAACATTTCTGGCATACCTTTTTCGAATAGAATGAACTAGGCTTCGTCGGAGAAGAAAATCATGTCCAGGTTATTACCAACTTTAAAAATTTCGTGATAACAAATTAAGCGGTATAGAGCCGCAGGGTGGTCTAAATATGCATTTTTTTAAATACTATGACAGGTTCCAACAGATACTTACTAGGGTTGCACACTCCGGCAGATTCTCGAACAAAAAAATTGAACAGTACTGAACTGAACTATTCTCTTCCGCTTTTAAATATATCGTAAACTTTCTTTGTTGTTGAGTAAACCCCATTCTAATGAAAAAATTTTCGAACAACGGAATATACACGTGAATTTTAGTCATGGCTTTTACGTTACCTTAACCGTTTGACAATAATTGACAGATGTCAAAAGGTTACATTGCAAAACATCGAAATCTATCAAAGACATACGTTTGAATTTCCGGCGCCGACTTGAGGTTAAATTTAAATAAACGCTCTATATTAAAGAGATTCTATGACCTACAGGGTGAGTTTTTTTTGATGATCAGTATGGAGATCTCGGAACCTAACCATAGTTATTTCCGTTATTTTCCCGAATAACATATCGAGTATTATATCGTTGGAAAGCTCTAAAAATGCCTGATTTTATGAGACCATGTCCAACTATGGTTTCTTAAAAAACAAAAGTTTGTGTCATATTTCTAAAATGGCAGCTGTCACGGAAAGTAGGACATGACAGCCTTATTGGAGACACAATTCCCTCCAACTTTTGTATTTACACTTTTTATCTAAAATCATAAACAACGAAGTAAGATGTATAAATCGCCAAAATTTCGCTTTTTCAAAATATCTAGTAAGCCATGACTTTTTTCAAAAATCCACAAGGTGCATTAAATTAATTGGGCATACAAAACTGCGCAATTCTTTCCCCATTTAACCTTCCTTCTATCTCCGCTAGTTAGTATATGGCGGAATGTATCAATGTAATTTTCCGGAGAATATACAGGGACCGGCAGAAAATTGGACACAAAAATTTAATATTTTTAAACTCTGATTTCGATTACTTTTAATTTCTAGCTGCTAATCGAACAAAATTAAAGTTTGGTAGCAAATTCATGTGTTATCCGATGATAAGTTGCGCTTGCAGTATTTTGTTTTTTTGTAATACACAGAGTGGTCGAAAAAATAATAAAAAAAAAAATTCTTTTTTTTTTACTAGGTGGCTGTGACTTTAAATCTGACACCTTTGATTCCAAACAACTTTAGTAAGTAACTTTTTACCGTATTTTAAAAAATAAGGGTACTTTACTCTTGAGTTATTTTGACATTTTTGAATCTACCTCGTATCCAAAAAGAGATATTTAAATTTTGATATATTCGTTTTGAGTTTGAAATGATGCACCAACTTTTATCAAGAATAAAATTTTCTAAAAAATTAATAATAAAAAAGTTTTCCATTTGTGCCCAACTTTCTGCCGGTCACTGTATTTTTTATGTCTGCCTTGCTCGTATAAACCAATATATCAAACTAATTGTATGTGGGCATTTTCTAAACCCAAAACTTTTCTAACAATGGTTCTTCAAACCAAACAAATTATGATGCCAAATGAAACCTCATCAAATAAGTATATTTATTTAAACTGCCTACTCCCCCTAAGAAAACCCCCGCCACAATCAATTTGCGTCTAGTGCGCTCATCTCCCCCTTGTGCCTTGTTGGAACAGGGGGCTCAAGTGGGATTTTCCTTGTTTGCCAGCGATTTTCATTCTCTGTGAGTGTTAGTGCATGTGCTCCTGACGTGTTTGCATTGTTTGATCGACATATGTGTGAAAATCTGGACCCATCACTATCAAGAAGTTCAAAAATACATCCCTTGCATAGGGAGAATTCAGTATACATAGTTGTATCAATGGGTCATACACCCAGCGTCATCAACAGTAAACAAACATGTGACAGACTCATTAGAGATATAAGTAGATTTTTCTTTGTTAAGATACTTCTGCCAACCAAGATCCATGCTTTCTTTACCCAAATTTTTGTCTTTCGCAAAAATATTTCTTTCAGAAATAGTATCAACAACTTGAGGGATTGGAAATGGGTAGCGGTTTATCTCCTCTGCTTGCTGACATTTTTATGGCTGTTTAGAAAGCTCTACCGTGAATAATCACAAAGAAATCTTACATTAATTTCAATATGTGGGTGGACGATTGTTTGTATTTAGAAGCATCCGGCATCCGCAAGGCAACTTTTAACCGCATAGTGCGGTGACCTTCACGATACGAGAAGTTAGGACTGTTGGGATTTCCGTGTAGAGCAAAACTCGCTATTAGATATCATGCGGCGAATGCAGTGTTGCGGAAAGGTAGGCCTGTCGAGAAGGTGCTAACATTCTTTTAGAAAAACTTAGTAACTTGCATCCCAATATTCACCTTGCAAATTGAGAACAATCTGGGCGTATCTAAGTTTTAGGACATCTCCAATCAAACAACTGATGTGCCCCTTTTTTATGAGTCATTTTAAGGGACAATGTAATAAAACAAGAAAACCTAATATTATAATTTTGTAATTGTATTCCGTCAAGCATCTCGCTGACCATCCCTAATCATTGTATTCTCTTCTATTATAAATATTATTTATAGTATTTGGTACTATTTCCCTACCCCTATTCTTTTCTTCCATATTTTCCAATCTTCTAAGATATCCCTCTACTTGTTCTATTGTTTTGAAACCCCCTATGACAATACCTCTCTGAATTTCACTAGAATATTGTCCGTAAGCCATTCGATTAAATTTTCTTCATTAACTTTTTCTGACAGATATGAACTTTTCGTCACCAGTTTCAAAAAATAATCCGCGATGCTCCCGTACCTGTAATGTCCATACCTTAACTCGTAGTAGAGTTCCCTTTGGTCCTCTATGTCCCAATATATTTTTTGAACATTTCGGGAAAACGGTTATAATTTTGAAAAAGCTATTCCCTAGTTGGTGCCCAGTCAAATCCTAAACCTCTTAAATTATTATTAACTTCTAAAAATTATAACGCATCTACTAATCGTTCTTCAGTTCATTGACACACGATATTGTTTTTGAAAATGGAAAAAATACGTTTTTTTTAATTTGTGGTCCGCACCTAACAATCGATAAAATGCACCCTGTATAAAATAATACCTAAGCAATCACCTTTACCTTGGCATTGCCACGCGCCAAATGATGTACCCCTTTTTTATGAGACAGCGAAAGTGACGTTATATTTCGTATTTTTTTAAGTTGTATAGCATAAAATCTAATAACATTTTTCCTGGAAAAAATTTAGTACAAACATCTCTGTCTTCATTTTATAAGATCTTAAAAGCATATGCACTGGAATTATTTTTTTCCCAAGGTTTTCGTAACCTATAAAACAAAAACAAAACACTGCTTGTAAGATCTTATGCATGATTAAAATGAAGACAGAGATGTTTGTACTAAATTTTTGCCAGGTAAAATGTTATTAGATTTTATGCTATACAACTTAAAAAAATATGAAATCTAACGTCACTTTCGCGTCGGCAACCCCCTCTTAAGTGACAATTTAATAAAACAAGGTAGATTTCCTTTATAATTTTAATATGG
Source organism: Pseudeuparius sepicola (assembly GCA_963920635.1). NCBI lineage: Eukaryota > Metazoa > Arthropoda > Insecta > Coleoptera > Anthribidae > Pseudeuparius > Pseudeuparius sepicola. The sequence goes on along the minus strand of OY987299.1, from coordinate 105,153,067 downwards.
GTAATTTTCAAATTTCCAAGTTAAATTTTTGGGGTCGGGAGTTCCAATGTGAAGATAAAGGTGATGATGGTTTCCCGATCCAAATGTGGTGCCAAATGTGGTGCCGTTAAATCTGCCCAATATAAGATTGCTTCGTCTACAGATGACCAATATCGTTCTGTGGGACAACATACACTTGCTCCATACAGGGTTACGTAAAGTAACGCATAAAATCACTATATTTGAAAATACAAGGTTAAAAACAAATTCCTCAAACACGTCGATTTTGTTTTAAAAATTGACATTTTTTGACATGTCATTCAAATCTGTCACGTCATCGTTGTTCCGGATATGACGTCATCGACAATTTTTTCAAATGGCAACCCCTTATTTTTATGACGTCATTAGAAAGGCCGTCACAACCTACATTGAAATTGTCAAACATTTTGTTATGTTGCATAACAAAATTTTCGAAAAAAAAAAGAATAATTTGAAATTTGAAAAATGTAAAAATTTATTTTTCCTGCTCCCTCCCCCGTAAGTTCACTTTACATACTCGCCAACAGGCCCGAAAGCGAAAGTCAAATGTACGAGGTGCCCTGTTATTTTGGTTGCTAGCTGCGAAAGTGGTTGCTAGGTACAAAAAGTATTGCTTAGCAACCCTTACGCAGCAAGGACCTTAAAACCATTAATAAAATATATGTAGAAACGCTAATCTTGCGTCAATTTTAATAAGCTACACAACAATCGTTTTACAAACTGGTTTTAATCATAAAGAACACGAATTATATCAAATAAAAATTAATAATTTAAGTGTTTCTCTGGCGTCAAATAAGAGCCGCATAACAGAACAAATTTGACAAGCACCGGTGGGGTAAGAGTACGCGATTAGTAATTCGTAGATCCATGATTCAAATCCCATACAAAGCTCAACATTTTTTCTTTATTTTTTATTATCGCTGCATTCTGCCTCTTATATTTATCACTGATTATCATTTTTAGTAATTGAATAAAGGTTATTTTGAAGATCATTATTACTCACAATCTACTCCATTTGTATTTATAGCTTTATTCAAAGTACCTATAACTTGAAATTTTCGGTAGCAGGAAAAATGTAATACATTGCACGATGCGTAAGCTCTTTTTTGGCCTCGGAGGTACTTTTAATGACCGAGGCAACGCTCGCGTTGCCTCGGTCTTTAAACAACCTCCTCGGCCAAAAAAGTGCACTTACACATCTGGCAATGTAAATAACTATTGTTCAAATGGAAGCCTACATAATTGACTATTATTTCAATAATTGTTCGAAGTGAAGACCGTTTGTTGCTTGACAGTATCCAAAACGATCAATAAATTCTTGTTGGACCTTGGTAATAATGTCTGGCGAAATGTTGTCGCATTCTCTTCGAATTCTATTCTTATAGCTGCACCAGACATCAGTAATCTCTCAGCCCCAAAATATCAAGTGTAGGCTTCCAGTTGAACAAAATAAATTTTTACATTTTTCAAATTTCAAAATTGTTTTTTTCGAAAATTTTGTTATGCAACATAACAAAATGTTTGACAATTTCAATGTAGGTTGTGACGGCCTTCCTAATGACGTCATAAAATTGGGTTGCCATTTAAAAAAATTTTCGATCCGGAACAACGATGACGTCACAGATTTGAATGGCATGTCAAAAAATGTCATTTTTTAAAACAAAATCAACGTGCTTGAGGAATTTCTTTTTAACCTTGTAAAGGGTGTCTCATCAAGAGCGCCGAATTTAATGTTAAGATAAAAACAGTTTTTGTTTTTTCGAATTAAGCGAATATTTATATTTCAGCATGAAGAGGAATAGTTTCGATTAAACATGAAATACGACATCCGGCAAATGGCCACCACGAGACCTCTGGCACACGGTCATTCTTTTTAAAAAATTCTGGATAACGTTTTCGCATAACTGTGGCTCTATTTCGGCAATAACGCGCCTTATCTCTTCTTTAAGGCGTTCAACTGTTTGTGGCCTGTTTACATAGATACAATTTTTTCCTTCACGTAGCCCCAAAGAAAATAGTCCGTCGGCGTTAGGTCGCACGATCTTGGCTGCCAATTTTGATCGCCAAACCGAGAGATGACACGGTCTGGAAACTTGGTCCGCAGTAATATCATTGTTTCGCGAACTGTGTGGCAGGTTGCACCGTCTTGTTGGAAAAACATATCCTCCACATCAAATCGATCAAATTCGGGCCACAAAAACTCGGTTAACATTTCACGATTCAGCACACCATTAACAGTTAACGCATTTTCAGCCGCATTTTCGAAGAAATAAGGTCCAATCACTCCGCCAGCCCATAATGCGCACCAAACAGTTATACTCGCGGCGGATGCATTGGTTTTTCCAGTATTACACGAGGATTTTCAGCACCCCAAATTCGGCAGTTCTGCTTATTCACATACCCGTTCAGTTGAAAATGTGCCTCATCGGAGAAAATGATTTTCTTCTAGAAATCTGCATTAATTTGATAGTGCTCCAACACCCGATCAACGAATTCACGGCGTTGCGCATAGTCCCTTGGCTTGAGTTCTTGCGTCAGTTGAATCTTGTACGCGTGCAAACGGAGATCTTTTGTCAAAATTCGTTGCAGAGTGGGTCTGGAATAGTTTAATTGACCACTATGCCGAATGGGAGTGCTTGGATTCTAAGCCACACTTTCCCTCACTGCGGCTATGTGTTCGAGGGACCGACAAGGACGGCGACGAACAGTGGTCTTCTCATGCATCAACGTGAATTTTGTCTCAAACTTTTGAATTAAACGGCGCACTGTCGACTCATTTGGTGCATTTTGAGCTGAGTTCGGCAATGGTCCTCCATTCGCTCTTTTCGCTCCAACAACAATAGTTTTCCATAGAAATCATTGTTGTCGCAGCAAGAAGACCAAGTGGAGAACTAAAGCCGAACTCAGCTTTGGTAGTGAGTTTTCACAATAATTAAACGTTGCTCGTTTGATTACTGCTCCATGATTTTGAATCGCGTGGTTTGTACATGACAGCTGTAAACAAATACACAGTGTACTATTCGCACACACAAAATGGTGGCAAATTCAAATCTGGCGCTCTTGTTGACACACCGTTTATTTTCAAAAATAATGATTTGATGCGTTACTTTACTTACACCCTGTATAATAATAATGCCTGTAGCCAGACGGTGAATCCTCCTTCAACGCCGCACCTTTGCCGCGTTCAACAGCTTTTGCTCCGCATCCTCCTACGACGTGAGAAATACTCTCCTCGACGATACTACGGTCCTTGGAGGTCCGTCGACTCTATTCTTATCTTTTTATATACAGTGTGTGCCAATTTGATACTGGACACCTCAGAACTATATGAAGGACAAGGAAACAAATGGTCTCTCTTTTTTTATTGGTATTCCCAAGGGAGAGTATCTCATAGGCGGTGGTATTTGGATGGGGTTATTATTTCATGACCTGCTATGATTTTTTAAAATAGCTAATTTTCAAGAAACCCGATTAGGGATTTTTTAAGACAAAATGTTATTAAGAAAACTTGTTCAGAATGAAAAACTGACTAGAATTGCAAAATTTCAAAAGTCTAGGCCTATACTTTGATTTTTAGCTTTTTCGCCTTTTTCTCTCACTTTTTCTAAGAAATGTGTCCTTTGTGGAGCTTTCACGTCAAAATGTATTAAGGAAACTTGATCATAGTGAAAAAATAAAATTTTGACGTGAAAGTTCCAGAAAGGACACTTTTCTAAGAAAAAAGTGGGAGATAAATCTAAAAATCAAAGTAGGCTTAGCCTTTTGAAATTTCGCGAATCTACTCAGTTTTTCATTCTGAACAAGTTTTCATGAACATTTTGTCGTAAACATTTTGTCGTAAAAAAATCCCTAATGGGGTTTCTTGAAAATTTGTTATTTTATCATAGCAAGCCATGAAATAATTACCCCGTCCAAATACCACCATCTATGAGATACTCTCCCTTGGTACTACCAATAAAAAAATTGAGACCATTTGTTCCCTTTGCCCTTTATATATTTCTGAGGTGTCCAGTATCAAATTGGGACACACTGTATATACAGGATGTCTACTTTTAAGTGTATACAAATCGATAAAAAATGTATTTTGTGAGATATTTTCAAAAACCTTTTTTTGTTCGAAAGGTCGTCAAAAAACGCTTTTTTGACGTTTTTACTTTTGTCAAAATGCAAATGCAGGGACGGCTACGATTTTTTTATACCCCGGTTTTCACAAAAACCATTTAGCGATTTTTTTATTTAAAATCTGACACAACAGCGTTAATCAGGACACTCCAAAACCCCCATATACTAAATTTGAACAAAAAATGTAGAGGGTGTTCGGTTCTACACCGTGTTAAAGTTGAGCAAAATAGGGACTTCAAAGGCACCTGGCGAGTCAAGCGTGCCATGCAATTATTTTAAAACAGTGGAAGAATTAAGAATTAACAGGACCACGCAAGAAGAAATATACAGGATGTTTTTCTCTACAGCGTCTCAAATTTCCGATTTTTTTCGAATTTTAAGCTGGTCAAGTTGGCCAAAAATTAAGATTAACAGAACTGTCAAATTTATTGTATTGACTTGTTTTTTAATTTCCATGGCAGATCTGATTTTTGCGAATATTTTTATTAAGAATTTAAACTGTCTGGACAGATTTTTTAAAATTATTATCTAACAAAAACTAGAATATTGTTCGTAAACACAAGTGAAATGACTGAATGACTCTTTATATTTTTTTAATTTAATTTATTTTACATTTAGTAACATTGTTTCAATAATCCAAGGCAAACTTGACCAGCATAAAATTCGAAAAAAATCGGAAATTTGAGACGCTGTAGAGAAAAACATCCTGTATATTTCTTCTTGCAATTTCTTCCATCAACACTTTGAGTGGTCCTGTTAATTCTTCCACTGTTTTGAAATAATTCCGTGGCAGGCTTGACTCGCCAGGTGCCTTTGAAGTCCCTATTTTGCTCAACTTTAACACGGTGTAGAACCGAACACCCTCTACATTTTTTGTTCAAATTTAGTATATGGGGGTTTTGGGGTGTCCTGATTAACGCTGTTGTGTCAGATTTTAAATAAAAAAATCGCTAAATGGTTTTTGTGAAAATCGGTGTATAAAAAAAATCGTAGCCGTCCCTGGATTTGCATTTTGACAAAAGTAAAAACGTCAAAAGAAGCGTTTTTTGAAGGTCTTTCGAACAAAAAAAGGTTTTTGAAAATATCTCACAAAATACATTTTTTATCGATTTGTATACACTTAAAAGTAGACACCCTGTATATTCGGCATGATTACCACAGAAAATATATCCAGATCAGGGAGCTCCTTAATCACAGCTGTCAAATGGACTCCAACTTTGAAGCTTAATATTTTCCAAATGCATTATGATATTGAGGTCCACTATTAAATATATTGGATAATCTACTGCTTGGTTTTGGAGTCTGTAGTTGGAGTCCATTTGACAGGTATTGTTAAGGAGCTTTCTGTTGTGGAAAACTATATTTTCTGTGTGATTACGGACTCTGGGCTGTCTTGCTGACACCGCAGGTATCTCCTGACGATTGGCGGAAAAAAGGTCGAAACACAAAAGGTCGAAATTTCAAAAAAATCTCAAAAACAGAAAAGGTAGAATATTCAAAAGATCGAAAAACAAAAGATAGAAGCACAAAAGGTCGAAACTACAAAAGGTCGAATCACAAAAGTTCGAACCACAAAAGGTCGAATCACAAGAGGTCGAACCACAAGAGGTCGAATCACAAAATGTCGAATCACAAAAGGTCGAATCACAAAAAGTCGAAACAAAAGGTCGAATCACAAAAGGTCGAAATTTTAAAACTCGATATGTAATAATTGGTCTTCAATAATTGAAAGGACCTACATTTTGAGCCCAAAAAGGCAAACTGCAGCTATACGCCGATGCCAAAGGCTTCTTATTTATGAACGAAAATTATTATTGTCAGTATATAGGTATCCCTTACTGACTTCAGCTTAGGCCAGAAGTGAACGTCACATTTTTTAAACACCCTGTATATTTCGCGGAAAAATACTTTTTTTGCGCAAAAGATACAGGGTGTCTCAAAAAAAATCATAGGCCAAAAGTGAGCGTCACAGTTTTTGAGACACCCTGTATATTTTGCGGCAAAATATACAGGGTGTCTCAAAAAACTGTGACGCTCACTATTGGTCTAAGCTGAAGTCAGAAATGGGTACCTACTGACAATAATTTTCGTTTATACAAAATACGCTTTTCCTGCTTTTGTGTTTCGACCTTTTGTTTTCGACCTTTGGATTTTCGACTTTTTTCCGTCAATCATTATTTTCAAATTATTGGATACAAATTATAATTATTATTTTTTGTCAATTCGACTGTTTGTGATTCGACACCTTTTTTTTGTGATTCGGTCTTTTGCAGTTTTCATATTTTGTGATTCGACCTCTTTTGTTTCGGCCTTTTTCCGCCAATCCACAATATTGGTGTTGCCGCGACTCATAATAATTTTCAATTACTCGCTAAAAAATATAATTATTGTTTTTATCAATTCGACCTTTTGTGAATCGACCTTTTGTGATTCGACTTTTTGTAATTCGACCTTTTGTGATTCGACCTTGTGTGCTTAGACCTTTTGTGTTTCGACCTTTTGTAGTTTCGATCTTTTGCCTTTCCATATTTTTTGATTCGACCTTTTGTGATTTGTAGTTTCTATATTTTGTTTTCGACATTTTGTGATTCGGTCGATTGTGATTCGACCTTTTGATTTTCGATCTTTTTTCCGCCAACCATCTCCTGACAACTTGCAGGAATACGGTGCTCCTTGTAGCCAAGGATCTCGATACACCCAGTATTGAAATATTTTAATTATTGCATAAAAATGTGCACCACAGAACGTTAGGATAAATTCAGTTCTCCATATAAAAATCTATCAAACAGACCACGTGTTCTCCACAAATACCACGAAAGACGTGTATGCGGTTAGGTACTACCACAGACCTATACAGGGTGTTCGAAAAATAGACGGAGATATTTTAGAGGGTGATTCCCTGTTAAAAAATATAAAAAAAGTTTCTATAAATATGGATCCGGAAATGCAGAGTTTTCAAGGCAGTGGCGTACATTTTTTTCCCAATAATATTCGCTAAGGTGCCCCCGGGACGCCACTGGACTTAATAATTTTAATCTAGATATTAGGGCTAAATTAGCCTCTTAATACAACAAATAACATTGCCAAATTTCAACAGAATCGTTATTTTTTAAGATTTTTTTTTTAATTTAACATTCTGTATCTTGAAAACTCTGCATTTCCGGACCCATATTTATAGAAACTTTTTTTCATATTTTTTAAGAAGGAATCACCCTCTGAAATATCTCCGTCTATTTTTTGAACACCCTGTATACTATATAGGTCTGTGGTACTACCTATTTGTTTGTTTTGAGAGCTTGAGTGGATTGCTCTGGGCAAAATATAGATTCACGGTATTGCTCCTTAATAGCTTTATCCTTGTGATTTAGGTACTAATTGTCCTACACTCTCTAGGATTACTATAGTACGGTTTTCTTAGGTTTTTCCGTATAGTAGGGTATACCTACTTGAGCAAATGCGATCCTTATTTCTGTGTCGCGGGAGAAGTTGACCCTTAGCCTCAAATGGCAACGTAGACGTAATAATAGTGATTGCCGACCCTCCCCCCACAAACATTTGGTTGTTTTGAGTTTTGAGGTAATATTAGTTTGGAGTATTGTGAGGGCGAAAATTATTAGCATTATTGCGCTTTTTCTTGTATTCGTTTTTAAATATTATTTCTAACGAATATCTATAAACACAGACGTGTCTAACCTTAATTAAATGCCCATTCCGATTTTCTGTAGTTTAACGGAGATACCGGATGTATCGTTATATTCTCTTTCTTTTCTTATGAGCGGCCATTGCAAATCTTCATTATTTCTTCGCCTCTTTGGACATAATTTCAAGAACACCGATGTGCGCGCTAAGAAGAAATTTATTTATTTAATATGAGCTGTAACTTAAATTGCTAGATTACCTATTATTAGGGTAAATAAATCATATTACTGCCACTGCACTGAACTGAAGAAAATATAAGAAAGAAGATATATATACATACCTACACTAATCATAGAAGAGTCTACCACGACGTAGGTTCTTCTATGAGATGCACAATAAAAGGAAAATAAGAGTGACGTGAAATTAGTGATCTTGGATAATAATTATTACACTAATACCAGCCGAGGTGAAATCAGTAGATAAATCTAAGAAATAGCAATAACATGAGACACTAAATAAGTGCCATCCAGTCAGAAGCCAATCATATCTGATATAATAATTAAAAAAGTATACCTGGATAGTATGGGATCAAATAGAGATTTTGAGTTAGGGCAACAAAGCTTTTTTTCTACTCCTATGCTAGTAACATACCTATTAAGTGACGGTTTAGGTTATAAGTAAGTCCATTGTTACAAACACTGACACGTAATGACTGACATGTAATAAAAAAAATTACGTATCTGTTCTTAATTAAAACGCAATTATCACTGGTGATTTGTCACCATAGCAGCAGAGCATTGTTGCCTGTCAGATAATCAAAAGTATATATAGTTTATCTATTATAATAGTTTTTCTTTCGTCGAAGAAAAATTATAATACAAAACTCGAGTTGTAAGCTTATTACATACTCGTGGAATTACAGCACTCGCCGCTGCGCGGCTCGTGCGCAACTTTTCCACTCATACGTAATAAGCTGTCTACAACTCTCGCTATGTAATATACTATTATGGATTAGGATATTATCTATACTCGTAAGTAATATCAGAGACATTGAGCTCAGCCTATGGGCACTTCCCGGAACAGAATTATAAATCCAAGGCACCTGTTGTTTTAAGTTGCCAAAACGCCCACCATCTCCATTCTCCATATCCAATCTCATTTCCTCGCAGCGCATGCTCGGACAATCCACCTCGGCCCGAACGTGTCGCCGTGAATGGCGACGATCTTTTCTGTTGCCGAAAAACCTTTTGTTACCCCTACCTGCACCCACCCGCCGCGCCGCCGCCGGCTGAATGGCGAATTTCGGGAAAAACCTCTCACTTCCTCGACGGAACGGGGGGTCCGGCGCTCCGTACAATGTGCCAACAAAAGCCTTTCGCCGTTCAAACGCGTGTATATATTTTAGCGAAATGCCATTGTCGCCGCTGAATAGTGCAAAACTGTGCGCCGAGCTGAATGGGTACGAACGGGGACACAATGCACCTTGTCGCAAGCGAACAGCAGGGACGGAAGAAGAATGGGGTTGGAGGTTCTTAAGATACGAACACTGCAAAAACAATGCACTATGCTATAATCGGGAAATATTGTACTGGATGTTACAACAATTAGGTACAGTGTAAACTCATTGCCTTAGTTAGATACCAGAGTTTATTGCAATCTGCAAAACACACAATTTGCTGGTCAGTTCACCTGTCACTGTACAGGAATATTCCTCAGCTCGCCAACTCCCATTAAAATGGCGTTCTAACTTTTAACTAACTCTCAGGACCAGCTCCCATAGCTTATACTAATAATAATATGACAGGTGGAAAATATCATTTTGAACAGAATGACAAAGGTATAGAGTTTGAAAACATATTTTTCGCAATAATTTTTACAGAAGCCATGAAATTTAAATGAAAATACAGTCCTTTAGTCGCCGAAGTGCAAAAATATCGTGTAGGTGTAGAAACAATTTATTCCCATCGCCCAGAGGCGGAGGGGCGCGATATAGCACAATGGGTTTTCTACTATAACTTTTTTGATGCTATCGTTTTGGTTTTGCAGGTTCTTCATTTTAGTGCATCCTTTCATTTTGCAATAAAAGTGCATACTTGTTTCATAATGATAAAATCAATCGTTTGCGTTGAAATAGGCAAAATGTGTCCCAAGACACACGTTAGCTCCACATTTAAATGTCACAAATGGATTGTACGTTCAAAGTTAAGAAAAAATGCTAAATTGACATTATGAGTAAAATATTATTAGTTTTCTTGAAATCGGGTGTCAAAGTTTTGTCGAGTTCAATCCGTTCCATTTTGAAAGCGAAAAGTTTTTGGTACATCGTTCATACGTTTTTTTTTTTGTAATTTTAAATGGTACAATTATTCTGCAAAATTTGAAAGCGGCAGTTGAAAAAGAGTCCGAATTTTGGAGTTAACAGGTGTTTTGGGGCACATTTTGCCGCTTTTAAGGCAAACGGTTGATTTTATCGTTATGGAACAAGAGTACCCATTTGTTGCACAACGAAAAGGTGCACTAAAATGATGAACCTGCAAGACCAAAAAGATAACCTTAAAAAAGTTATGGCTATAAAACCCGTTGTGCTACCCCGCCTCTCTGCCTCTGGGCGATGGGAATAAATTGTTTTTACACGATATTGATGTACTTTATCGACTAAGAAACTGCGCACCAGGTTTCATTTAAATTGCATAACTTCTACAGAAGTTATGTTTTTCAAATTGTACCTTTATCACCCTGTAACTTTCTTATTGCGCATTGTCGGACCAATGTTTATAGAAAACTTTTTGTCCAAAATGACATCCTCTACCTATCGTATTAAGTTGGCACCATAATTTAGGAACTCCCTGTGTACTCAAAAGGAAGATTGTAAATTTTTTGACCGACCAATCTGAAATCGGACACATTCAACATGTAAAAAGTCAGCGTGATATTCCCCAAACGATCGAAACACCCTATATATAATATAATATCATCTAACAAGATTGGCAAGATGAGCCAAATCCAAGACAACTCTTCTATATATATCATCTCAAGTCTCAAGTCTAATGCGGAAGAGGAACTTAACCTACAGACTTACATTGACACTAAGTCGACCAAATCTAGCTACAAACAGACTTTTTCCTTCCAATATTTGTGATTCAGGTCATAATAATTTTATCAAATATGGGGTAGTTACCTACTTCTTCACATTCACAAGAGTCCGGGATTTTTTTACACTGTCCATCTATAACTATTTCTTTAAAAATCTTTAAAAATTTGTTTCTGGTTCATTCATATATGTAGCTTGAAGGAGGGAGGATAAGAATTCCATTTTTATAGCCATATGAGGACGTTTTGTCTGGCACATCCAAAGAACAATGCGAAATAAATTGAAACCGAACAAAAAATAGATATTGGAGGTCCAGATCGTTCATCCATGATATACGGCATCAGGTGCAGTTGTTGTCTGTCGCAAAATATCCACTTTATAAAACCAATAATAGAGAGAAGTAGATATGCGAGATTGAACGTTATCTATCTCTATTTCGACGCAATCACGTCGTTCTTGAAAAATAAACTATCAACACAGAGCAGGGATATCATATAGGAATAATCTGAAATTCGTGTGCGTAGGATACCAAGCAAAATATGCATCTCAAAATTATGGCCAAAAAATTAACTATTTTATTTTTTAAGACAAACCTGTGCCATCTGTTAAATATTCGTTTAAGCTTTACCTTATCTTACCCATATTTATTTTATTCTCATGCCCACCAACCCACTTTAGTTATTCTTGGTAACAAATAATTGCATCTGGTCATACTTTCAAATTTAAAATGAATGATACAAGGAATTATGACATTCCTATAGAGGAGGGGGCGAGGCACAGAGGACCACTTAAGCCAAAAAGGGTTCTTGTATTCACTCTAACTGATTAAAGACTGAATTTTGTAATATGCTTTAACCAAATCCTCCTTGATGTTGGTTCTATTTTTTTTAATGGACCTACGTGCCGCCCAATCACCGGAGCACAAAGGGACCGCGCTATATGTATTATATTTATATGGAAAACATTGAAACAAGTTGAAATTGACTTTCTATAGGACATGCTGTTGAAAATTTTAATCTGATCGTATATTTTGGGGAAAATTCCATTGATATCAGTCCAGACAATATATTGTGTATTATAGTACACAGTGTATAATGTGCCTCTTTTTGTAGTGCTCGAGCACATGCCAAAAAACAATTTTATTACCTCACCCTTGGGACTTTGTATATATATATGTGTTTATATTATGTCCACTTGAACAATTTCTGATATCAGAAAATTCTCAGTGCCGGAGCGTTTTTTGTTGGACCCTTTCAAACTTTTATGGGCGTCCGACAAAGGAATTTTTCGAAAATTTTGGTCGGACAAGGTTACCACTTGATTTTCAATATTTTTATTAAATGATCCTGAAAAAATCCGCTTTGAAAAAATCAACTGTAAAATTTTATGACGTCATAAATTTTCCATGTTAGGAGTGTCACAGCTGGTTTTTTTCACAGCTGATTTTTTTCAGGATCGTTTAATAAAAATATTTAAAATCAAGTGGTGACCTTGTCCGACAATTTTTTTCGGGATATTCCATTGTATAGGTTGCAATTAAAAGTTTGAAAGGGTCCCAAAAAAAACGCCCCGCCACTGATAATTTTCTTATGTCAGAAATTGTCCAAGTGAACATAAAGAACACATATACAAGGTCTCATAACGGTTAGGTAATAAAAAAAACTTGTGCAGGCATGGGTTTGAGGACTACCTATATCTACTATTTATTTGTCTAAGAATGTCAGAATCATCTAAGATGAAATTTAAAAATAAATGAGGCGCTTTACGCAGAAGCAAAATCGTAACCAATGAGGTCAATCCGAGGTGCAATTATTGCTAGTTGAAAACTTTCACATACAAAATAGTATATTATACAACAAACATTTAATAATATATCTATAGCAATCAAGGCACAAGTATGAGTGTCTTAATGCCATTATATGTGAATTGCATACACTAGTTTTTCTACGACCAGTCACAATAATACATAATTAGGTACCTCTTACTTGAATTATTTTCAATAAAATTGTTCATTTGTATTTCCCGATTTTATAGGTAATAATTTGCAGCTCTTGTCACCTGTTGTAACCTACAGTTTCTGGTGGAGCGAAATTCTCAAGGTCTCTCTCGATATAGCACATTTTTTACCGATTAATGCCCTCTAAAAATCATAGTGAGCAAAACCACATCCAAAAATCTGTCACTAACTCCCGCACTATTAAGTATTATACATACCTAGCAATTAGATACCGTCGACTGAAATTTAAATAGTTCAGTCGACGCTCTTACTGAATTGAACAGCGCTTATAACGAATCGAGTTTGCCTTTATTCATTCTTACTAAATAAATTCCACCTGGAAAGTATAGGAAGCGGAAACCGCCTTGTCAGAATGCGGTGTGAACCGCCAAACACAGATCGCAGGTTGCATCTCATCGATCCCAGATGTGCATTAGCCGCTGGCCGGCGGCCGTTCGGTCCGCTGATGGAGCCATTAGCGTTTTTTCGGCTTGTCATTGTCATTACCGGACGGATGTGCGAAGGAGAGCCCCCGCACCGGCCTAAGAGGGCTGCTGACCAAGCGGATTCGGCAACTATTTTTCATCTAAGGAGGCGGCGGACGCTCATCGCTTTGATTGACTGAAATTGATTAGGCTGGTATGCAATGGGGTTGATCGTTTTAATTCTTCAAGTATTTTGATCCCTGCAAAGAGAAAAAAGCATAAGTATCTAAGTTTAGTTTGCCACACTATTAGTAGTTATGAATTTATGGTTAATGAATTTATGGTTATCCCCTTGTACCTCAGTTACCTTTTCACATAAGGAAAAGTAGAAACGCAGTTTTATATAATTTTTTCTGCAGAATCCAGTGGCGTAGTCAGATTTTTGCTAGCTTTATCCATTTCGGAGATATAAAGCAAATTTATGTTTTTTTTTTAATAGAACACCCTGCATTTGTCTAGATATTTTAATTCCGCTTGTTTTCAGCTCTTTAGAAATATATAATAGTAGATGCTTATTTTCAACATTAAACAAATTAGAACTACAATTTTCTCAAATTTTATGCGTGACTTTATAGTTAGTAGTCCATGGCGCTGTTGAAATAAGTATATAAAACAATATTACGTGTGGTCATTTAAGTGTGCAACGTATGGGAATTTTTTTTATTAATTGCACAACGTAAATACAAATATTCCCGAAAGTTGGTGCCTGTTCGATAATCATATTAGGCGCACTTAGAATGGTTGCAAGTCAAACAGCATACAGGGTAGGTAAAAAAATATAAAAATTGTACAAGAGTAAAGTACCCAGAAAATTTAGCAAAATGTTATTAAGGAAAGTTATCTAGAATTAAAAGTTATGCCTAAATACCGAAACATGGCCTCCTATAAGAAAAAGAAAAATATTTTTTTGAAAAACATTAATAATTTCTTAAAAAAAATTGTTTTAATATTCACCCTAAACAGTTTCATAAATCAATCAAAATTATATAAATTTCGCATAACTTTGTTAAAATCCAAGCATATTTGTAAAATTAACTTAGATTTTTAATTTTTTAGGGAATCACAAACTTCATGTTTGTTGCAACGATATTAAACAAAACTTTAAAATTTCGCAAAAATTCTTCTGAACAAGGTAAAACATTAGTAATGAGAATGTATATTATATTAAAAAACTCTCATTTAAGGTGAAAACATTTTAATTTTAAATGTTTATTAAGAAACTGTGGAAATTAAGTAAGGAAAAAATGTTTTTTTCATAGGAGGCTATGTTTTGATATTTAGGCACAGCTTTTAATTCTAAACAAATTTTCTTAATAACCTTTTGCTGAATTTTTTGAAATAAGGGTACTGTGCGCAATTTTTATATTTTTTGACCTACCCTGTATGCTGTTTAACTTGCAATCATTCTAAGTGCACCTAATATGATTATTGAACATGCATCAACTTTCGGCAATGTCTGTATTTTAGTTGTGCAATTAATAAAAAAAACTCCCATATGTTGCACACTAAAATGACCACACTGCATTTTGATATTGGTGACGCTGGTATTTTCAATAGGCAAAATGCGAAAACCTGGCATCGAGAAAACATCCATAATATATTTGACCGAGAACGACAGGGTAGATTCGGCATCAGCGTCGCATGCTTCATTTTGGGGCGACAAATAGCTTTTTGAATTTATGAAGGGAATCTTTCAGCTGAACGCTACCTGAATATTTTACAAAAAGTTATACCAGAATTGCTAGACAACATTCTCTTGGGTCACCAAATAATTTTTATTTTTAGCAGGACGGAGCACCTGCTCATAATGCAAGGACAATAGGTCCTTTTTTGGAAAATCATTTCCGTGAGAATCGATAGGAACTAATAGACCTACGAGTATATAAGGATTTCCACCAAGGTCACCCGCGAACATTTTAATTATTAATAAAGACCGGCGAGCGTGTTTTATAGAAAAAGATGAGTTATTTTTGTTGTTTCTGTATTGATACAACAATATAATACTATACTAATATTATTATGGTTATGATGATATTGTTCCTTTATTTTATGGCCTACTATAAAGTAATACGCATACAATTTGAGAAAATTGTAATTATTTCGTTTATTGTCGAAAATAAGTATATACTATTATATATTTCTGAAAATCTGAAAATAATCATAATTCACGTATCTATACAAATACAGGGTGTTCCATTTAAAAAACAACATAAATTTGCTTTATATCTACGAAATGGATAAACGAAATGGATAAACTGAGGTACACGGGACAGCCAAAAACAGCCAATTTTAATTTTCTCCCTGTATCATAAAAAACGAAGGTGGCTATAAAAATTTTGTTTGAGATATCCTTCATTTCATAAAAAAATAGCACAGTGTCGCGAAAACTGAAATCTCTATCTTTAAAAATAAGTGTCGAAAACGGGACATGCTGTACAGTGGCGTATAGAATTATTTGTTTTTGTAGTAAGCGTACAATTTTTAACGGAATTTTTGAAACAATATTTAAAAAACAGTTGTTGTTTATAGGAATCTCGTGATCTTACTTTAAATTGGACATAGAAAATCACAAAATCACGATAAGAAGTTACACTTTCCAGAAATTGTAGATATTATATGAGAATATAATATTATTCCTTTGTCAAAGGAATTAATTTATTATAGATTTATTATTATGTTTCTCTTGAGAGACTTAGGAATTGGTGTTAAGACCCTATCCGTGGGAGGGGGAGCTTATTTAGGAAATAGTTCGATGTATTATACATATCTAAGCACATTTTTATGCAGGAATATTTTTAAGTCGAAATGTTGTTAATTGACTTTATCGTCAAAGAAGAGTACCTTCCTATTTATTTTTACGAATAAATAGTATTCGCCTAAGGAAATAATATTTTATTACTGACAATCACAATGTCAGAACATGCTACTACTATTACCATTTTTATCTTCTTGTGAGAACAATAGGTACATCATCATTGGCCTTAACGGACGTCACTAAAAACCTTTCAAGCACTTATACCTAATAACAAGTCATTTTTTTACAATGCCTAAATGTTAGCCAAATAGATATAGGACTATTATGATTGTGTTTAGAAAAGCTCACGATACCGTGCTTAAGAACAAATTAAACCTCTCATTAAAAAATAAGTCTAATAAGCCGCAATAAGTCATATATGACAATGTTAAAATTAAACACAATAATTTCAAATCATTACTTTTTATACATAGGTAGTGAAATATTGAAAAGTCATTTGGGTATTATCTAATCTTAATATTAACTAATTGTTTCTGTATTTTTTAGAGTTGTCACATATACTCTACAAATAACTTTAATATAGTTATTATTAATTTTATAAATTAGTTCCGCTTATAATGATGAGCCTGTTTACACAAATAATTTATATTTTAATTTTTTAATACGTAATATTACAAAACAAGTTGCGTTCAAGCCACTGTCGACACGCTACTCTATACGTCCATATATACAGGGTGTCCGGTAAGTTCGGGGAAATCTCTCGCCAGCGTGTTGGTGACGTCAAAATATACCTGGTGTTTCATATATTTTTTTCCCCTAAAGTACTCCGTAACAGAACTACAGGGTCCCAAAGGGGTACTCACTGCTTTACATTTTTTGATTTAACTTTTGAACGCCCTTGTATATTTTGATGAAATTTTGGAATTTTGCATAGACGGTAAAAACCAATTACCTCATATTTGAATCATGCTTGGACAATGCCGTGGAAGTCAGGAACGGACTTCACGCAATACCCATGGGCTCAAAATTTTGACTGGTATAAATTTAAAAAGCCGAAAACAAATTTTTTTAAAGCCTTGAACATTTCTCTTCAAAAAAGGTACTCTTTATTCGTTTCGAAAAAGTCAACCGTTTTCATGGAAAAATCGCTTTTTTGAAATCCGTAACTTAAGATGCAATAATGGAAACTACCAGAATTTAGTGTTTTCACCTGACGGATAACAACAATTACGTGTGACAAGATTTGTCAATAATTTTTATTAGCAATGGAGCATTTTTATACTTATGCCGAATATGCAGACATGCATTTAATTTATGGACAAGCACACTGCAATTCTCTGGAGGCAAGCAGAATTTATGCTCAAAGATTTCCAAATCGCAATTTGCCAAATCGAAAAACATTTGTGAGAGTTGATCGTCGTTTAAGAGAAACAGGTAGTAAACAAACCGAGTTTAGAATGTCTTAAATCAGTCTCTTAAAATGTACATTAGGTAGTTTTTTACCTCGTCGTGGTGGGGAAGGGCCGCAAAGGAGAGCAAGAAATCAAAACTTAGAAGAGCACATATTGGATGAAATATCCGAAAACCCTTCTAATAGCGTTCGTAAGCTTGCAGCTCAGTTAAATACCACAAAGGGGGTTGTTCATGAAACATTGCGAGAACAGCTACTTTATCCTTATCACGTCCAAAAAGTGCATGCAATGTCTCCGAATGATTATCGTCCACGGCTTAACTATGCAAACTGGTTTTTGCAACAATTTATAGGCGATCCGAGTTTCACAGAAATTGTTTTATTTAGCGACGAAGCTGGCTTCACGAGAGACGGTATTACCAACAGTCGAAATCTGCACATTTGGCATGACGAAAACCCTCACGCCATAGTTCAGATCAAGCACCAACAAAGATTTCTGGTTAATGTTTGGGCAGGGATAATTGGGAATAATTTGATTGGTCCTTTTGTTTTGGATGAACGTTTGAATGGAGCTCTGTATTTACATTTTTTACAAAATAATTTAAATGATTTACTGGAAAATGTGCCCTTACAAATAAGGAATCAAATGTGGTTTATGCACGATGGCGCTCCCCCACATTATTCCCGGGAGGTACGTCTCTACTTAACCCAGCACTTTGACAATCGTTGGATAGGCCGAGGAGGACCTGTTTTGTGGCCACCTAGGTCTCCTGACCTCAATCCGTTAGATTTTTTTTTCTGGGGTCATCTCAAGGGACTAGTATATTCAACTCCTGTAAATACCAGGGAAGAGTTATTGGAAAGAATATTTCACTATTCTGATCAAATTCGAAATGATCCTGAAATGCTGTTTAGGGTGCAGCAAGAAAAAATTCGCAGGATAAGAAAATGTATTCGGGTAGAAGGAGCTCACTTTGAACATTTGCCCGACTAAACGAAACATTTTCTTTATAACCAAACTTTATTAAACTATTTTTAAACAGTTTCATTGTTTTTTTTCATTTTCTCGATATTAATGCCTCCTGAAAATTGCAGTGTGCTAATAAAAATTATTGACAAATCTTGTCACACGTAATTGTTGTTATCCGTCAGGTGAAAACACTAAATTCTGGTAGTTTCCATTATTGCATCTTAAGTTACGGATTTCAAAAAAGCGATTTTTCCATGAAAACGGTTGACTTTTTCGAAACGAATAAAGAGTACCTTTTTTGAAGAGAAATGTTCAAGGCTTTAAAAAAAATTGTTTTCGGCTTTTTAAATTTATACCAGTCAAAATTTTGAGCCCATGGGTATTGCGTGAAGTCCGTTCCTGACTTCCACGGCATTGTCCAAGCATGATTCAAATATGAGGTAATTGGTTTTTACCGTCTATGCAAAATTCCAAAATTTCATCAAAATATACAAGGGCGTTCAAAAGTTAAATCAAAAAATGTAAAGCAGTGAGTACCCCTTTGGGACCCTGTAGTTCTGTTACGGAGTACTTTAGGGGAAAAAAATATATGAAACACCAGGTATATTTTGACGTCACCAACACGCTGGCGAGAGATTTCCCCGAACTTACCGGACACCCTGTATAGGTACCTAACTAATAACTAAATTCATAGGTACACCTAACGTTGTTGAATTATGGGCACAATAAGTGCCAAAATCGAGGTGGCCATGGAGTTTTCTATATCTATCTAAAATTTTATTTGTCAAAATTAGAAATTTTAAATTTGAAAAGACCTAAATTTTACTTTATTTTCAATACACCTTTTGGAGACGAGATTTAGTGTAGGTATATACAGGTATACCGTACTTTCACCGTTTTAGTAGACATTGCCATGGCTGGGCGGCGCGCCGCGGTGTATTCGGCTAGGTTCGTCAGTCGTTGGCGGGGGGCGGGGCGTGTTTTTTGCTCGCAAAACTCGACTGATAAGCGGTGCGGGACTACTATGTGTACTCCCCCCGCCAACGACTGTCAAACCTAGCTGGACTCACGGCGACGCGCGGTCTATTCCCCTATGTCTACCAAAACGGTGAAAGTACGGTATAGGCCTCCTTACGGCAGAATGCGTGCGACGTAAGGGGAAAGAACTCGCAGATATTATAGAATTAGTCAAAGTTCAGGAGCGTAGCTCAATTTTGTGTAACTCACTGACTTAATTTTCATATAATTGTATTCTTAACGGTGACGCCTTAGACGACGGAGGAAGGCAAACCCTTATAACATTGGCAATTATTTCTCGTGCTTGAGAATGCAACGTTCTTTCCTGTTTACTCATTTTGCACACGTTAACTCCCGAACATACGAAACGCCACTGAGCTCTCTGAGCCGGCGGAAAAAACTTGCCAGCGGCCTAAAAAATGAGGTCTGTGTGGTAGCCCAAATACGCAGTTAACTTTCCGTACTATAGAAACAGGCACAAAACGCGTTGGCTAAATGATTTTGTTAGCCGACTCCTTGTAAGAAGTGCTGTGTTGCCGTATTTCAAAGGCGATGACGCGACGATGTTGAAAAAAATATAATAGGTGTTTTATCACACCGCGTTAAAAATAAATGGGTAAGTGGTCCCGTGATGCGAGCTTTATTTTTTTCGGTATAACAGAGTTCAGAAACTCGGCTTCAATATGATAAAACTTGTATTCGCCAATAAATAACGACTACTAGTATAGAAAATCTCGCAACGCAGCCCGCATTCTTTAGAAACGTTTTCTTTCGTGATTTGGACTATTAACTAGGTATATCCCAGTTGTGAGTGTCATAAATAAAACTATGATAGTATAAAGTCTCATTCAGAGCAAAAAAAGTTAATGTGAACATATAGGGCTCATAAACACTCAGCAAGCAAGATGGGCGTTGTAAACCTTTTTCTTTGACAAAAATGGCATTAGTTGACGAAGGAATATCGTACATACTTACACAAGGAATTTCTGTATATAAAAATTATTTTAAAAATTGACAACTTAACCGCGCCAATTGTTTTCTGTTTTCATGCTGGCAAATTGTAATCTTTGATAATGATAAACTAGACTATAGGTACACATCATTTAATCCTTTTAATCTTGCTCTGAATAGAATAACAATAAGTATTACTTGTATAAGATTCATAATGCATTCTATGGCTACTGAATACGCTTTTAAATCGTCATTGGGAGCAAATCGTCCAACAAATGTTATTTTTCGTCCTAAATAAGATTTTCCCCATGAATAAGCCGGGCGCGTTTGTGCCCACTTCCCGTATTATCGTGGATCCAGCAGTTACAAAACTCTTTCTTTTTAACGCCGATCAGATCTTCGCGGTGGAATCCCTTTCAGAAAAATAAATGACCACGTCTCAATCCATCTCGGATTCGAATTAATCACGGCCAACTGAAAACATATTTGTCCGACAATGCGGCTAGGAAATGGCGTTCATTATTCGTTTGTACGCCTTCATTGAGCCGGGCCCGACGGCCGTCCATTCACCGCGGCGCGATTTTCTGTGAAATTGGACGGGGAAGAATTGGACGGAGAAGAATCGGACAGTTACACCGGCCCGGTGGACAAAAAGGCGGCGGCCGTCCAAAGAATACAATTATGTCTTTCATTGAAAATATTGGATAATACCTACCTACTTGTGCTGTTGATAATGGCGACCACTAGGGATTCTGGAGAATGCGACGAAAAAGGAATTATTATGGAGAGGAATACGGATGTCGAAAAGACGATTGTTATTTTTTCTGCGAGCAAGTCATACTACCAAACCACAGTATAAATCTTTTTACTTTTGTCTGACGCAGAAGACAAAAAATAAATCTACAGGTAATGAACAAAAAAACTTCCATCGCGTGAAATGTTTCATAAATTTTTGGAATTATTTACCTACCTACCAAATCTAGTTACCAAGTATTTACATCACATTCGCATTCCATTATTATTATTTATTATAAAGACCTTTAGGCCTGCTGACTCGCCTTCAGATGTGCGAGTTACTATACAGGGTGAGTCAGAATGTATAGTAAATATTTTAAAGAGGTGTTCGGCAGGTGGTTTTAAGGGGGGCCTTTCATATAATTTTTTCGATTTGAGCTTTCCTTGCCAAGTTATTCGGGTCTACAGGGTGACCCAAAAGTATTTTTTTTATTTATATCTCAATAACGGCGCTACTTAAAAATTTGAAATTTGGTATGTGTTATCTACTTACTGGAAGACGCCTTGGGTAGTTTATTCATTTACACAGTGCCCTAAAAAAGGGTAAAAACCAGGGACTTTTTTAAAATAAGGGAACCCAGCATTATACTTTCCAAAGTGAGGCCTATTCTTTCCTCATTCTAATGGTATCAGTGATGCCAAGTATGCCATTTTATTGGAGAACCTATAAATATAACAGGTACTTTGATTGTTAGTAAAAATTAATAATGGTTTCCATGATTTCTAAAAATTAAACTTGACAATGTTGTGTCTACAATTACAGAATATGGTAACTGTCAAATGAAACAAATTTATTATATAGTTGAAATTCTTTAATAATTGTCACATCTGAGTATCTGGAAGTTAGAAAACTTAAAAATTGTGAATTATGATGGGAAATTTTTTGCCTCCTTTAGAATCTATGGCACTATCACATAAAACCTGATTGTAGTTGGACACTGACATATAACATAACCTTGTATGTACCAGCCCACTTATGTGGTCTCCTTGGAGTCTACAGAAAACAAACTTCCCCTCAAAGCTTCACTTTTCCTATGTGATAGACTGTTAAATGCTGGGTCCCCTTATTTTAAAGAGTCCCTGGTAAAAACTAACAACCCCTATTAATTTTTTTGCTCAAACTTTTTTGAGGTTATCGTTTTGGTCTTGCAGATCGATCATTTCAGTGTATCTTTTCATTTTGCAACAAAAGTGTACTCTTGTCTCATAACGATAAAATCAACCGTTTGCGTTGAAATTGGCAAAATGTGCCCCAAAACACCTGTTAACTTCAACGTTAACCACTTTCAAACGTTACAGATCGACTATACATTCAAATTAAGGAAAAAATACCAATTGGACATTGGTCAAAACAGCATTGGTTTTCTTGAAATAGGGTGTTCAAATTTTATTAAATTCAATCCTTTCCATTTTGAAAGCTATTAAGTTTTGGTACATTGTTCATAGGAATTTTTTTCTCAGTTTAAATCTTACAGTGGATGTGTAACGTTTGAAAGTGGTAGGTAATAGTATATTTCCTAACAAGTGCGGAAAGTGCCACTATTCCGCAAGAGTTAGGAACACTATTTTTTCTACAAGCGTGCGGAAAAGTCTCTTACTTTTCCGCACGCATTTTAGTTTAGAAAGTGTAACTTTTCCGCCCTAGTGCGGAAAAGTAGTGCGGAAAAGTACTTTCTAAACTAAAATGCGTGCAGAAAAGTGTACTTTTCCGCACGCTTGTAGAAACAAATTATATGTTTCGAATGTTGAAGTTAACAGGTGTTTTTGGAAGCGTTTTTCCAATTTCAACGCAAACGGTTGATTTTATCGTTATGAAACAAGAGTACACTTTTGTTGCAAAATGAAAAGATACACTGAAATAATGGACCTGCAAGACCAAAAAGATAACCTCAAAAAAGTTTGAGCAAAAAAATTAATAGGGGTTGTTAGTTTTTACCCTTTTTCGGGCAGTGTGTAAATGAATAAACTACCCTAAGGCGTCTTCCAGTAAATAGATAACACATACAAATTTCAAATTTTTAAGTAGCGCCGTTATTGAGATATAAGTAAAAAAACACTTTTGGGTCACCCTGTAGACCCGAATAATTTGGCAAAGAAAGCCCAAATCGAAAAATTTTATATGAAAGACCCCCTTAAAACCACCTGCCGAACACTCCTTTAAAGTATTTACTATACCTTCTGACTCACCCTGTATACAGTGTGGATAGAAATTGTGGAATATTGCTTATATTTCTTAAAATATTCCTCATATCAAAAACATGTTTTAATATAAGTGTTAGGGGAAATTATTTCCCGTTTAGTGATATCAAGCAATCTTTCCTAGCACAAAAATGTGGTTGCCATGGTAACAGATTTATTTTTTTAAATGGCTCTATATACTTTTTTTGGTGAAAATTGATACATTGCAACTTTCTGAATACGATACAATACAATTTTAATGGCGTCGCATAAGAAAAAAATACAAAAAAAAAGTTTTCTATTATGCTACTGACAATGTTTATCAAAATAATTATTAACATCAAGTTAGCCATGCCAAAATCAGAACAATGCGAAACTGTCACTAGATGTGTAACTGTGTACATTGTTACACTAAACGTACTTTTTACTCAACTTTCTGTGTACTTAAGTACTTAGTATGTGTAGGTACCTGTATTCTTTCCGTTTCACTTAATTCAAGCGCCATTATAACTTACTAAGTAGGTACTTAAGTACACAGAAAATTGAGTAAAAAAGTACGTTTACTGTAACAATGCACACAATTACAAGCAACTAACAGCTAGTAACAGTTTCCCATTGTTCTGATTTTGGCATGGCTAACTTGATGTTAATAATTATTTTGATAAACATTATCAATAGCATAATAGAAAACTTAATTGTTTTGTATTTTTTTCTTATGCGACCCCATTAAAATTGTATTGTATCGTATTGAGAAAGTTCCAATGTATAAATTTTCACCAAAAAACGTATATGGTGCCATTTAAAAAAATCAAGTCGGTTACCATGGAAACCACATGTTTTGTGCTACGAAAGATTGCTTGATATCACTAAATGGGAAATAATTTCCCCTAACACTTTTATAAAAACAAGTTTTTCGTATAAGGAATATTTTAAGAAATATAAGCAATATTCCACAATTTCTATCCACACTGTAGTATACATCAATCCGGGGACACACTGTTTTCGTAGCTAATACCAGTGAGTGAAGATGTACGGATCTCTTTACAGTATCTCGAAATAATCTTTCTAATTCTGTATAGACCCACGTATGCCACTGGCAGCATGGTCGCATCTTCTCAGCAAGCTCCACAGCTCCCAAGCGTCCTGTGCTTCGCCAGACACGCCGGCGTCGTCGAAATCGAGTGGGCCGATTGGGCCGAACACCTGAGAATGTCCTGGGCGACCGTGTGGTGCGTCCCGCTGGGCGGCCATCTCGACCGGCAACTGTTTCAGGGCACGACCTGCTGCGATTTCACGCGTTAACGTGATCGGAATGCGGTGTTCCGGCCGGAGGCAGTGGCTGGAGTAGTATAGGCCGAGTCAAGAAGTTTCGGTTAAACTTCATCATTCCTAAAGTATGTGGTATGCACAGGTCTAAGCGGTTAGTGGGTGTAGATTTCTAGGCCCCCTCTATCAGGAACTTAATCGTTTTTTCATGGTTTCATTGATAATTGACCAATTTGCAGTGTTTTTGACTCGGTTTTTGATGGTTTGTCCCCACAAACCTAAGAATCTGCGGTACTGTACTTGGAATAGGGTCATGACGTCAATTTCTGTTCTGATCTGACATTATTCTCAAAATCTTGACATTTTTCTAAAAATTTTAATGAGGTAAAACAAAAAATTTAGAAAAAAAAATCAGAGTTTGATAAAATCTAAGTTGGAAGGAGAAATTTTCAGATAAGGAATATGTTTATGTTTTAGTACCTAATTAAAAAAAATTCTAATATTGCGTTCGAAAGATGTTACAGCACCAACATCCTGGGGATGATAAAAACAGTCGCCACTCCTACCAAATTTCATGAAGTAACTAATATTGTTCGTTCTGTATAGTACAGGAGCATAATGTATTCCGTGGGACCTTTTGTGAAGGGAAGTTGCGACTATGTGGAATCTCTTTATTGTATGCTACGTAATGGCGTAGTACCGGGTGTTTACCTCCGAGTTGTGGCGTTTGGTTATTCTTCATGAGCAGATGAACAAATTTATATCTTATCAATTTTTCCATATCTTCTACCGTTTAAGAGTTATGATCTATTATATATGTCACCATCAGTTTAGAACCATCGGTTATTTATTAAGGTAAAAAATAATGATTGTGCTGCTCACAATAACTTTAATATTACACTTATATGCAACAAACATTACAAGTAGAGTCATTACGAAGGTATCAAAGACACTATAATAATAGGTACATACAGGGCGTCCAGTTAATAATTGTCAATAGGTATAGCAACTACACTACACATATTTTGGACCAAAATATAACGATTGAGGCCAATACGCCTTAATAGAAATGTTGTTTGTTTAAGAGATACAGGGCGTTGAAGTTCATTTTTTAAAAATTGAATTATGACTAGATCTCCCAAAGTAATGAAGCTGCTGAACTGAAATTTGGCACTGCTGTATTTTTGGAGACGAAGAATAAGCTGAAGATGTCAATTTCTATGTATCTCACAGAAGGCGTCACTTGCAGTTTGAATCGTGTTTTTACTCGCAACTTTTTTGAGGTTATCTTTTTGGTCTTACAAGTCAATAATTTTAGTGCATCTGTTCATTCTGTAATAAAAAGATACTTGTTTCATAACAATAAAATCAACCCTTTGCGTTGAAATTGGCAAAATGTGCACCAAAACACCTGTTGCCTCCAACATAAAATTTTTACCTAGCATTTTTAAATGTTACAGATCGACTGAATACCATTTGAGAAAAAAGTCCTTATGAACAATGTACCAAAAATGTTTCGCTTTCAAAATGGAACGGATTGAAACTCGGCAAAGTTTGAACACTATTTCAAGAAAACAAATGGTGTTTTGTATTTTCTTTTGTTTATTTTGAATGTACAGTTGATCTGAAACATTTAAAAGCGGTAGCTGAAAAGAAAAGATGCACTAAAATGATGGATCTGCAACAACAGAAAGAAAACCACAAAACAGTTACGAATAAAAGCTCCATTCAAAAACAGCGCAAGTGACGCCCTCTGTGACATACATAGAAATTGGTATCTTCAGTTTAACCGCAAATGGCAACGAAGACAAAATAATAGTAATTGCCCCCTCCCCCGCACAAGCATGTGGTTGCTTCTGGGGTACTCCTAGTTTGGAGTATTGTGAGGGTGAGAATTATTATTATTATTGTTATTATTATTCTTCGTTCCCAAAAATACAATAGTGCCAAATTTCAGTTCAGCAGCTTGATTAATTTGGGAGATGTAACCATAATTCAATTGCAAAAAATGAACTTCAACGCCCTGTATCTCTTAAAAAAAACAACATTTCTATTAATATGTGTAGTGTAGTTGCTATGTGGACAATTATTAACCGGACACCCTGTATGTATTATTAAAGTGTGTTTCATACCATTGTAACGAGTCTACTTGTAATGTTTGTTGCATATAAGTGTAATATTAAAGTTATTGTGACCGAAGCTATATAGGTCTGTGTTGTGAGTAAATAGAAGCACAACCATTATTTTTTACCCTTAATAGATAACCGATGGTTCTAAACCGATGGTGACATATATAATAGATCATAACTCTTACACGGTAGAAGATATGGAAAAATTGATAAGATCTAAATTTGTTCATTTGCTCATGCAGAATAAAAAATATTCTATGCACATTTTGCGTATGAGCCCTCTGGAAGGAGTTATTCTTGATGGAATGAATAAATATCTTGTATGGCGGCCATATTGGATTTATGACGCCATAAAAACTAAACGCCACAACTCGGAGGTAAACACCCGTTACTACGCCATTACGTAGCATACAATAAAGAGATTCCACATAGTCGCAGCTTCCCTTCACAAAAAAAAACCACGGAGTAGGTAAATGTGCATTATGCTACTCAACTAGTAGGTATCCTCACACCTAGCACCTAGCCGCCAATTTCCATTTCCGCAAATAAATAAAATCTATAGTTGGTTTCGAAAGATTTTATAGCATTAACTTCCCAGGGATTAAAACCCCATGATGGTCAGTTGTACCAAATTTAAACAGATCTACCGTTTTCTTTTCTGTCTATGGACATATTTACATTTGAACTTTTTTCCAGCTTAGGTATTCCACGTTTCCCCAAAAAACACACTGTGCGCATACATTATTTTTTCGAAAACAAAATTTTGCCTTCGATTATAAAAAAAGCACTGATGTATATATAGGTTTTACATTTATTACTTCTATTAACTTATACGAAACTTTTTCAGGTGTTCAGCGACAACGTGCAAAATTAAGGTCCAGAATCTACCTAGGGTAGATTTTTCTCGTTTTACTTGATCTTCCTGAAATTGTTCTCAAAATTTATCTTTATCCTCATTACATCGTGGGTTATGGAGATTTCCACACAGGTCATTTTAGCAGCCGCCTCCGTGACGACATAAACACCTATACAAGCCCCAAATCCAGAGGATGAGCGATGAGCTAACTTAAGCTGCCATATGCTGTTGGTTCCTGCCTGGACTTCATTTGGTGCTTCCCAAATCATGCCTATTTTTTTTATTTGGTTAACGTTACACCATACTGATGACTATTAATGATGTTCAGCAAAAAACGGTCAGTTTTAACAAGAGTCCACCAACTGATAAGGTGGTAATTGATTTGGTCCTATTCGGATCCTAATTTCGAGTGGACTGCATTTTTTTTTCAATGGATTATCCTTTACATCACATCTGCTATATAATAATGCACAAAAATATCCCTCTTGGTTCAAAAATTAATTGTTCAGTAAATCGTGATCGAATAGGTAGGTAGATACTTTCATTAGACCTCTGCCATCTCTGCAGACCTATTCGTGGTTCGATTCTGAGCTGTCAATGAATTGAAGATAAGCTGTGTCTTTGAATTTGTGATGTGTGCTTTTGAACGTAAGTATGCATTGTCCTTTTTGATGTCATGGCAATTTATGACTAATTAAAATGTGAAAGCTATTTGAATTTTACTTGAGCAAAATGATTTATATAGACGCATATAATTAGGTTGCCTATATTTTTGAAATGATTCCTTACCTTTTTGACATAACCGTCTTTTCTGTCGTTTTCCAATGTTTAAATTATTCGGATAGGTTACAAATAAACATTGACATACAGTTTGGATTCTTACACTAGTCCTATGTCCAATACCTACAACTATACCTATTGGGGAAATAGCTGCTGTGAGCTCAGTAACAATCATGTTGATTTTTCCATTTTACACTTGTTTAGGAATTTATTAATCCGATTCCGCCGTCTTCCCCGTTTGTTTACCAGGCGTTTCCGGAATGTTTGCGATGCGGCGATCGCCCCCACCGATGGAAGCTACGCCGTACGCATTTAGCGGCTCATTGTATGGTAATATCGGAGCGCGAATAGCGCGGCCTCTTACGTAACGATGGCGAAAGCCCGCGCCCGGTTATTGATGGTGCCATCCAATCAGACTTATTTACACGTCGCGCGGAAAAAACGCCGTAATGGCCCGCCTGAAAAATGCCGATTGAACTCCGGCCGCTCGCCGCGACCATAAATCAAGACGTCACACACTCATATATTAATGGCTTTATTGAAACGGGAGGTTCCACGAAGTTCCCACAGCGCGAGCGGTACGAGCCGTGCGTTATGTGCGACATCTTTCATTGTTTGGTATACGGCGCAAGCACCAGGTGCGGCTAATTGTGGTTTAGGGGGGGGATTCAACTTCACTTCCTCAATTCTTCAATTTTCTTACAACAATTCTAATAACAGCTAAATATTATATCTACCAGAAAATGGACGAAATTAGAGAACGATACTAAATAAATTCGAAAATACGAACATTGCCAAACTTGCCCATATAAGGACCCTGTATGCTTTGATGGGGCTCCCTCCATTAGGGGCAGTGATGGAGTATCTATGAGGTGGCTAAGGCAGCCCTCAGATTAGGGGGCCTTAACATTTGGCTACGCATAGGGATTCATCTCACGGGCACTAGCAAGTCTGAACGGAGCTGAAGGAGAGAAGGCCCGCCCTACAAATTACAACGGATGTACAGGCACTTTCTGTCAGCTTTAATCTCCAGCTCCACATCTCTTTGCCAGCAGAGAGGGAAAAGTATGGGCTGAGGCAGGGGCACCCCGTGTAGACTTGTCTGGTACGCGGATGGGTCAGGGCAATCGGCCATCAGAGGGAATGAAACCGTGGATTTCTTAGCTAGGCAGAGATCCATAAATAGATGCCATGGAACGCCGGACCGCCATTGGAGCCCTGCTTGGTAGATTCAGCAAGGAGTGAGTTGAGGGGAATGGTGGAGAGTAGATGGTATCTGGAAGACGCGGTAACACCTTACCATCTAATCACAGAATGCTCTCCACTTTACAAGGTTAGGTTTCAGTCCTTCCGCACGCAGCTAGGCTAGGCACAGAGGAGAATATTTATGCATGGTGCCATGGTGGGAAAGCTGCGGAGCTTCATCGACATCCTGACTGCCGTTTATGCTCGCTGCGGGAGGCACAACGGGCCCAGTTTGGCCTATACGTATCAGGCCGACTCGTGCAGCCACCATTCACTAACTAATGCCATCTTATTATGACTACGAATTTGGGACCAGATTCAAACTTTTTTTCGTGTATTCTTTGTCTCTGCCCCGCGGTTATTTCTGCCAAGTGGTACAGGTATGCGCATGTACGTATCTATGCATATGAATGTTTTTTTTTTCAAAATTACATTTCCTGGGTATCACCCATCGAAATAAAATGTGAATGTGTGTTATCCAAATATTATGCAACTATTTTTTTACTAAAAACCATGTCTGTTTTAACAACATGATATTTTGTAAGTATATTTTTAAATTAACTTTTGAAATATTTTATGTTTTAATTATTAATAATACATTGTCTTTTAATATTTTAGCACCTAAAAAATAGAAAATTCTGTTTTGACTCCATATTTTATAATAATTGCTCTGATGATGATCATATTCTTGATGGAAACATATTATGTAAGCAAATGCAACTGGAAAAAAAGATTTTTAAATAAAAATTTATTGTGGTAACACACATTCACATTTTATTTCGATGGTTGATACCCAGGAAATATAATTTTGAAAAAAAATGGACAACCAGGAAAACAAAAACAATTTTACTATGTAGGTATGTGTGTCATAATATTTATTCACACAACACCAACTCGAAAAATACAATAAATTCTGTTTAGAACTTCGCAAGAAGTTGAAAAGTATCAGTGGGAATAGACCTACAGAGTGTTTCAGATATAACCCCAAGACTCTTTAATGAGGCCTTTATATACAGGGTGACCCATTTCAAATGGAAGCACCCCCATAACTTTTTTGTTTTTTGTCCGATTTTAACCGTTTTTTAAAAGATAGGACACAAAATACTCTCTTTCGGCACAAAATTTCAAAGCCGTACTTC
Organism: Pseudeuparius sepicola; assembly: GCA_963920635.1. Classification (NCBI taxonomy): domain Eukaryota; kingdom Metazoa; phylum Arthropoda; class Insecta; order Coleoptera; family Anthribidae; genus Pseudeuparius; species Pseudeuparius sepicola. The sequence continues at coordinate 105,122,224 of OY987299.1, read as the reverse complement.
AATTTTCATGGCCTATTATGATTTTTTTTCTTGCAAAAAAATCACGAAAATTATTTAGCGATTCTTTTATCTAAAAAGTGACAATGTCATTGGATTCGGGACTATTTAAAATGAGTTTGTGCGAAGTTTCATCAAAAAATAATTTATAATTTTTTCCCTTGTTTTTTTTTTTTTCTTTAAATTGAAACCTGCTACCAAAATACTTTTAAAACGACAGTTTGTTGGGTTCAAAGAGTAGGAATAAAGTTTGGGGGCAATCGTATTAAAAATAAACTTGCTACGGGGGCAGTCAGATTCTTAAATTTTCCATATTAATTATTTTGTAGTATTTTTAATAATAGCTATTTTTTATGAAACTTAGCACAAACTCATTTTAAATAGTCCCGAATCCAATGACATTGTCAGTTTTTAGATAAAAGAATCGCTAAATAATTTTCGTGATTTTTTCGCAAGAAAAAAATCATATATAATAAGCCTTGAAAATTGACGTACGGCTTTGAAATTTTGTGCCGAAATAGAGTTTTTTGTGGCCTATCTTTAGAAAAAAAAAAGGTTAAAATCGGACAAAAAACAAAAAAAAAATGGGGGTGCTTCCCTTTGAAATGGGTCACCCTGTATATTTTGATTTCCGCACAAATACAACGTGCCCGAATTTTTACACCGTCGAATATTTCAGCTGATTTAAAAACGCGCCGTTTGGGTTTTTATATCATTATCGGACTTTATAGACGGTCTATTATTGGCCAAATACATAGTTTTCCAAAAGTTAAAATTTAAGTTATTATGAAATTGGGAATGCAAAAATGACAAAAATACATTATATGGGACCACGGATGTTCGGAGCATTGCTAAATATTATAATATAGCTAGTTTTAATGGTGCTCTGTTCCAACAGTATTGCTGTAATTGTTGTAAATTACAGCAATCGGTCCTCCGTTCTTTGAACAACCAATTAAATACCTACCTAACGAACCGGAAAGTTACCTAATAATATTGAGAATCAAAAAACACATTCGCCTTCATTCCCTTTAGGATACACTTTAATGCAGACTAATGTAGAGATACAGTTAAAAATATATACGTTTTCTACTTCTGAGGTGAACCAGTTCCAGGCCCACTTGGGACAATATGAGAATGCCTAGTACATGCCTCATTTTAGAGAGTTGTTTTCCCCAAATTTCAATATTCTACCTTCCTTCGTACGGGTTGCCCGCAGCACGCGGTTGAAAATAATTACCGCCACAATAAAACGCATTCAAGTTATCCCATAAATCCAAAACGCGTTTGCGGGATGGGTGTTATCCTCTTATGCCAACATATCCCGCCCATTGTACGCCGTTTATTCATTGCTCTTCGCGCTCTCTCCCGATGCCGCATTATAAATAAATTAAGAACGAGTTCGCGCGGTCCACAAAGACAACGCGGCTACAAAAAAATCAACCAGAGGGGCCAGGCCGTCTAGCCCGGGCACCGCATGGGTCTTTCTCACAGGGCCCCGGACGCCCGCACGGCAATGTGGTCCTTGCGCCGGGGTGACGTACGGGCCGGACTCGCCGGCCGGCTTAGCCGATCAATCATAACTAATGTGACGTGGCAGTAAGCACGGTATTTTGTCTATTGTGATCTGCCCATTGTGATGCTGAACGTTCAAACAGCCTTTTTCATGCGTTTTCCAGCTACATCCATAATACCAGGTGAGATTGTTGTAGGTTTTTGTTCTGGCCGACGCCGAGCGTGGCTAATCTCGGGGCCGTCCCCTGGAGAAAAAATGAGCGAAGGAAGGACCGGCGGATGTCTGAATGAATGTCATATTTATTTACGGGAGATGGCTGTGGAAAATACATTTGACGCTATGAATGTAAACGATTATTCTTATCGTGAATGTCGTCATTAATTTTGTTTGAATAAAAAAAATGTCCTTGAAATGACATTATTAATGTAGTTCAGAGGGGACTGCTAATTTCACATTTCATAATTTCGTTATTAGTCATGTAGATGTAAGCATTAAGTGATGGGGAAGAAAAAACAGCTGCAATTAATTATTTACAAGTTTTGAGCTATCCTCCATGGAGAATATGATAAATTTTTATTATTATTAGCGTAAATTCATACCTATTAAGCATTTAATGGACTACACAATATACAATTTCCTAAGCCACTATACAATACAGGGGGTTTCGTAAGTGCGCAACCAAACTGTACAAGGCAATTGAGAAATCTAACAGGCTGTTTTATGCGGTTTTTCAATTAATACTAGTGTCTCCCACCTCCCCTGCGCGCATGATGGGCGTAACCCTATGCCTTCCGGGCGGGGTGACTAGCTTCACTCGTCACAGCTTCGCACTCGCGGGCAAGGTTGGTATCGGAGGGCACGCGCAGTGCGCAAGTCCTCCACATACCTGTATACTAACATACCTCTTTTGGCCGTATTGTAAAAGAGATGAAATTCGCCGCCATTTTTAACCCTATATTGGCAGTTTGAATGGTGGATACTTTATTCCTTGTATAAGTTTTTTTATACTGTAGCTATACTTTTTGAAGCCGACGGTAAAATCATAAAATTCACCGTGACATGCTTTTTTGATGAGAGATGCAGTTTTAGTTTTTAATTGCGATTTTTTTCTTTTATATTTTGTACAGTTAATAGCTTTTCGCTTTCATATTTACGAGATCAAAAAATGACTTGGTGCAAATGCAAAGAGTCTTTTACATCCAGATTGTGAAATTAAATTCCATAGATAAATAGGTGTAATTTTTGCCAAATAGGTACCTAATATTGTTTTTTCATTGATATTTTCTGATTTCTTGCTGATTTTTAGGTTTTCAAGAGAAGAAACTAAATTTAGAATGTGGCTTAGTCTAGGTGTCATCGACAATAATATTCAAGAAGTTCAAGTTCATGTAGATGAGGAAAATGGAGACATTCGCGATACGACGAAGAGAGCCGCATTTCTGGAGCAAATAGAATTAACCGAAGAAATGCAAACAGCAGCAGCAAGTAAACCTGTTAACTGCAGATCACCGCCAGCAAAATTATTGAAGCTTATTAAAGAAGAGCGTAATTAGAAATCACTTCACTTGCATTTTTGAAGCAAAGATTAAAGTGGTATAAGTTAAAGTGGCCAAGTTTTCCTTTGCTTGTATTTTTTAAACGAACAAAAAGAAGTTTTAAGGAATCAAACTAGCTGCCTAAAAATTCAGAAATAGGCATAGATATGTTTCTGGAAAATATATTATTATTAGTAAAAGTATTCAAGAAATAATTATACCAAGTAATATCAAAATGTTATTTAATTAAAAATATTTTCATGATTTTTATAAGTGTTTATAATGTAGCTATTGCATAAGGTATATAATGTACAATAATAATTATCTGTTGTTTTGATTAAGTTGCATGATTTCTCAATCTATAGTTAACTGCTTCGTTTCCCGAATGCATTAATTTAAAATTAAAACCAACAAAAATCTTGTACTTACTTTGAACTAAAATAATTTCCATTTTACACAAAACGACAACCAAGACATTACGTTATTTATGGAATCCACCCGTATAAATTATTTCAAATTTCCCGCCTCATTTAGGGTTAAAAATGGCCGCCAAATTATTTCCCCGGTCGGACGTCTCTTTTGCGCGGTATATAGGTTGCTATGGTATATGGAGTTATGGAGTCCTCCCACAAGTCGGTCGACGACTGAGCCCTTAGTCCTTAGTCAGAGTTAATATACAGGGCAAGTAGGTATTGTTAAAAAGTTAATTAAAAAATCTAAAAATTCTGAAGTTGGATATAAGTACCTATATACGGGTAGTAATAAAACATTGTTGGTTCTCATTTTTTACTTCCGGTTTAACCAGAAGTGAGCATCAATAGTCAGATTTTTGAGACACCCAGTGTACGTTGGGTTTTTAATTTCCTTTTGTTCACCCAATTCCAACCATATAGTATTATACAGTGTGACCCGGATTGTTTGGACGACTCTTTTAAATGACAAAAAAATGAGTAGTTCAAATTTGACCTTTTGGAGTTCAGCCCTGCTTGGTTTGAAATTAATTTGTGGCATAATTTTAATATCGAATAATCATGTAGATATGCCTTGGATATTTTTAAAAAATTATTTTGCACACCAGCCCTTTTTTGTAGGTATTATAACAAAATAATATAAGAGAAACTTGTTTCGAATGAAAAACTAAGTAGGTTTGCAAAATTTCAAAGTCTAATGCCACCTTGATTTTTTGAACTTTTTTTAGAAAAATGATTTGTTTGTAGCTTTTCCGTCAAAACGTTATTAAGGAAACTTGTTCATGATGAGAACCTGCATAGGTGTGAACAATTTCAAAGGCCTAAACCTACTTTGATTTTTATAAGTTTTAAGTTTAGCAAAAAAATCAAAGCCGGCCTAGGCGTTTAAAATTTTGCAAACTTACCCAGTTTTTCAACATAAACAAGTTCCCTTCATATAACATTTTGACGTAAAGTGAAAACTACAAAAAGGATAATTTTCTAAAAAAAAGTAAAAAATCAAAGTAACCCTCGGCTTTTGAAATTTTGCAAACCATCTCACCATCTCAGTTTCTCATTCCAAATAAGTTTTTTAATAACATTTTGTCGCAAAAACTACAAAAATAGAACTTTACTGGCGTGAAAAATTAGTTTTTTCAAAATTTCCAAGGCATACCATGATATTTTGAACGTAAAATTATGTCACAAATTAGTTTCAAACGAAGCAGGTTTGAACCCCAAAAGGTAAATTTTGAACTCGAATTTTTTTTGTCATTTACAAGAGTCGTCCAAACAATCCGGGGTCACACTGTATTAACCACGCAGCGAATTTTCATTATTTGAAAAGTGGAAAACAAAGCAGGGTGATTAGTTTCAAACTTTTTACGTGTGCATAATTTTCTATTATGAACAACTTTTCTTAATACAGAGTACAGAAAAGGCACTTCTGTAGGCAGAAAATGTTTTCCCCATGCCAAGGACTATTCTAATGTTTTAAAACTGAAAATATGGCAGAAATTAAAAACCTAAGCACGGTAGCTCTAATTTTTCTAGTGTATACCTGTACACCTACTTAAAAACTCTCTCCATAGGTACCTAGATTTTTCCCCAGGGTTACATGTACAGCGTGTCCCAAATAGTTTGTCCTACCCCCTGGATCTCATGAACCGTAAGAGATACGAAAAAACTTGAATAAAAAAGTTGTAAGGTTGGCAGTGGACGTAACCTCTCTTTTATTTTCACATATACAGGGCGATTCGTATTTGCAGGACAAAAATAAAATATTTAGATTTTGACAATTGCATTAATCCTTTGAAATATTTGCATTTTCCATGAAATTTGCTACAGAACCGTTTTTTTTTGTTTTGTATTTTGGATGCAGCGTTGCCAAGATATCGAATTTTTCTTGGAATTTAGGAACTTCGTGGAGGTTATGGAAACTGAATGCTGTATCTTTATTTTAATAGAAGATATCAAAGATATATTTTAGCCGAATTATGACAGCACAACCGTGTGTGGTGTGGTATGTCGAAATTGGTTTTTGCATATACAGTGTGTTCATAACAGGCTCTCAAAATCAGATAATTTCAAACAGCAATAACTTATGTTTTTCAAACGGAATAACCCATATTTCTATAGTTTGTTGGATGCCGGTGTCCAAGCCACACATTTTATGTAAATAACATTATATACCAAAAATTACCCGTTTTCGAGATATTTAGTATTTAAGAAAATTTATTTTCATTTTTCATTCAGGTGAGAAGGTTTTATCAAGCAAGCCATAACTATTTTTCCAGACAGTGGCAGAAATAATTGTCATTTTAGATAATACGGGAAATAAAATTCCTATACCCGTATACAGTATGTCCACGGATAGACATCCCAAGAGGACAAATGAACCAAAAATTTCATTTTTCGACAAAAAGTCATTCTTGATAAAAGTTTCCGCTTCTCGAAAAGATATGGTCCACTTTGAGAATTTTCGATTTTTTTATACAGGGTGTCCAAAAAATACAAAAACATGAATTGCGATCAAGAATAAACTACCTTTATTTTTAAAAATATCAAAAACTTTTACTTACAACTTGTTTAGAATTAAAAGATGTGTCCGACTGTCACTTTTCGAAGAAATCAGCCAACTCCGTTTTTTTTATTTCCAAGTGTGAAATTCCTTTGTTTTTAAAAATATCAAAAATATTTTTCAATTTTTACCCATTTAAGTCAAAGTAGTCCGATTTGCTCAAAAAGTTACAATCAGACACGTCTTTTAATTCTAAACAACTTTTCTAAATAAATATTTTTGATAATTTTAAACACAAAGGAGTTTCACACTTGGAAATAAAAAACGGAGTTGGCTGATTTGTTCGAAAAGTGACAATCGGACACATCTTTTAATTCGAAACAACTTTTCTAAGTAAAAGTTTTTGATATTTTTAAAAATAAAGGCAGTTTATTCTTGATCGCATTACTAGTTTTTTGTATTTTTTGGACACCCTGTATAAAAAAATCGAAAATTCTCTTTGTGGACCATATTTTTTCGAGAAGCGGAAACTTTTATCAAGAATGACTTTTTGTCGAAAAATGAAATTTTTGGTTCATTTGTCCTCTTGGGATGTCTATCAGTGCACATAGAACTGTATACGGGTATAGGAATTTTATTTTTATTATACTTCTTTGAAAACACCTTCTTTTCATCTGTTTTAGCAATAATGAAAGATGGGGTTTTTCGAGCTAGCGCACGGAAACAGCGCACGGAAAAACTTTCCGTGCGCTGAATAAAAATACCGAATATATGGCTTTAAAATAGAAATATACAGCAAAGTAAACTAAATTTAAGAAACTCTGTATGCTCTCTGATATTTAACATGTACCTATTTTGTATTATAATTCGTAAGTGTTTCAATATTTAGATACATTTCTGTAATATTTTTGACGTTTTATTCGCCTTATCTGATAACTAATTTACAACAAAGCACCTTTGAAATAATTTGAGAGTAACCATGGAAACGCATCATACATACCAAACACTATATTGTCTGCATTGTTTATTTTTAATAGGGTAGTTTCCTCTAATCAAATTTTCAAATAAATTGCACATAATCATCAAGTCCTAAGATAGCTTTAACCATTTTTTATTTCCCGAATAAGTAGACACGAAGTTAGAATTTTCAAAATAAAATTTGAATTTATTTGAATTTGCGTTCGGGACCCGACCGCGTGTTGACGTCATAATAACGAGCCGAACATTTTCATTCGTTTTTTTATCATGTGGTACGGACTTGGACTGGAGACCTAATCTTTAATCTTTATTTTGTGATTTGATATGTCACTAGTCAAATAATATCAGCCGGAGTTTTGTTTACATTTCAAAATTTTATCAAAGTTATTGAGGAGTTCCAAACGATTTTGAATTTTATATTTTATTAAAACCATTGTTTATCGCGTCGCCATAATAGTAAAGGACTAAATGAGGTATTAATTCAATTTTATACCTGACCTAAGTGTTCACAAATCAAGGATTAAAATAAGGTAAGCAAGTAGGCAATGTAAATTTTTATCATTGCTCCTTTCTTATAATATAATTAAAAATTGTGCTTGTGTTTGAAATTGAGAGAGATAGTGTAATAAAATCTAATTAATTACAAATGCAAATCTTAACTTATGTACATGGTACAATCCTAAACCCTATAGTTTCAATTACAAAGAAAAATGAATAGGTACCATAAAATTGATATTGGTAGTAGGTAGTTCAATCCCCAGATAAAAGTGTTTGAGAGCAAAGTATAATTTAGTAAGCACTCTTTCTCAATTTGATTGTAGGTAGGTACCTAAAGAATATAAATAGGTAATCATTTAAATTCCAAGAAATACCGAAATACCTACCTACCTGATGCATTTATATAGGTATGAGAGTAGATAGAGTGTTTAATTTGCTTTCTGTTTCAGTGCCAAGAAGTTGACCAAGAGTAAAGTAATGGCTCCTCCTGTAGTGAATGTGGGTTTTGTTAAAGCAAGTTCAGACAATCTTCCGGAAATTGACATATTTATGCTCTCACAATTTTTAAAGCGAGATGCCAAAGCGAAACAATCTCGCGAAACGCGAAAACCGCAAAGCTAGAAAGCTAGGTTATGTTTCGATACCCACAAAACATCAAGATTAGGTTAGGACGGCACCGTTATCGTTACTAGTTTGCTGCACCGTTGCCAGATCCCCTTTCGGACTTGTATTCAGAAGTAAATCCTGTACTCCAAAGACCGACTATTCTTCAACAAACATTGAGAAAGTAATAAATGATGTTTAGTGGCATAACAGGTAAGGATATCAATTGAAAAAAATGCACTCCAGCCGGGACTTGAACCCGGGACTCCTACTGTGGCCGTAGGCACTTTAACCAACTAAGCTACCGGAGATATGGGTTCCATCGGCATATCTCCGGTAGCTTAATTGGTTAAAGTGCCTACGGCCACAGTAGGAGTCCCGGGTTCAAGTCCCGGCTGGAGTGCATTTTTTTCAATTGATATCCTTACCTGATATGCCACTAAACATCATTTATTATTTATAATTATTACAGGTATTGAGAAAGTATATTATATCTTATAGTGAATATAGTGTTTTTTTTATAAAGTTAACTGCTGTTATTATTTATTGCAATTAATAGGTTTGTTCTAGAAAGCAATCTCAAATTAGTCCGAACCAATAACCAGAGTTAAAAACAGTCAGAAAATTTGAATTGTATAATCAACTTTATGTTGACAATTTGAGTTTCCATACTAGAACACAGCTATTCTAATAACAAAATATTCGACCAGCAAGGAAAAATCACACGAATTGGCAACGTACAATAAACGAATAAAGCTTCAAGGCTTCGCAGTCCTATTCACATAGCTCAAAATTATTATGACGTCAAAATTAAGAAAACCGTTAAAAACGGAAATAATTTTGAACTCAATTTTCTCCCAAAGGAGGTAAAATTTTTAGTTTAGAATTTTACTAGTGTAGTCTGCATCGATACAGGCTTTCAACAAAATAAAATTTGAAAAACGGTTAAATACCCTATTAAATTTATTATAATATGCCGATAAAATGTTTTAAGTTTCCGTTTTCAAAGAAGTATAATAAAAAAAATCGTTCATTACACGTCCAGAAATAGATTTTTCCATGCTTGCATGACTTCCCGTGTTCAGCTGCGCCTCACACGGGAATTTGTCACGCGCGCACGGAAAAATCTTTATTTCCAGACTCGTAATGAAATATACTATTCCCGTATTATCTAAAATGACAATTATTTCTGCCACTGTCTGGAAAAATAGTTATGGCTTGCTTGATAAAACCTTCTCACCTGAATGAAAAATGAAAATAAATTTTCTTGAATACTAAATATCTCGAAAACGGGTAGTTTTTGGTATATAATGTTATTTACATAAAATGTGGGGCTTGGACGCCGGTATCCAAAAAACTATAGAAATATGTGTCATTCCAGTTGAAAAAAAAAGTTATTGCTGTTTGAAATTATCTGATTTTGAGAGCCTGTTATGAAGACACTGTATATGCACAAACCAATTTCGACATACCACACCACACACGGTTGTGCTGTCATACTTCGGCTAAAATATATCTTTGATATCTTCTATTAAAATAAAGATACAGCATTCAGTTTCCATAACCTCCACGAAGCCCTTAAATTCCAAGAAAAATTCGATATCCTGGCAACGCTGCATCCAAAATACAAAACAAAAAAAAAACGGTTCTGTAGCAAATTTCATAGAAAATGCAAACATTCCAAAGGATTAATGCAATTGTCAAAATCTAAATATTTTATTTTTGTCCTGCAAATACGAATCGCCCTGAATATGTGAAAATAAAAGAGAGGTTACGTCCACTGCCAACCTTACAACTTTTGTATTCGAGTTTTTTTCGTATCTCTTACGGTTCATGAGATCCAGGGGGTAGGACAAACTATTTGGGACACGCTGTACCTCTTTCCCAAAAATAAGACCATAATATTTTATAAAGTTTATATTAACAAAACTCGTCGTTTCGCTCCTGATTTGGAGCTTTTTCAAGAGCAAAGCCTCCAATATTTTTAAAAAGATTAATTTGCCAGAATTTTCATTGTTATAAACAATTGTTTTGAGTCTATATAAATTTAAAAACGATGTAAAAAAGGAGGATGATGATGATGAAGACTATTATTAAGACTATTAAAAATATTGGAGGTGATGTTAAGGCTTTGCTCTTGAAAAAGCTCCAAATCAGGAGCGAAATGTCGAGTTGTATTACAAGATTTCTTTATAAAAAAATGGTCTTGTAATTGGGAAAGTTTGTATAATGTTACATTGATGACCGGGAAACTATATTAGTATTTATAATACGAGTTCAGGAATCTCAAATATATTAGCCTATGACAAAGTAAAAGTTGAAAACCCAACAACGAAAGCTTAAAACATCCTGAGACATTTTTGGGCATGAGTGCCCCTACCTATACTTGGACTCCATTGCATGATATCGACAGATGAAAATACATTCTCATGTAAAATAAGATCAAAGCCGTCCTGTGAATCCGTCGCAATTCAACGGTTATTGGCCAAATCCCACCGGCAGAAAGGAACAGAATGAATACAAAATAATACAACAATAGTCCCGATTCCTCGGCTTTGATTTTTACCTGCTCATCGTCTCCAAATAACAATAATACCTTCCTATGTCGAATCGGTGAATTGTTGACGGGACCTAGAACAGTAAACCACCCGAGACGTCCCTGAAAACCTTTTAATTATAAAATAACACACAAAAAACAACCCTTCCAGAAAACGGGCCCCTCTGTAGGGTGTACCTGGATGCTATGGGACAATAGGCTGAATTAAGGTTGCATCAGACCCGAATCTTATGACCGAAAAAAATACGGAAGCGGAACGGGATTTCTCAGAGATTTAGGAAAAAATCAAGGCCTACCTGTTGATTCAAAAATAGCCGTTGTTCATGACTGTAATAAAAAAATAGATCCCAAGCGATTCAACAGGGTGAGTCTGAAATAACTGGCATCCTTTTTGGGTAAGAGAGATGGTCATTCTGAAAAACCTTTCTTAATAATTTTTTTCCTATCACCGAAATTTTTATCTAATTTTTTTAAAACTTACCAACATTTATTTCATACACAGCGGATAGAATAGCGTAAACTCGGACTCAAAATACTATATTAGTTGATGATTTACCATTTTCTACTCGGTTGTTGGCAGGGCGCCAGTGCCGTGTTTTCATGGAAGGGGGGATTTTGAGTGGATGAATTATAGAAAAATCTCGGCGCTAGGAAAAAAAATTATTAAGAAAAGTGGTTCAGAATGACCATCTCTATTACCCAAAAAAAGGATGCCACTTATTTCAGACTCACCCTGTATAGGTATGGCATAAATACCTACTTACATCGAATTAATAGCCAACTCTAGGTTTCAACTTAGAAATAAGTACGACAAAGAAGTACGGCAATGAACTTGTCACATGACACATGACGGACCGCAAAGAATATAGTATGGATATCGCATAATGGAGAATTTTATGGGAACGTTTTCAAATAGTATTTTGAATATAAACACATTTAGAAACGAGCAGAGCTTTAGATACCTATAGTTAGTTTATTAATTTATGTACATACCTAAAACATATAGACCTGTATCTAGGCGGAAGACCAAAATAACTCCAACCTACGTCACATTTATTTTAAACCCTGACACGAGGAAAGAACGAATCCACAAAACTAAGAGTAGGTACTAATAGAGTAGGACCAGTAGACAGATGCAAGGAAAAATTGTTTAACAAGCTACAAATTTTTTATAAGTAAGTCATGCCCTCCTTACTAACATACTAAAAGTCCCAGTCTCCCATTCCCGGGAACCCTGAAAAATCTTAGGCGCCATCTTGGATTTATTAGTTTTTTTGTAAATAATTCGTTAACGGTGTATTTTGTTGGAAAATATGCAATATACTTCTTTGTAGAGAATTAAAAAAACATATTTTATTTTTTTATTGGTTACGATAGCATAAATAGTAAAAAAGTTATAGAAGATAAACTTTAATGGCAATGTTTAATTTCTCAGATTTTGCACATTGGGGTTTTACAGTCCTACCCGACATAATATATGTCGGGTAGGAAGTATAATATTATTATATCGTGAATTTATCTAAAAGTATTAACATTTTAGCAATATCCATTTATGTTTCTAAACTACATTTATCTCCTATATTTCAAATGACATATCGGTACTTTCTTCCATTTCCTCCATCTCTTCCACTTCTGCCATCGAATTGTTCTTACAGGAAAGTTCATATCAATTGCCACACTTGGACGCTAAACTAATTTTTTACCTGAAAGTAAACTCTTAAAATTTATTTATGGCCGAAAGTAAGCATGTCATGTGTCATCCTTACGCTATGGCCAATCGGCGGAAATAATTTTTATCGACACTTCTTTACAGAGTACAGGGTTGGCATGGCCAGTTTCGTTTTAAGGATCCCGTCGTAACCATCTGTTTGTGTCTTGGTTGAACAAGGTAAAAAAGTAAAACATCTTAAAGTGTTGTTTGCAAGTGTTGGAAAAGCAGTATTAGTGACTTAAATGGAAAAATCTGAAAAATCTGAAAATTAAAATTTTAGCGCCATAACTTTTTTTGTTATTTATCCTATTATCAAATAAAAAACGAAATGTGTGTTTTTTTAATTCTCTACAAAAAAAAATTAGATATTCTCCAAAAAATTCACTGTTAACGAGTTATTTAGAAAAATCTAAAAAACAAGATGGCGGCCAAGATTTTTCAGAGGTCCCAGAATGGGGGACTTTTAGAATGTTAGTAAGGAGGGTAGGACATAACAAATTTGTAGCTTATTAAAAATTATTTCCTTTCTCGAGGAAAAACGTGTATATTGGCACTGCTCTATAATAATAACAGAGCATATAAAACAACCAGCAGTATAACTTACTCTTGAGAAATCATCCGCAAATTCAATGACCTTGAGCCATACTGGGGGAATAGAAGTTAGAGGCGTAGTCGAGAAAATCAATTCAGAAATACATAGTAGTATTAGTAAAGTATATACTGTGTGGTAAGCCCAAGCAGCTTTGACTCCTTCCTGGGATTCTTTATTTAAAGATACTAGCACAAAGCTCAATTTACAAAAAAGCACACTCCACGGTACTGTAATAACTCTCATACAGCCAAAAAACAACTGCCCACTCGCCCCGACACTGCATCCATTTGACAGAATCTATTCCTACATTGCGGCTGCGCGAACAGGTGCGCAGAATTTTCCTGCCATGGGGAGTTTTACTGCTGGTTGTTTTATATGCCCTGATAATAATAGATATACAATAAATGGAAATTAAAAAATATAAATCCAGAGAACCGTAATAACATGCCCACAAAACATGTTTCGCCTATTTGTTGTTGTTGTTCCTTTAGTGGCCTCTATATCCTTGTGAATAATTTAGCTAGCACTCTCTTTGTAAATCCGTCAATATCTACTGTATATCATCACCTTTACAAGAACTTTCTTTAACATTGTGTTATGTGATTGTGCTGATTATTTATTTGTAGTTTCACTTACTCAAGTTTGGCTGCCTGTTTCTTTTTATATTTACTCCTTCCATATTACTTATCATTTCATGCGTAAATAGGACCGGAAGTTCTCGAGATGACATCTGTCTCATAGACACAAATCCTCGCAGAAATCTATAGTTTAAGGATTATGGAGCATTGATTGACGTATTAATAAACACTGCTCACCGCTGTTACCTCTGACACTTTTTTGGCTCACCATGTGGTTTCCGGAGACGAAATACAGTACAAAATACATTGTTAGCCTTTAACGCCATCTGTTTTCCAAAATATAAAGCTGTCACCTGTCGCAGACGTAAGTCTTATAAATACGTCAGTCAACGACTCTCCATAATTACTTTTGAACATAGATGAGAAAAAAATAAGATGCTGACTGAAGTGGTACCTACATCGTCATTCGTCATTTGCATTGCAATAATTGTTTAGAATCGGATTATGGCCTTTCTTCACACACAACAGTTCCCAACAGAATCCCAACAAAAATCCGTGACATCTTTTTCGAATGGCCCCATGGCGAGGTATCCCCGTTGCTCCGGTGGTATAGATTCGCAAAAAACGGGGTTAACGAAGCCGGCAGAAGCACAAAACCTCACCCAGCTTGACGTCTCCGGTTGACACGCCGAGAATTTTATTGTTTGACTTTTGTGAACTGTAATGTTTTTATTTTTACGTAGCACAAAAGACGGTTCACGGGTGCGAAGGCAGAAATATTTGGTCAGGTAGATTTTCTGCGTTTGCACGAATTAATCCGACGCGGGATCTATTGACTGGAAGAATAAAGGGCGCCCTGCGCGCCCTTGACCTGCCTAATCTCGATTTCTGTTTCTGCCGGGTTCGATGGCGGATCGAGGATGGAACATCTGCCTGTCAGAAGATATTTCTGAAATAAGACAACCGAGTAGGTAATACTTGCACCTATACGAAGGGAAAATTTTGGAGGCTTCGATTTTGTTCTTTGCGCGCACCAACATCGATATTGGTCTAAAGAATTTATTCAAAATTAGAAAATGTATCACGTTCTCTGGCGTTTTTGTCCGGATACTGGAATTTATAACGAGAAACAGCGATTGAAAAAGATGTTTGATAGATAATTTTAGATAATGTAATTTTTACTCTGTAGATTGAAGACTTGTAGAATGAAGAATGCTAATATAGTCTATAACTAAGTATATAGTGGACTAAATGAAGAAACTTTTTTATTCCGCATATTCATAGAAAATGATTTTTGTTTGGAATGGAGAAAAATTTGCGGTGGAAGGTGGCCATAACAAGTAGGTACCTACCTAGTTGCTCATGTGGATGTAGGTATTACTTTTAGCAAAGATATATACAACTATATCTTTGCTTTTAGTAATTTAAATAATAAGTACCTAGTAGTAATTTCTTATTGCGATATTTTTGTGTTTGATCGTTATTAAAAGCCAACTGAAAGCAAAATAATATTGTGGCGCGGTGGCGTCGCTAGTACCGGCGCTGACTTTTTAGACTGCATGTTTTTCTGCCTTCGATCGACCTTGGTTCGAGGCAGGCGCATGCATATGTCTTTAATAAAGAAAAACACCGCTATGGCCAAGAGAGCTGGACAAATGTGGGTTCACGGTATTGCTCCTAAATAGGCTTTATCCGTGTGATTTACTAATAATTGTCCTACACTCACTGGGATTACCACGGTTTTCTAGGGTTTTCCGTAGTACTTGAGCGAATGCTATCCTCCCCCGCACAAGCATGTGGTTGCTTCTGAGGTACTCCTAGTTTGGAGTATTGTGAGGGTGAGAATTATTATTATTATTATATTATTAAAACGGTCAGAGGCACAAATTTCTAACATTTTTGCGTTAAAAGGATGCTCTTTCGTATTTTTTGCTCCAAGCAATACATTGTATGGTTTTTAAAAATCTAAGTAGTCCGCGGGAATTGTACGGGACAATTTTTTTTGTAGATATATGTCCCTGAAAAGTCATTGTTTGCGAAATATTGGTTTGACAGACTTTGGTTTTTGGCTTCTTTCATACTTTTTTTAGAATAGTACCTAGCTAGATGTGAAAACTTGTAAAAGGTTGCCTACTTTGATTTTTGTGCGTTTTAAAATTCAAAAAAATTTAAGTAGGTCTTGGCTTTTAGATTTTTCACACATGGGGGCTCGGTTTTTATCGTGAAAAAGTTTTGTTGGTAACATTTTGACCTCACAGCTACAGAAAGGGCACTTTCATAAAACAGGCCATAAATCAAAGGAGGCCTACAGTTTTTCACATCTAATTTAATTTTCCATTCTAAACAAATTTCGTCAATAATATTTTGTCGTAAAATTTACAAGGGCATTTTACTCGTGTGAGAAATAGTCTTTTTCAAAATTTCCAAGGCGCACCTACGTGATTTTCCAAAACTAAAATTATACGATACGTATACGAATCGAAATTTCAAAATTTTTGCGGGTGGATTTTGAGTTTAAGCACAAGCACCAACTTTTATCAAGAATAATTTTTTTTTTTTGAGAAACTTCAAATAAAGAAAATTCCCATTTGTATCCAACTTTCTGGCAGACACTGTATAAAATTGAATAAATAGTTTTTAATAATTTAATAAAGCAAAATGTTTATTGTTTGTGTCCCACTTGACATTTGGTTCTGTAGATGCATTCTATAAAAAAAATTGAGTAGGTACTCATTACTATTGGTATTTTGTGAGATATTTTCAATAACCTTTTTTTGTTCGAAAGGCCTTCAAAAACCGCTTCTTTTGACCTTTCTGCCACTTTCAAAATGCAAATCCAGGGCCGGCTGCGATTTTTTATACCCCCAATTTTTACGAAAACCATTTAGCGATTTTTTTTATTTAAAATCTGACCCCACAGCGTTAATCAGAACACCCAGAAACCCCTATATACCAAATTTGAATAAAAAATATACAGGGAGTTCCATTCTGTAGGGTGTCAAAGTTGAGCAAAATAGGAATTTTAAAGGCATCTGCCAAGTCAAGAGTGCCATGGAATCCCCTCCAAACAGTTGAATGGACTGAATGGTCAATAGGACCACTCAAGGTGTTGGTGTGCAAAGATCCAATACAAAATATACAGAGTGTTCTTATCTGTGCCATCTCAAATTACTGAATTTTTTGAACTTTATACTGGTCAAAAATCGAGTATATCAAAACCGCTACACACACTATAAACGAACTAAATCTAAAAAATACAGAAGTCTGCAAGTCAGTAAGTCCATATCAGTTAAGGTGGCTGGTGTGCCACAACAGGAAACGCACAGAAAATGTATCATCTTAGACAGTGACTTTTTTGAGTAAGGTCCAATGATTTAAATTGTTTTTATTTGTTAGTTGGCATTTTGTAAAGAAATACATTACTTTTGTGTTTATCAATATTTTCTCAATGATTCCACAGCACTCATGACCCGTGTAAAGTTTTATAAAAATTCAGCATTTTGAGATGGCACAGATAAGAACATTCTGTATATTTTGAATTGGACCTTTGCACACCAACACCTTGAGTGGTTCTATTAACCATTTAACTGTTTTGAGGGGATTCCATGACACACTTGACTTTGCAGGTGCCTTTAAAATTCCTATTTTGCTCAAATTTGACACCTGCAGAATAGAACTCCCTGTATATTTTTTATTCAAATTTGGTATATAGGGGTTTTTGGGTGTTCTGATTAACGCTGTTTGGTCACATTTTAAATAAAAAAATCGCTAAATGGTTTTTGTGAAAATCGGGGTATAAAAAAATCGTAGCCGTCCCTGGATTTGCATTTTGACAAAAGTAAAAACCTCAAAAGAAGCGTTTTTTGAAGACAAAAAAAGGTTTTTGAAAATATCTCACAAAATACATTTTTTATCGATTTGTATACACTTAAAAGTAGACACCCTTTATGTACCTACCTGATATGAAATTTTTGTTTCTATGCAATGTTAAAGTCCTGCTACAAAAACTCGACTCACCCTGTATATTAAACAGTCTGGATTCACAATTTGACAGTCGTCTAGTGCCCACAGCTTTGTTTTCATATTATATATTTTTTTCTATCAAATGTTAAAGTCCCGTTACAAAAATTTTACTCATCCTGTATATTGAACAACATGGATGGACAAATTTGGCATTCGTCTAAGTGCACAAACACAGCTTTGTTTTGTACTTTAGTTTGTTTACACCTATAAAATAACAGATACCTATTTCTCATATAAATTTAGTAAAAGTTGGTTTCGTTTTGACATACCTAATATGTCCATTTAATTTTTAATTGGGTTTTTCGCCACCAAACTGATCGAAAGAGAACTTTTTCAAGGTGCCTGGAAAATTCATAAATTCTTAACAGTGAATGAACGTAACTTTAAACGTGTAACTCAAAAAATAACTTCAACAAATTTGTTTTCTGAGCTTTCGGAGAATAAATCTTCCACCTTTCTCAAAGATCATGCCAGGTCAAAGTGAAGTGACAGATTAATAAATTTCAGGTTAAAATGTCATGACAACAGAAACAATAGCCTAGCCACCTGCCTGATATTGTACCCTGTGTTCTATCTAATTATCTATACTAATTTCTCTTTGAATAAGTGGCAATAATATTTTACTGAATTCCACTGAACATTCAGCAACACAGTTGTCCGTATTTCCTAGAATAAATGCAGATTCTTTAATTTTTCGTCTATTTCCTAGGTTTGGACCTATCCCACAATATCCTATGATTGTTATTAAAAGAATGTTCACATATTTTTGACTTAAAAATTTGATTTTGTCTGATATAATTTTTATGTTCTTTTAAACGAACGTTAAATGGCCTACAAGTCTCCCCAACATAGAACTTTCCACATTCACAAGGAATTTTATAAATGCAATTTTTTGAACTTTGTACCTCATTAATTGGTTTCGTTTTAACTAGCATCGATCTTAATGTATTTTTGGTTTTAAATACTGTTCTGACATTAAAACGATTGCCTATGCGTTTTAGCTTATCTGATAGTCCAGGAATATAAGGAATAATTAAATTTACT
This sequence comes from Pseudeuparius sepicola, assembly GCA_963920635.1. Lineage (NCBI taxonomy): Eukaryota > Metazoa > Arthropoda > Insecta > Coleoptera > Anthribidae > Pseudeuparius > Pseudeuparius sepicola. The sequence goes on along the minus strand of OY987299.1, from coordinate 105,103,622 downwards.
GGTTGGTCCACCAGATTTATTTCTCTAATTCTATTAGCATTGTTATTTTGTTGGCAATCCTGAAAAACTTGGTCAACAAATTCAATAGGATAACTATTCTTCTCAAGAACATATTTTATATGTTTAATTTCCTCCTCAAATTTTGTGTTATTAGAACAAATCGTTCTAGCCCTGTCATACAAACTTTTAATTACTCCTTTTTTAACACTAGTATGATGAATGGAGTTGAAATGGAGATATCTATTAGTATGTCTTGGTTTTCTATAGACACTAGTTTCTATACTATCTGATTTCAGTATAGAAACATCTAAGAAGGGTAATTGATTATTATTTTCAATTTCTAAGGTAAACTTAATAGAAGGTTCTTGTGAGTTTAGAAAATTTAATAATGAGTTTAAATCATCTACTCCATGTTCCCATATAATAAATATGTCATCTACATATCTCCACCAAACATTAGGTTGGTGAACATATCTAGTCAATTCATTTTGTTCAAAATCTTCCATGAATAAATTGCTTATGAATGGTGATAAAGGAGACCCCACAGCCATACCAAATTCCTGCTGGTAAAATTCATTTCCTAGTTGAAAATAAGTGGTTTTAACACATAGTGTCGTTAGTTCTAATATTGCATCTATATTCAAATTCGTCCTTTCTACTAAAGTCTGATCATTTTCTAATGTTCTGCGTAAAATGATCAATGATTTGTCAACAGGGACATTTGTAAAAAGACTAACCACATCAAAGTTAGCTAATATATAATTATCCGGAAATTGATGTTCCCTAATTTTCTCTACAAAATGATTACTGTTTCTGATAAATGAATTTGAATTTCCCACTAACGGATTAACAATTTTAAGTAAATATTTTGCTAACGAATGACATGGCGAATTTATTGAACTTACAATGGGGCGAAGAGGAATGTTAGTTTTGTGTATTTTTGGTAATCCGTATAAGTGTGGAGGTTTTGAATGATGCGGAGTTAAGAGTGTCCTTTGTCTCTGTGTCATTTGTTCGTGGTATTTATACAGTGTTTTGTATATTTTAGTTTCTATTGAAGTTGTAGGGTCTTTGTTTATCCTCTTGTAAGTTCCTTCATTTAATAAATCATTTAATTTATTATCATACACAGTTTTTTCTAAAATAACAGTTGCATTTCCCTTATCTGCTGGTAAAATTATATCAGACAAAATCAAATTTTTAAGTTAAAAATATGTGAACATTCTTTTAATAACAATCATAGGATATTGTGGGATAGGTCCAAACCAATTCTCAAAGAAGAAGTAGGAAATAGACAAAAAATTAAAGAATCTGCATTTATTCTAGGAAATACGGACAACTGTGTTGCTGAATGTTCAGTGGAATTCAGTAAAATATTATTACCACTTATTCAAAGAGAAGTTAGTTTAGATAATTAGATAGAACACAGGGTACAATATCAGGCAGGTGGCTAGGCTATTGTTTCTGTTGTCACGACATTTTAACCTGAAATTTATTAATCTGTCACTTCACTTTGACGTGGCATGATCTTTGAGAAAGGAGGAAGATTTATTGTCCGAAAGCTCAGAAAACAAATTTGTTGAAGTTATTTTTTGAGTTACACGTTGAAAGTTACGTTCATTCACTGTTAAGAATTTATGAATTTTCCAGGCAACTTGAAAAAGTTGTCTTTCGATCAGTTTGGTGGCGAAAAACCCAATTAAAAATTAAATGGATCTGTTTGCGCCACAAATAAATTTTAGAAAATACCTAATATGTGTTCGTAGTGTAGAGCCCTTTCTCCCACTTTTTGTGTTTTGGGCTTCTATAGGTACTTACCTACAATATCTTAGTTCTTTAATAAAAAAAAACGTTCGGCCCACCCCAAGCGCAACACCTACGAAACACCTACGAATGCCTTTCTTATATTAGACACTCTGTCTTGGCCGTAGATAGAATCCCCGTATAAGTATAGTGGGTATCGATTCTAAAAAGGACGGGTACGGCCCGGGTTCCTGAATGGACGGTTCGGCGAGCACCTGAGCCACCACCCGCTGGCCGGGTCCCGCGTTGCGCGTTGCCACGCGGTCAAGAGCCCACGGCAGACACCTCGACTCCAGCCGAGGAATTTCGGCCGGCCCATTGTGTTTGTTTTCTAGAGAGTTTCATTAGGGAACCTGTTCCGCGTGACGGATTGTTGCCGGGCGGAATGGCAAGAATGCGAGGGGCCGCCGGGGTGGTTAAGAACGTGGCGCAAGGTAGGTACCCATACAACACGACAGAGGCGAAAATTAAACATCTTGAAAGACCTGCATTAAAATAATTCTAGATCTCCATAAGGCCGATTTTCATCTAAAAAGATCTATTGGAGGTTGCTAAGGCCAAAACATTGACTTAAACCTTTTAGAAAATTCAATATTGTGTTGATGTTTGTGTGTTTGATATTATCCCGCTATTAATACGAAAAAAACTGAGATTTATTAACTATCTATTATTAATTGTATACCTACCTATATGATAGGTAGGTAGTCTTCTCAAAATTAGGGAAGGTGGGTACATTTTTTTAATACAAATCAATTAGAACGTACCATGCCATGCAGGGCCATCTATTGACGACAAGAGTGGCGTAGCTAATATATCGCGAAACCCCGCGGTCGCGGGGGGGCCCTGCCGTCAAGGGGGCCCCTCGAATCCTCGACGACCTCCCTTCGACCGAGCCTATACTCCGTGTTCTGTTCTGTTTTGATATTATATGTTTAACCCTTCCTGTAACTGTTTGAGAAATTGTTGTTCCCAAGACAGAATAAGCAATTCAGAATTACTTTCTATACAAGCTGAAGAAGCTGCAGCAATGGATAAAAGAGAACTAATTAAAGTTCATCGATGTCTCCTACACTAAAGACTATGATATCATCTAGGTATATTAAGCACTATTTGTACGTTAGGGTAGCACTCATTGTGCATCAATCGCCTTGAAAGGCCTTCGAAAACCTCTTCTTTTGACTTTTCTACCATTGTCAAGATGCAAATTCAGGGATGTCGACGATTTTTTTATATCCCCGATTTTCACGAAAACCTTTTCGCGATTTATTTATTTAAAACCTGAGACCACAGGGTTAATCATAACACCGCAGACCCCCCATATACAAAATTTGAACAAAAGACATAGGTACAGAGAGTTCCATTCTGCAGGGAGTCAAAGTTAAGCAAATTAGGAATTTTAAAGGCATCTGGCGAGTCAAGTGTGATATGAAATCCCATGAAATCCCAACAGTTGAATAATCAACAGGACCACTTAAAATGTTGGTTCCAAAGGTTTAATACAAATATGTAGGTACAGGCTGTTTTTCTCTGGGCCATCTCAAAATGCTGAAGTTTTAAAAAAACTTAATACGGATCAAGAATGCTTTGGAATCATTGAAAAAATATTAACAAATACAAAAGTGCCTAATTTATCTCTGAACAAAATGTCAACCAACAAATAAAAACAATTTAAATTATTGGACCTTTCTCAACAAAGTCACTGTCTAAGACAAAGACGATACATTTTCTGTGCGTTTCCTGTTGTGGCACACCAGTCACTGGCAGGCTTCTGTATTTGTTGACTTAATTCGTTCATTTATAGTGTCTGGGGCAGTTTTGATATAAGTACACTTTTTTTGACCCGTATTAAGTTCCAAAAATTCATTACTTAGAAGATGGCATAGATAATAGCACCCTGTATATTTTATATTGGATCTTTGCATACCAATACTTTGAGTGGTTCTTTTGACCATTAGACTGTTTTGAGGGGATTCCATGGCACACTTGACTTGAACAAACAAAAGTTCCGGCGATTATCTTCAAAAATGCGAAGATTTCACGGATTTGTACAGTTTTAAAGTTGGACAGTTGGACACTTTGAAAATATATTTTTGTTTTAAAAACTTTTTTGTTTTTATTTACTAAGTAATAAAGTTTGTGATAGTTTCACCTCCGTGTATGTTTTTTTTATTTTCCAGTTTGAGGGGGTCCAAATTTAATTTGGAAGGGGGGTCCAAAAATTGAAGCTACGCCACTGCGAAGAACTATTAAAAACTAGCCAAAAAAACGACTTTCTGGCTTCTTGTTGAGTGTTTTCTGACCTTTTGTGGAAATATCAGACTTCACAACTTTTTTCCCTCAGAATCTATCGGTACGAATTTTGATCGTTCTGAAATGAAATTTAACTTTTTTACCATTGTCATGGTTTTATCAAAAATTACCTAAGTATTGATTAAGAAAAATTTTATTCTATTGTTAAAAAACGATAATAACATCCTACTAAAAATTGAAAATAAAAAGACTTTTTTTAAAAACAAGCTATTATTTAAGCCATGTACTAAAACGAATAAAATAAGTTTAGTTTTTAGTTAAGATAATTCAACTCCAAATTGCGACAAGTTTTTGCAAATTGAAAAGCTTGTCGCGCGAAATGTTGATGAAAGTAGGTACCTACCAATTAATTTTATTGGACAGTGATTGGTTGATATAAGCAAGCAAATATGCATTTTTTTCTTTACAATTCGCGCGACAAGCTTTTCAATTTGCAAAAACTTGTCGCAATTTGGAATTGAATTATCTTAACGAAAATCTAAACTTATTTTATTCGTTTTAGTACATATGGCTTAAATAAAAGCTTGTTTTTAAAAACGTTTTTTATTTTCAATTTTATTTTGTGCTTTTTAGTATCTCATGTCAAGAGGGTGGTAAAGAAATTTAGTCCGCTATCTTGGGGCGACCGCCATATTGAATTTCCTATGAAGTCATTCACGTTATTGTTTTCTACCCGTCGAGCCCTTTCATTTGATACCCATGTTGGGTATCATTTGATTGAATTTAGTGTGATATCACTAACTTTTTCGTTTTCTACTCTTCAAGCTCTTTTATTTAATACCCATAAAGGGGGTTGAAAATAAAATGTAATCCGCCATATTTGAGCGGCGGCCATATTGAATTTAGTGTGATGTCACTAACTTTATTTTTTCTACTCTTCAAGCCCGTTCATTTGATACCCATATTAAAGGGGTAGAAAAGAAAATGTAATCCGCCATCTTAGAGCGGCGGCCATATTGAATATAGTGTGATGTCACAAACTTTTTCGTTTTCTACTCTTTAAGCCCTTTCATTTGATACCCATATTAAGGGGGTTGACAAAAAATACATCATCCGCCATCTTGGAGCGGCTGCCATTTTGAAAGTATTACAATATTACGTATTGCATATTGTATTGTCACCGGAATTAAAGGTGTATGCAAACTTTCAGCTCAGTCGGATGTAAGGAAGTGGTTCTAATTTAGCTTGCAAGATTCGACCCACTCTAACAGGTGAAGTTAAATAAAAGCTTGTAGAAATCATATACATTTTTTTATTTTGGAACAACGAAAATCGGTACAAATATAGGTTTTAAGTGATCCCAAACAAGAATCTGCAGTCAATTTTTTTCTAAGAAAACCCTAATAGTACTTCTTGAAATTTGAGCTCATATAAAAGTGGTCATAGTTGGTCGTGCTTACAACCCAAGGATAAAGTACCTAAGATTTTACAAGGGTTGCAAGTGCTTAATGTGGACACACTGTAGGTACTGATAGATTGTTTACATTTTATTTTCTCACATTCTTAATCACCTTCTTTCTTCAAAATACGGACAAGACCGAATAGGGTGCTAAATTTGGAATACATTGGGCCCGCCTTGATTTTTTGTCTCGAAGAGATAGAAAAGTGCAAAACTCCGACATAAAATTTAGATATTTTTTCAATTTTTCGTAATTCTCACGAGGTGACAGTTTGTGGAAGTAATTAAAAGTCAAATTTTAATTTATAAAAGGAAAGCGACATCTCTGGAGTAAGTTTAATAAGCTGAAAAGCAAGAACATCTATTAAGTAAATAACTAATAATTCTACAAATAGAAAGCATTTCTTGGCAAACACATGCCAAGAATAAATTAATAGTTAATCAATATTCCCAATCGAAGCAAGTAAAATACCAGCCGAAAAGTAGGTCATATAAATTTCGGCGCTTCGGCCGCCAAATCATCCAGTGGATCAATCGGTTTCCTGGTCGCCCCTTGAATCACCAACTAGCTACTCGCTGGCTGAATTAAGGACATACAGGTTAACTCCGGATCTGAGTTATTATTCGGTGCGTAGCGGGTAGCGACGGCTCCTACTAGGAAGCTGGAGAACGGGAAAAAGATTACCGAGCCTGCCCCTCGAGAGTCTCTGGCAACCTATCACGGGCTGTTGGTGTTATCTTAGATCGGAACCAAGAACTGAGCGATTCGTCTCGGCGAGCAGCTCCACGCGCCACTCGGCTAGAAACGCTCTTACGCCTTATTATTTATCCGTCGCGAACGCTTTCCTCGTCGCGAGCCACCTCCGCCCGGCTTGGGTCACCGCCGTCAAGATGTTGTTTCTATGGTGAATAAAGCCTCGTTACGAATTCGACGCCCGTCTTCTTCAATTCTGGACTCCCTTACCTGCGTTCAGTGTGCGAACTACCAGCGCTCGCCGGACTTTCAGCCGATCTTGAAAAGTCCTAAGGGACTTCAAGATCCGGTCATGGGCGCGACATTATCATCTATAACATATAAATCCCTTATCTATGTCTATAACGAAGAGGCCATTTATCTACACGGAACTCGATCTTGTCCACGCCACCTCTTTGATCTATTACATTATTGGTTTTGTGTATCCAGGCTTTCTCTAATTGTTTTTTCAAAATTTTCAACCTGCCTCAGCTGTTTTAGGCTGAAAGTTAAACGGCACTGCACCCAAATATTTTGGCACATTCTCAAAAATTGTTGGTACAGCACCTTTCTTTAGCTTAGGTGATATTCTCTATAGGTAGGTATTTTCTTCCCACAACACATTTGTTCACTTTAATTGTTTCACTTTCTTGAAAATGTGTTAGCCACACATACTTAAGGGTTTTTTAGAAATTAAATCTCAGTTCAGTTGGAATTTGAAGAATCCATTTTTGGCGCAAATTTTCATCCCGAGGCAAAACAAATGTTGTTATGGTGACGTTTTCTTCCTGGCTTTTGTAATATGTATAAATATAATATAAACAGACCAAATATTTGGTATTTAGGTTATTTTTTACGAAATATAAATGAAAACTCACCTCAGTATACTGTAAATATTGACGAGGTCCCAGTTGATCGGCAGCGTGAAAGGCCGAATAGGAACCGTATCTGGGCGTGGGTCGACAACGAAAATCCTCGAGTACGTTACAACACTGATTTATTTCGCACAAGGTGAATGGTGAATACAAAATACACAAACCCGAACGTGGTCAACGGGAACGGCTTCCAGCCACCCGGACCGTCTGAACTCGCGGATCTCCCGTAAGCAGTTCACCCGTCTGTGTCTCAGGCTTCACTGTTCATTCCGGGGGGAGAATTCCCCTTACAGTGCTCACGGATCGGCGCGAGCGGCACCAATACTCCTGGATGGCACGGCTTCCATCCAGAGGCCATAATAACACCTGGGCGGTTCCCCTCCGAAAAGACACATGCGCACTAGACACAAACTTGTTTCTAAAATATAAACTAAGACGTTTAAATAAAAACACTTTAAACATTTAAAACTTCTCAAAACCCAAGCTGCCGCTTTCAGTTATGTGACAAATGACATGTAACGTCGGACTAAGATGGTCACATGATTTTTGTGCGCCAAGGCCTGTCTTTATCGTATGTCTCGCAAGTCCTAAGCATGACTTCATAATTGCATTGTTGTTTTTGATCTGAACTAACATTTCCACTTATTATAGGCAATAAAAGGGCATTCTTTGGTCACAGGTATTAGATATGTCAATTTCTGACGTTTAGGATGTCCCGTGTTTTAAATATCTGCAGTTTTATTACGATTCACATTCTTTTTACGGTAATGAATTCTCTTTGCATTCAGTATTTTGCAGTTTTGTCATATACTACAGTTTTTATAAGTCGATTTGTATGTGGTACTATGGAATTACTACGTACATGAAGAAAATCGTAAGCACAGCCCATACTTTATAAATTAGGTACCTATTGCTTTTATTTCATATGAATATTATCATCTGTACATTCTGCTTCAATAAAGAACTATTGCTCCTCCCAACTACAAAATATCGTCCGTTACAGTATACAGCCTTTGGGACCATTTACGTTTCAATTGGTCTACTTTCCAACCGAACAATAAATGAAAACTGTAACGAAAATTTTATCAAATTTCCGTTACAGCGTTTAAATGCATTATTTAATTCTTATTAATTCATCACACCCCGTATACACCTACCGATTTTAAAAAATGTTGCCCTGCTATCTGCAACCACCTATACAAGCGGATGCATAACAAGTTGCCTACTTTGTTGTTACCAAACAAATTGTTTATTAAAGGGTATGTGCGGTTGCAAAAATGTTTAAATTTTATTAGTCGATTGAAGGTATGTATTACTAAAACAATTACATTGTTGTAATCACTGTCTGACTTTAATTATAGAGATAATATTCACTTTATTCAGTTTACGATTGACTCGCGCGCCACGGTTGTTCCGTGTCTAACGTCACTCTTTGTTTCCGACGTTTCTACTAGTCTAATATCAGTGATAAAAGTTTGACAGAATTGACAGTTTACACCCTGGCCTGCCATCGTCGTCCTAAATGGCGACTTCCGATTGTTTTTTTTTATGGATTTGACTCCTCAGGCCTTCCAATTCGTTCTGGAAACGGAAATCGTCATCATTTGGCAGGCGAGGTTATAAAAGAACCGGCGAGGAGAATCGGCCCCACTTCCCCTAGCGACGACTCGTGGTGATCTCACGTCAGGTGAAAGTTCGGTTTTGATTTTCTGTCTAGAAGATTTCCGTGTGAAAACTCTTTTCAAAACCTAACTTTCAGCCTTACGGACGGTTTAAGTGGTTTTGTACGTGGTGTGCATATATTTTCGCGGTGCTAATTTGGGTTTTTTCTGTTTTTTATTACATGTGCTGAGACCACGTGTATTGAGGTGTGGAGTGACGATTCCACGCATTTTTCGGGTTTCGACGGCGATCTGCTGCAGGTGAAACCACGGAGAGGACCCCTGGTAGCACAGTCTGGGTGAGTAGCCGCTCAATTTTTAATAATTTTTTATTAATAACGTCACTTTGACGACTTCTTGAGCTACTCTCACCTAGACCTGTTGCCCCTTTTCTCTGTGGGTTACATGCAGTAGGCTGTGGTCATAAATTGGTTGCATATTTTTCTTTATTAGCACAAACGTAGCGAAACGAACCCTTAAGTTGCCCGAGACTGACGTGGACTCTTCCACGTTTTCTTTTTCTTTTGTTATCTAGCTTTTGGGCTGTTATATTTTTCATCTTGTGTTTCGGTATCGACTGGGGGAGTCGCCAAACTATTTATATTTTATTAATGTTACCTTTTATTTTGTAAATATTGTACAGTAAATTTATAAGACAGGTTTAGTCAAGATAATTGGTCATTTTGGTTATCAATTTTTAATTTATTTCATAGTCAGGGGTCATTAAATCAAAGTTACGTCTCGTAATTTATCTTGAGATTATAACGTCAAGTATAACTTTAAGTCACGAATCTGTACAGATTGCTCATAATTTCTTTTATATAGCTATTGTTAAGTAACTTAGGTAACACGAACCTTGTAAAAACATCGATTTTTCGACTGCAGTGTTTTCAGAGACTGTTCGTTGTATTTTCTGTTACATGCACTCCGGTACGTGAGCGAGGCACGTAAGCGAGACAGTGGCGGACTAAGTACCAGCACACCAACCTTACAACCCGGCTTAGAGTAGTCAGCACACCTTCCAGCACCAGCTCGGACACCCACGACCCGCTCGAGTCTCGAGGCCTAGCCGAGGTCCTAATCCACGAAAAAGGAGCTTGGAGCGTTGGTGGCCACTACTCAGCTTTAATTTGGGAAGGTTTCAAGGTACTCTATGAGATCCAATAGTCCAAATTGTTGAAGTGCTCGTAAATAAGACTTTAATTGCTCACGTGGACTTTTCGTGCTATTAGTGTTGTCGAACATCTCTGATTTTGTATTTTTAAGATCGGACATTTTTCACAGTATTTTCTTTACTTTTCAACAGTAATAAATCCTAAGTGTAAACCATAACATTGACTGCTAAATTACCAACTCTATTGTAAACATTTTTGTGTACGATTTCAAATTGTAAATAGATTGTAAATAGAAAAATGTGCTCTTTATTTAACCACTAAATCGTTCAAGCTTCTGGCGCTCAAACATAACCATTTTGGTTATAAAACTTTGAATGAAAAATGTGATGTGAAGTTTGAGTTTTAAGCAAAATACAGTGAGTTCCAAATCCTCACCATTGATATCTCGGAATCTCGGTAATTACAAGATATGGAGAGAGAATCGGTAAACTGGGGAAAGTTTTAGACAAGTTTATGGACAATCTGATTTAGTTGGAGACCAAGAATAAATGCGATCGTTTTCGAGTTGTAATATATCGAAAAACTGAATCAAACTGATAAATATTCATATACCTACGCGCAAGTCAAAATCGCCCAGCCCAATCCAACTACTTTCAATAAATAACATAACGCCTCTTAACATTTTTTTAAATCTGTCACCATTTCGCGGTGACAGACTTTTATATATTTTCGTGGTTTCATGAAATAATATAATATGCTGCCTTAATAAAAATTAACGTAAAAAAATGCGTTTCTGAACACAATAAAGTACCTAATAAACAATATAATGTTAGCCCATTATTATGCTCTGTACTTCAAGAAGTAGAACAAATATATATTAAAGGTAAAATATATAAATATGTATTATAAAATATAAAAAATATAAAATATATAAATATTACAGGGTGGTTCACTTTTATGTGGTAGGACTTTAACATTAGATAGAAAAAGATAATCTAAAATGAAAATTTTATATCAACATATATCGGGGAAAGCTTAGTTTCCGAGATACAGGGCGTTGAAGTGTTGGAAAAAATATGAAGTATTTTTTACACTGTCCGAACCAGTGGAGATATTTAAACCAAATTTGATGTGTAGTACCACCTTTTTGACTACGATATTTAGTGATAATATGAAGGTCCTGAAATAACCAGTGGTGGAGTTATGGGTTTTCACTATCACTAAATTTAAAAAGTAATTAGTACGGACCTGTCTCACATCAACGTAAATTTTTTTTTGGTAAAGTTCTTTCAATTCTCTACAAAAAGTGTATCTTGACATTTTTTTGTATCTGCCACGGTTGTGTAGTAAATAAATTATTTCGTTTCCATCTCAGCCCTTTTTGCCTAAAAATGTGTTTTCTAAGATTATTGATAAATATCGCAAATAACAGAAATTAATTATGGAACACTTATCGGATTCAGCTATTTTATTTTTAATTTTATGGAAACAATTTTAAAAATAAACTGGCACTTGGTTTGAGGTACATTACTTTATTATCATTTTAACATTTTTATCAAATCTAGTATTATTTCTTAATAATTTTTATAATTCTAAATTTGTACAACATTCAACAATTGTTCAAAATGTGATCCATTCTGTTGCATCCATAATTCACTTCGACGATTGAACAGCATCGATTAAATTGCCATTTCTCAATTCATCGCACGCATTTCTTTTACGATCAATAAGTTGTTCCCTTGTTTCTACAGGAGTCGCATAGACTTGTTCTTTTAAAAATCCCCATACGAAGAAGTCCAGAGGTGTTATGTCCGGAGAACGTGGTGGCCAAGCGACCGGTCCCCCTCGTCCGATCCACCTATTTGGAAAGTTATTATTTAACCAGTTCCTCACATTTCGGTGAAAATGTGCAGGACAGCCGTCAAGTTGGAACCAAGCCAACAATCTTAAGTTTAAAGGAATGTCTTCCCACATATTATTATGCTCAGCTACTAAAAACTCCAAAAAATTGTCACCATTCACTCGCTGTGGCAAAAAAAAAGGTCCAAACAGATGATGGTTGTACAGTCCAATCCAAACATTGACACTAAATTCGACCTGAAAATTTCTTGGCCGGATTGCATGTGGGTTTTCTTGTGCCCAAATATGCTGATTATGAAAGTTTACTACTCCACGACCAGTAAAACACGACTCGTCCGTCCATAAAATGTTATTTAAAAATTGTCTATTTCCTTCAATTGACTCCAAAATCCATCGGCAAAACACTAATCTTCTTTCTGCATCGCCGGGCCTTAAACCTTGTACGGGTTGTAGATGATACGCATGCCTGTGATCTCTTTTTAAAGCTCGCAAAATTGCAGACTTTGAAACACGTAGGGCCACTGACACTCTTCTGCTACTTGTTGTAGGATTCCTATCGAATTCACGAAGAATCTCATTGTTGCGTCTGACTTGTTGGATATTGTTTTCATTTCCTCGTTCGACGATTCTAGTTCTCAGACCGCGAGTTCTGAATTGCCGGTGCATGTTAACAAACACCGAGGGACGCGGATGGCGCCTATTTGGAAATCGCCTCCGATATTCTCTGGCTGCTTCCGCAGAGTTCCCATTTGCAACTCCATAGCAGAAATGGATATCAGCCTGCTCTTCATTTGTAAATTGGACCGGCATTTTAATTATTAACAAAGACAAACTGCGGCGCTGCTACGTTCATCTACTGGATGACAGATTATTGTATTATTAACTGTCAATAAGATTTTCTTTTCCATGGCACACTTATCTTCACCAGTACGACGATGCAGAAAGGACATTAGTATTTTGTCGATGGATTTTGTAGTCAAAGGAAATAAGACAATTTTTAAATAACATTTTATGGGCGGAAGAATCATGTTTTACTCGTCGTGGTATAATTTAGAATTCTACAAATTTAGAATTATAAAAATTATTAAGAAATAATACAGATTTGATAAAAATGTTAAAATGATAATAAAGTAATGTACCTCAAACCAAGTGCCAGTTTATTTTTAAAATTGTTTCCATAAAATTAAAAATAAAATAGCTGAATCCGATAAGTGTTCCATAATTAATTTCTGTTATTTGCGATATTTATCAATAATCTTAGAAAACACATTTTTAGGCAAAAAAGGCTGAGATGGAAACGAAATAATTTATTTACTACACAACCGTGGCAGATACAAAAAAATGTCAAGATACACTTTTTGTAGAGAATTGAAAGAACTTTACGAAAAAAAAAATTTACGTTGATGTGAGACAGGTCCGTACTAATTACTTTTTAAATTTAGTGATAGTGAAAACCCGTAACTCCACCACTGGTTATTTCTGGACCTTCATATTATCACTAAATATCGTAGTCAAAAAGGTGGTACTACACATCAAATTTGGTTTAAATATCTCCACTGGTTCGGACAGTGTAAAAAATACTTCATATTTTTTCCAACACTTCAAAGCCCTGTATCTCGGAAACTAAGCTTTCCCCGATATATGTTGATATAAAATTTTCATTTTAGATTATCTTTTTCTATCTAATGTTAAAGTCCTACCACATAAAAGTGAACCACCCATATAAATATATATTAAAGGTAAAATTACTTCATCTAATCTTGTTATGAGTCAATGAGTCAATTCTTACATGTAGTACTAGACTTTGGTAAAACGCTATACAACGCTACAAATATTTTAACCAGGGGTAAAGTTGAACCCTTCGAGCACGTTTATGATTTTTTTAACCCAAAAAATAAAATTTCCGTTAATTCATGCTTTTATTTTAAACTTTGGGACTGCTGACCGCATTCATTCTTCCATACACCTAATTTAAAGTCTGCCACCCTTCATAAAAGTCGTAGCCTTATTTTAAACGAATATCAATTTTCAAAATTTTCAAAACATCTCATTTATTTTTGAGTTTTCTTATATTAGCTTCATAGGAGTGCTCCAGGGGTTCAACATTACCCCTGATTCAAATTTTTGAACGGGTCGAAAAGGCATCCTGTATATCAGGAAACGATGCAGTTCGATTTGTAAATTTATTTACGATACTGATACCCACTCTATACCATTACAATAATTACTGCGACCTTGATAATAGGGCATTGTATGGGCCTTTGCGACTGCCCATTCATTTTATATGCCAAATATATACTGCGATGTCCTGAAATAATATGTATATTAAAATAAAACCAAAATCTTAAAAAATGCTTCACTAACTTTTTTCTGTACAATTTTGAATCACTCGAATACCTAGAGCCCCCAGGTTGAAGGTTTGACTACCTTTCGTTAAAATAAAATTTAAACTATACCTAATATATTACCGAAGGGTCTTATTTTAAACTGCCTTTACCAAACCCATTTTTCTTTCAAATTATTGATTCATGGGGACATGTGTCCCACGTGAAAGGGGTCATTATCACCCCATTCCGCGCCCACCATAAAAATCGCCCGTTACTGCATTGAACTTTTATAAATTCACTTCGGCCCATTTTCACCCTTTGAAAAAAATCTGCAACGTCTCAATCGGGCCCGGCGGCGGCGCGATGGGGCGCGGGCCCGCCCCCCGTGGGGCGCCCCGCCGGCCTGATTTATAAACAACCGTTTCCCATAAACGGCCTTGTAAGTGTTCCGAATCCGAATTACCATAATGACGTTCGATCGATTTATTCGAATTCCCTGGGCGCCCCGCGATGGGTGCATTTATGCGGATGGGGTCGACATTAAGAGGGTTGGGAACGCGCAAGAATACATACTTATGAAGCAAGTCCTGATTATACAGGGTTAACTATCACTTAGTACAAAATAATTTACCACGTGCGCAGGGTGGCTTAAGAAAACAGAAAAATATTTTTAGATTTTTTTTTACGATCTTTAAAAAAAGGGTAAAAACCCCTATTTTCCCCGTAAATCTCCGCCTCTAATTACGTCAACCAATATGGCTTCGGAACGTACTATCAGCTGGAAGTGATTGTCCGCGATGTTGCCGTTGTTTTAGAAAGGATGAAAATACCTATTTAAATAAATTTAAAAAATACATAAATAACAATCGATTTGAATCTGTACAACCGCAGCGCTGCAAGATTTAGGTACTCGAGGTTCGCCTGGATTCAGCTTACCTTCGTTTGAAATTTGAAAACAGAAAAGAGAATATGAATCCAGAGTCCCGAGCTCGGTCCCGAGGCTACGTAATCCTGAATCTCTAGGCGTTTTTTGTTTTTGCATTTTCACATAGCAGCACCAAGGAATTACAAAACTACATACACATTTGTCGCTTCGCGAAACCACGAAAATTTCGTAGAGATGACGGACTGACCGACGTAAAAACTGGACACAAACCTGGACCAACACTATATTGTGTTGGTCCAGCACAAACGCACAAAACAGTAAAGGTTGGTGTGGTGCGTAATAATTATCGATATCGATGTCAATGTTAGATTAGTTGATTGCGTGTAAAAAAATATATCTAAACTAAATAAAAATAATGCTGTGATTTCTTAATACCGGCGTTATTGTTGCATTACAAAGAATGTCGATGTGTATCGAATCGACGCATAGTTTTCTTCGACGTTGCATCTCTCGCATTTCTACGCATCAGACTAGTTGCTGATCTGGTTGCTTGCAACCTGCACGACAAGGCAGGGTAACGCGAACGCGTGAATCATCGTAGTTCGCGGCGTTCCTTTTGCCCCTACAATGAGAATTTTAGCTCAGTTGTTATCCGAGCCACTCAGTTATTTTTTCCTGTCAAAGGCTCATCTTGTGAAAGGATCATTTTCTCCACCATCAAACTGAGCCAATATGCTCAATAGTGAGTGTCCTCGCGAGGATATGATTGAAGGGTGAAGGGGGAGGTACAAAATCTCACTTTAGCTCACATTCTCATTTGTAAAAGGAACTGCCACCAACTGAGATAAAGTAAGAATAAAAGTGGCAAAAGGAACGCAGCTATTGTTTGTGTATCGTGGGCCGATATTTACTTGACGTTTCCCTGCGTCCCTCTGAATTTTCGGCGATATTTTCCCGTATTCGTATACTTTGGTGTGTTTTAAAGCTATTTTGCAATTAATTGAACGTCAGGCTTTTTACTAGTGCACTAGGACCCCAACATTACATGTTAGAAGGGCTAAAATTAATTTAGTTTTGAAAGTAGGTACCTATGTGAAATAGTGAAACATGTTTTTAGGCGTGCGACTAACATTTTTATACTGGAGATATTGATGAAAAAAGAAGTACCTTAGGATTATGTACTTTGTGGAATCGATCAGACAAACTTAACGGCTAAGTTATGAAGCACCCTCGCTTGGTCAAAGTAATGTTTTTTGATTGACCCACTTATTTGACCTGGCCCAGAATAAGTAGAAGAGAAGATCCCGAAATAAAAATGCAAACATTTTTAATTGAATTAACCGAGTGAATTTGTGCATCGAGGTTAAAGGCGGCCGCTTTGAACAGCTACTGTAGTTCTCTGCATGTGCAATGTGTGCTAGTCTAGTGCAGTTGTGTTTTTTGGTTACCCTTCGGCGTTTTCCTGGCAGAGGGGATCCTCCTCCGTGGTCGTCAGGCTGAGTACCTCGCTTCAAACAAAAGGAATGGCGGAGGGAAATAAGAGGTCCCCAACAAATTTAGAAAATGTGAATATTCAATCCTGGAAATGTCAGTAAGGTAGGTGTTTCATAGGCTTTCTACATGTTCCTTAGAAAGTAATCGTTTCCAACAGGAAATCGAAATTTTGTGGTGAATCCTCGGATAAATTGATGGACGTGGCAACGCTGCGCTATTTCACTACCTGTCACTACCATTGGCATAGGCAAAATTTTAAGAACGTCACGGGGCGTCCATAGGCGGCGTTTTTTGAGGGGTTTTATACAATTTGAAAAAAAATATATTTTAGGCTTAAGACAAATGTTAGGAAATTTTTGAAAATTTATTTTGGCAAGTCTGATTTTTCTTTATCCGCCATAAAATTTTTTGTACTAAGTGATAGTTAACCCAGTCTCCTAAGGTATTTATACCTATAAATATCATTATTATGTAATTTATGTAGAGTACCTAATTAGCAAGACTGCATTCGGACTCCCTCAACGGGGAACATTTACTCAGATTCCATAGGTATCCCGGATATCATAATGATCTGGCTTTACGATGAGATTATTGATATCTAGGTGACGTCAACGTTTAGATGTTCCTGCACTAACCATGAATTTAGAGTTACTGCAAGTAGTACCGTTTCAGTTAGACCTAGCGCTTTGATGTTTTCTGCAAAGTCTTTTGGTATAACACCAGTTATTGACAGGGCGATTGGTGGAACCATCTGGACGCTCTCCTCCTATTGCTTTCTTATTCGTCTTTCTAAAAGCCTCTGTCCTTTGCGGTATTCTCTGCATGTTTCACACATAGGTTTAGTTGTGTATTATGGCCACATCAGAGTTATTTTCCTGCAAATGTTTACAAATATAAGATCCGGTCTATTATCTACATCTTGAAGTTGTATGAGTCCCAAGAACGGGAGTGTATTAGCTGACTGCATAAACAGTAATTTTTCCTAGTGTAATATCTTGGCAAACGTACCTTGCTTTGATGCGAATACCGGACGTCATCCTGTTAGGTGCTGAAGTTTTGGCGCCCATATCTGAAAAATTGAAAATTTTTGTCTATTCGTGATATAACTAACCTAAACTGAGGACGCCCTGTAGGTATGATATTTTATTGTTTTCAATAAATCCTTTAAATCATTATACAGGGTTCCCAATTTAGATGTAATAATGGATATAACTTTTTAAATATACCTAAAAAAATGTTTCAGAGTTGATCTATCTTCATATTTCGGTGACCTTGAATTTTTTTGGGAGCCAGTCATTAAGTACATTCTTAATCTATTCTGGAGGAATCAACGCGATTTCGTTTCTTATGCGCGCTGTTCTAATTCGACTATACCTATATATTTTGGAGACGATTTTTATACACCCTGGATTTTAGATGTCCCCACAAGAAAAAAATCACATGGGGTAAGATCGCGAGACCTCGGAGGCCATTCTATGGCCCCTCTTCTGCCAATCCAAGATTGGGGGAAGAGTCGGTTTAAATAATAGCGGCGCACATCACGGTGCTCCATCTTGCTGGAACCAGATATCCTGGATTGGCATACCAAGGGCAGAAATCACCTCATTTTGCAATAGATCCAAATATCCAAATACCTTTCGCCAGTCAAATTACTATTTATTTAACTGGAACAATAATGCGGTTGTCATAGATACCATTAGTTATCATACATGCAAAAATGTCAAAATTTTCATTAGGCTCTCGAATTTAAATTTTGGCGTACTTGAAATATGCAGATGGATCAACTGAAATTGTCTGAAATTTTTTTCTACAAGGTGTATTTAAAAAGTTATATTCATTATTATATATATACCCAAACTGAAAAAGCCCTGTAGGTATATTACTTTATTGTTTTCAATAAATCCTTCAAATCGTTATATTAAATATTTTGCAGTATATTTTAATGTGTATAAAATATTAGGTAGGTATAAATAAAAATACAAATAAAATAGCTCCTTTAAACCCTCTAAATGCAAGATAGTATACCCAGAACCGAGGCTAAATTTATCGCTCTTCATATTTATTTTCTTTATCATTTTTTCCACTATACGTGCATCTTATTCTCCCGACTTTATTTTTTTTACATTTTTTAACTAATATCCCCAAATACATAGTTTAAATGGGAGAAATTGAAATAACCTTTGATACAACTATTCTTAAAAATAAGGATGGAGTTTTTTACCTGTATTTATAAATAAAGAGGGATTATTTTGTGACATATCGGGTAATTAGATGGTCATCTGAAAAAAGCTGCACTCCGTGGGGATTGTAAACCGGGACTCATACTGGGACCGTATGCGTTTTGAACCAACTATAACCCACCGGAGCATACGGGTTGCATTGGCTAGGTGGCATTTAAGAACTGACTCTATAGTAAGTAGTGGTGAGATGTAGGAGACTCCAGTTTCTTCTACAATGAATGGTTACTCTACTCTATGGTCACTCTCTACTCTAATTTAACTCTGCATGGTAGAGCTACGGCCTCAACAGGAATCCCGGGTTTGAATCCCGGTTAGAGTGCTTTTTTTTTCAATGATTATACTTTTCCCAAATTTTCTACAAAAAAATCAGATAGCCGTATTCCAACCCTCTTAAGTTTCCAGCGGGGGTCCTCTTTCGGTGGTTGGAAAAAATCGGAACTGTCGCAGGG
The DNA here is from genome assembly GCA_963920635.1 of Pseudeuparius sepicola. Classification (NCBI taxonomy): domain Eukaryota; kingdom Metazoa; phylum Arthropoda; class Insecta; order Coleoptera; family Anthribidae; genus Pseudeuparius; species Pseudeuparius sepicola. The sequence continues at coordinate 105,084,470 of OY987299.1, read as the reverse complement.
CGTGCCACGCCGTCTGACTTCGCGCCCCCGGGGCATATGCTCATTTCGCATGCACCGTCCCTGCGCATTTCTCCAAATAAAGTATCAATTACGCGATAGAAGGGCACGATCTGAATCAAAATCGGATCCGATCCGGGAATTGGGTATGCGCGGCCGGGCGCCCGTCCGCATTCGTTGCGACATTGTGTTCCGGGGGAAATCTTTTGCCGATGCATTTAAATTTCATGACTGTCGCATCTGGCACAATAGTAGGAAAAAACGACGTCAATCTGATTTTTTAACCCGCCCATAGTAGTTTCGAATGAGGGCAATACGCTATCAATCATTAAAATCGTATACCTACAATGTTCAGGGAGTGTTGAGGTCTACTACGGTTTGAGGGGATGAATTTTGTAAAGCTTAAAAAAGGGCAAGCTTATGATTTTTAATTTTGAATACGTACATTCCTACTGTGCAAAACTTGGTATGATAAGTCGTTTATCGTGGTTTAGTGCCAATAGATAAATATATCAATTTATATAATCACCCTACATAAATGGACCTATAAAGGTTAACATGTAGAATGTAGAGAAATATGTTGTCAATAATCAATTAGGTACAAGCCGAAATTCGTTTCAGATTGTTTCTGAGCCATCCAGATTTTTGGGGTTATGCGGGTTTTTTAATATTATTTATTTTGTTTCGTTCTCTTTGGCGCAATTTTTAATTTAATTTTAAGAATAAAGCGAGGAATAAAGCTAGTATTTAGGTTCAGCTAGGTATTCAAAGACAATAAAATAATCTTGACTACACCTTTTCCACATGTAATTCGGAAAGCATCAATTGAAATTCAGATTAGTCTAATGAATTTCATACGGAAGCGTAGAAGGGCCACATGGCAATTTTTTTTTAATTTACGTTATTCTTAAAATTTTGACTTTTTTCTCCAAATTTTGAAATTCAGACTTTTTTTCTCCGAATTTTAAAATTCAGACTTTTTGACTTTCTTCGGAATTTAAAATTCAGACCGTTTTCTCCGAATTTTAAAATTCAGACATTTTCTCTGATTTTTAAAATTCAGACTTTTTTCTAAAAATTCAGATTTTTTCTCAAAATTTTGACTTTGTTCTTAAAATTTTGAGAAATATTGAGACTTCCTCAAAATTTTTAGATTTTTCTCAAAATTTTGACTTTCTTCGGAATTTAAAATTCAGACCGTTTTCTCCAAATGTTAAAATTTAGACTTTTTCTCTGATTTTTAAAATTCAGACTTTTTTCTAAAAATTCAAAACAAAATTTTGATAACAAAGTCAAAATTTTGAGAAAAAATCTGAATTTTTAGAAAAAGTCTGAATTTTAAAAATAAGAGAAAAAGTCTGATTTTTAAAATTCGGAGAAAACGGCCTGAATTTTAAATTCAGAAGAAAGTCAAAATTTTGAGAAAAATCTAAAAATTTTGAGAAAGTCTCAAAATTTTGAAAATAAAGCAAACATTTTGACAAAAAAGTCTGAATTTAAAAAAATACTACGTGGTCCTTCCACGCTTCCGCAATTTCAGAATATATCAGACGTAATTATCAGTTGCAATTCTATTAAAAAAGTTAACTGTAATTTAGATTTATGAATTGCAATTCAGAGATTGTAGTTTATTCAGAAAGCATCAGTTGAATTTTAGATTAATCAGGTGCATTCCAAAAACGATAACATGTAATTCAGATTAGTCACTTCTGTTTCGGAACAGATCAAATGTAATTCAGAAAGTATCGGTTGTAATTCCAGAAGTGTCATTTGTACGAAGGCACATATTATCAACGTGCTAAATAAGAAACCACACGTTTAGGATTATGGTTATTTAGGTTCAAGTTGGTATGTCACGACTGATGCAGAGAAGCTAAGTCAACATTTTCCCTTCAAACAAAAAATATATTAACGTCCCCTGTAACACATATATTAACGTCCCCTGTAACACATTTCGCATGCACCGTTTCAGAGTGTTCGCCAAATAAAGTATCAATTACTCGACGGAAGGGCGTTATCTAATTCAAAATTAAATTTGATTTGGAAATTGGCTATGCGCAGCTCGGCGACCGTCGACATTAGTTGCGCCATTATACCGGAGAAAATCTTTGAAAATTATTCAAATTTTATCCCTGGTACATCTGGCATGTATAGTAGCACAATGCGCGATCTTATTCTGATTTTTTTACCAGTCCATAATAATTTTTGAATGGGTTATCGATTACTGTTACAAATCGTACCTAGATATACAAAAAATGTTGGGGGAATAATAATTATTGATTCGATGTTATGCAAAGGGTGAATTCTGTAAGACCTGGAAGGTGTTTAACATATTATATTTAATGTATATTTTTATTACACGGAAAAAATACTTAAAATATACAGGGGTTCCATGGTTGAAAATGTGTCTTCAACAAAATTCAATTTCTCTCTTTTGCAGAGTCTTGTATTTTTCCCTGTTACGCTTTGTTTTTTACAATGAGGTACTTGATTCAAGAGGTGTGACATTATTGGGGGTAACTCGAAATTTTAAAAAAATTGCATCTGACTATGTTTTAATTTCTCGTAACTTCAAAACTTAACTGTTTTATATTCACTTTCAGATCTAAGGGAACATATTATAAGGGTCTGAAAAGGAATACCACTACATTGTAATATTTTCAGGAGTAAAATTACGTTCGCTTCGCTCTCGGGATTTTATAAAAAAAAAAAGATACTAATATATTTATGATCATGATCTTTCTAGGCAAAATAGCACTTTCGAAGAAATGTATCGATACAATTTCCGGCACTCGTCCTTTTTGCTGAGAATATTTCACGAATACGATTCCTTTATTAATTTCTTGTTTAGTTAGTCTCCAAAAAGATCTATTTTGAACGGAGTTTCCTGTTTTGAATAATTGTGAAAGTGAGAGCTTCGGCGATATTTTCGAGGTTTGCGACATTCAATTTCTCTCAAAACTTGGGCACAGCACAACTTAGCTAGTTTTTTGTAGCTCTGCAGGAAATACGAGGAATCCCAAAAACCATCCAATATGTTACACCCTGTACATAAATTGAAACAGGGTCTAATATAAACAGTTAGCAATGTATAAACTACATAAATTCATTTTTATATAATGTCTAAGTAATATCGCAACACGATTTTTAAGCATTGGGTCAAATCTATCCGACGAATCGGAGGTTAGAAAATTAGGTAGTCGATTTTTTCTTGAAATTTCAACATACTGTATCTCGAAAGCGATAAGTTTTTCAACATACGTTTAATGCGCTGACGAAGTCTCCCGAACAAAAACTGAATCACCCTGACAGAAAGCTCCTTACAACAACAGGTGTCAAATGGACTCCAACTTTTAAGCATGGTAATTAAATAGGGTGAAATAAGTGAAATATTTATAAAATACACTATTTTTATAATTTTAGTGGTTAATTTATTGGTAAGAAACAATTAAATTATTTCCAATTGTCAAATTTTCTCCTTAAATACAACTCGTAATAATATCTAGTACCTCTTTCCTTAATTTATTAACTCATAATCCTAATGCTAAGAAAACACATTATGTTTAGCATTGGGATTATAATTCGTAAAATTAACGAAAAGTATTATCGATTAGGAACACTAATAGTGATAATTATTGTAGGTGCATGGGTTAAGTTTTCACGGAAAACAGTATAGATTTTATCTGACTATTATCTGACCATTACCTATACGAGAAATAGAATTTAAACGAGATTTCCGATTTCAACGTGTATGCAGGTAAGAGTTTCACACACTATCTATGGTGTGGTAAATCACATCACCGAACGCCGTGCTGTAATGGCTTTTTAACTCTGATTAAGATGAGATAACCGAAAAAAAAACAAAACTCTTGATTTGTCACTTGTATTTATTTTTAAAGAGCCTCTAGGTATAGATTATTAGACCGTCAGATAGTGACAGATTTAAGTGCCCCATTTTTGCATACAAGCCTCGAAGAGGGTTGAAAAGTACGTCGATATAGAGTAGAATGAAGCGAAATTTACGACTGACCCCTGGGGATATGAAAACTTCTTTTTTTTTTCTTTTTCACAATTCGATTCGATATTTTACGCAAGCCGTGTTCATTAAATGATTACCTAATTAATAGAACCTGGCTACGGAGGCTTATTGAGTGTTGCAGGTGCCTAAAGGGTTGAAATAAGGGCGTAGACTTCTAAAGAAAAATCGAGATTTTGACCGATTTTTCTGACGGTCTATACAGGGGGATTCAAAACTATGCGGCACCCTTTCAGGGGCGTAATTTACTCGTTAAAATAAGACGAAAAGTTCATATCAACATGGGTCCAAAAACGTTTCGTTACGAAGATACAGGGTGATTAAGCTTTCAAAAAAATATCGATTTTTGTTTATAACTTCCAAACCAATAAGAATATTTAATCCAAACTTGGTACACAATATTACCCTCATAAGGTGACATTAACACATGTTAATATCAGGTCTCCAAAGTAACCAGTGGCGGAGGTATGGGTGATCAGTACCATTAATTAAACAAAAAAAAGGTACGGCCCTGTACAATACGAAAATTTATTATCTTGTTGAATAGACAATACAATATGAAACAAAAAATGTCTCTGGCAACGAAGACAAAATAATAGTCATTGCCGCTCTCCCCCGTGGGGGGTTGCTTCTGGGGTACTCCTAGTTTGGAGTATTGTGAGGGTGTTAATTATTATTATATGCAGGGTGTTCCGCATAAGAACCGACACAGAGCAGGAGCATACAGAGGAGCCCACAATAAGGTGATTTAACGCAACTCACCTTTATACTAAGTTGCACCCCTGAGAAGTTATAGGAATTGAAAGTTGGGTTTGAAATTTCAAAAAAAAACAATATCTCAGTTATTTTTAAACATGGAAAAAACACATTTGGTTCACGTTGTGGGTGTACCAAGGGCATTAATCGACAGAAAACATAGTTTAATTGTACCATTTTGAAGGGTTGATACAGAGTGATGCACCCTAAAAATGTGTCCGTTGGCGGACTTACAAAATTGTTACTTTGTGTTACGAAGAATTTAGTTCGAAAACTTTTTTTAATCTCGTTATTTTTCGAAAAACTTTATCGCTTTCGCCAAAAATGCGAATAACTGAAAACACGTATTGCAGATGTGATATTTAAAATCTTTGAAAATTCAAAAGTTGGCTATGAAATTAAACGTCAAACTTGAATAACAACCATTTAATAGAAAAAGTATCAAAAAATGAAAAAGAAACAGGGATAACAATAAAATTAAATAACAATAAAACAGTGATCATTTTCAACAATTTCTAAAATAACTCTTCAGTGCAAATTATATTGTTATTCCTGTTGTTTAGATTCTTTTTCTATTAAATGGTTGTTATTCAAGTTTGACTTTTAATTTCATAGCCAACTTTTGAATTTCCAAAGATTTTAAATATCACATCTGCATAATATACGTGTTTTCAGTTATTGAAAGCGATAAAGTTTTTCGAAAAATAACAAGAGTAAAAAATGTTTTAGAATTAAATTCTTCATTACAAAAAGTAACAATTTTGTAAGTCCGCCAACGGACAAAAGAGTTCTGTCACATTTATATATAGGGTAGGTACATCACTCTGTATACCTTTAAAATGGTACAATTGAACTATGTTTCTGTCGATTGATGACCTAGGCATACCCACATCGTGTACCAAATTGGGCTTTTCCAAGTTAAAAAATAACTGAGATATTGATTTTTTTCGAAATTTCAAAGCCCACTTTCAAGGCCTATAACTTCTCAGGGGAGTCAGGGGTGCAGCCTAGTATAGAAGTAAGTTGCGTTAAATCGCCTTATTTTGGGCTCCCCTGTATGTTCCTGCTCTGTGTCGATTCTTATGCAGAACACCCTGTATATCGAGCGTCGAAAAAAGACGCTTTTATCAATCATTCTCTACCGGCATTCGGCGCGCCACATTTCACATAAAATGTCGTCGAACCAGTCTGTGTTAGAGGTTATTAGAAACAGAAAACATTTCCAACTGAAAATTGTTTGTTTCATTGAGGCTGGCTTTTTGCGAAAATGGAATTATGAAGCCATGTTCGAATAAATAATTGCCATAATATAATGGCAAATTCGACATAGTACGTACAGTCGCGGACAGTTGGTATCGAACGACCTGAAGAGGTTTCTCGTGGCTATCGTTACAGGGCGCGCGGAGACGGCAACAGCGCGCGCCTTCGGCATCGGATGGTTCGAACGGGTGTCTTGTTCCGAGAATTCTTTGCAAGCGATTAAGCCGATGTCACCGAAAGGGTTAAAAAAAATTAAGGAATCAGTATTAAACTATTTATTAAAACAGTTCACAAGTATACAGTATGATTTTTTAAACTACCACCGCGATTTCCTCGCTTATTTTGCGCCCTACAAAAAAAACATGAGAAACAAAAAGGTGACAATTTTGGACAGCTAAGTGGCCCTGAAAAAGTAATCAACATCCATGGTCAACTTGTCGCGCAATATAAAAAAACCTCCAATTGAGCAAAATTATTAAATAGCCGTAACATACCTATTTATTTTAAGATACCGAAGAAAACTTTTATATTGAAAATTGATGGCACTGAGAAGCTTTATGCAACTGGGTGCTCAGATAGTTTCTGAAAATTACACAGGCTCTTCGGCTCTGTTGAGGCCATTGTTTTAGTTATTAAAGGCCATTGTTTTAGTTTATTAAAGTAGTTATTTGGCTCCCTACTGAAAAATCTTAAGAAACAAAAACGTGTAAATTTTAGATAGTTGGTTAATGTTAAAAAAAGAAGTCGGTATCCATGGCCAACTTTTCGCGCAATACCAAAAAAAACTTAAATCAACAAGAATCTGAAAACAATCAATTTATTTTGAAAGTCGAGGGAAAATTTTAATTGGAGATTAGCGGCAATTAGATCACGCAAGAACATTGACAAAAGAAAATTTTCATACAATTTGTACTAGTTTTCCCGCTAATTTGTTTAAAGTGTGAAGTCGAAATAGCAATTAAAAACATCAACAGTTATTCAAATTAAAGACAAATTTTCTCATATTAAAGATCTTGTTTGATCAAAAAAAAATTAAATAAATTGATAGTTTTGTTTTCACATTTTTGTCGACTTGAGTTTTTTTTTGTATTGCGTGAAAAGTTGGTTATGGATGCCGATTTATTTTTTAACATCACCTAGCCGTCTAAAATTGCCATATTTATTATGCTTATATAAGCTTACTTACATAAAAAAAATATATTTAATGCAGTGATAGGGCCAAAGCGAAAAATGTTTTTCAAATAAATCAAAGTGTGCCAATTGTTTCTAAAATTGGTAGTATGGAGTATCCTTTACTTTTGAACAACTTTTCCTAGCAACTTATTTCCACATAAGAAATGTTAGCAAAGTTTTTATCAAGAGTAACTTTTTGCGGTAAAATTAAAGATAAGAAAGTGTTCCTATTCAACACCTCTTCTGTGGACATACTGTATATACATAGTGTATTTGGAAATGAAAGGAAGGTTTATGGCTTATTATAAATATAAATGCAAATTCTTTATCAGAGGCTCGAGAGTCCGTCATAAAATACTACATAACTCGCCCGAATATTAATTTGCGTATTTATCCTCATCAGATTTTTAGCAAAAGAGCACGCCACTGAAATGGTCGAATTTTCCTTCTCAATCAATATTTATGGCCTCCTTTCATTTCCAAATACACTAAGTATAGTTGTCAGCGGTTTTAGACATTAAGTTAATAAATATTTTGCGTTGCAACAAAAATGTATTTTTATGTTATAATAAAAAAATATGTAGTAACACTAAAAATATATTTAGCTAATAACCCTAGAATTAAAAAAGTTAATTAAAAGGATTTTCATAAATTATTCTTTTCTTTGCAAAATAAGTATTTGTTCCAACATTTAGTTGTTAGGTCTCGTAGTCCTAAACATAAATGATTATAAAATAAAAGGGGTGTCCCTTTTATTTATTTTTTCTTATTTTTGAAGAAATTGGTCAGAAGTTTTAATAAATTGGTTTTCGTGGTGCTGCAATGCTCCATTGTTTCTCATAAAATGCCCTTCAACAGATAAATGAGATTAGGGGGTCACAGACATAAAATTACCCTTGTAACTTAATAGAGAGTTATTGCAGAAACTGTTTTTGGCATTAAGCAGTATTTAAGACGACCTTATTTGAATACTCTCATACGTTATTTATGATTCTGACAATAGTTATTGCAAGTCGTAATTTATGTATCCAAATTAAGGGCTTGTTTACGTTTACTTTATTGTTTTGTATTTCTACACTTTCACTAGAATATTATGTGCTTTTATAATTTTGCTCCGGAAAAAACTGGGAAAACAGCCAAATAACCACGGAACACCAAGGTGAAAGACTAATGAAAACAAACAAGGTGCAAACGCAAACAAGCAACGAACATTTTAGGTTAAGTCCTACTTTCACAGAACACTAGCGTTTTCTGACAAATCAGAATTTATTTTAAGAATTGTGACAAATAAGGTAAAAATAACGTATATTATGGTATACACAATAAACAAAAATAAAGGAAAATAACCTTATTATGGACGACCTTATGTCAAACTACGACTGCGCATGCTCAAATGTCAAAATAACGTCAAAAAAGAGCGCGACGTTATTTATTTCTGCAATAACTCTCTATTATTTAAATTGCATACCTTTATCAATAACATCAGAAGACACACAGCAGGGACACGTGTCAAGCTTTACACACCTCCCTGGACCTCAATGTGATTACCTGGATAAAATAAAATAATTTCAGGTGATTGAGGACTTCCACAAGCTGGATATAATGATTACGAAGTTTTATTAGAACCACCGACACAGGAAGAATCCGAAAAAACTATAAACCCATTAAAATCTTTATGACTATAACATAATTAAATAAAGGCAAGAAATCAAATGCATTTTCCATTATTATATTATATGTATATTAATATTTAGTATACCCACCTTGGGATAGGATGACTTTCTGAACTCTCCTGCTCATCGAATCTATGAGTTGGCAGCAGAGATCATGGGTTACGACTTCATCCCACGTTTGTTGAATCTTCTGCCAAAGTGCCTCCCTATTTTCGGGTACGAAGTTCTCCATTGTCCGCGCCATTCTGCCCCACACATTCTCAATGGGATTCAAGTCAGGACTCTTCGCCGGCCATTGAAACTTTTCTACGTTGTTTTCGGTGAACCATTCGCGAACTATTCTTGCTGTATGCACAGGAGCGTTATCATGCTGGAAAACGAAGCCATCGGGATACATTTCCGTTGCAGTTGGTAACAATCCGCCTTCGAGTATCTCGCAATAGCGAGCTGCTGTGAAGCGGTCGTCGATTCTCCAACAAATGCCAGGTCCACGGTAACTTATCCAGGCCCATATGTTGACGGAAAAATGCCCACTCCTTTTCCTGGGTGACACAAATCTTTCGTCATATCTTGAACTCACCGAAGGTGGCACTTTGCCATTGTAATGGCTTTGAAAGATCTTTTCGTCGCTAAATATTACCTTCTCCCAATAATGTGGCGGTAAACGCTGAAACTCTCGGCATATCTGCAACCTGACTTCCTTATTAGCCTCGGTCAGCTGAATTTTGTTGCTGGCCGTGCGAGATTTCAGATTGGCTGCATCTAATCTCCTTCGGGCAGTTCTAACACTTGCTGGAAATTGTGTTGCAGATACTGCTTCAACGGCGGATTTAAACGGATTTGCAAGGCAAAAATTAGCTAGTTGCTCATCTTGTTGGTCAGACGTAATTTTCACATTTCCTCCTCTATGTATGTTTTCCACGCTTCCGGTTTCGTCATATTTCTTCTTTATATTGAAAATGGTGCTTTTAGATACACCAAATTCTTCGGCCAGTCGGGAAATAGCCCAACCATTTTCTAGTTTGGCGATGATACGGTGCTTGACGGATTCACTCAAACGAGGCATAACGAACACTGTTAGTTACTCTCTCGAATTAGGATACTGACTAAATAATTTTAGCCCACCCACCTTAGTATTTATACAAAGGGCTAGGAGCAGGTATAATCGATATTTTCAAAATCTACATCCAATTCAATATTACAATTATTAAGTTAATCCCCTAAATTTAGTTATATTAAGTGCAGGTAGGTATAATTAATAAATACCTATTTAAAAAGATATAAATATCTATGCTAAAATATTTCAACTCAGGTAATCCGATAATCCATTAATTTTGTGCCATACATTTTCTAATTAATATTAAGAGCCCCCATATCTACTTTTAAACATATTATACAAATCCTTGAAATCTTTAATTTTTGAGATAATCGCTTGATCTGTTTTTTGTCCGAAAGGACTTCAAAAGCCGCTTATTTTAGCAATCCTGCCATTTTCAAATTGCAAATCCAGGGCCGGCTACGATTTTTTTATTCCCCCGATTTTCACAAAAACCATTTAGCCATTTTTTTATTTAAAATCTGACACCACAGCGTCAATCAGGACAGTCGAAAACCCTTTATATACCAAATTTGAACAAAAAATATAGAGAGAGTTCTATTCTACAGGATGTCAAAATTGAGCAAAATAGGAAATTTAAAGAAACCTCTTCAGGCATCTCTGGCGAGTCAAGTCATAAAAATTCAGCATTTTCAGATGGGGCAGAGAAAAATACCCTGTATTGAATCTTTGCACACCAACACTTTGAGTGGTTCTGTTGACAATTAAACTATTTTGACGGGATTCCATGGCACACTTGACTCGCCAAATGCCTGTAAATTTCCTATTTTGCTGAACCTTGACATCCTGTAGAATAGATCTCTCTCTAAATTCTTTGTTCAAATTTGGTATATAAAGGGGTTTTAGGGGGATCCTGATTAACGCTGTATTGGTAGATTTTAAATAAAAAAACACTCAAAAATCGTAGCCGGACCTGGATTTGCCTTTTGAAAATGATAGGAAGGCTAAAAGAAGCGATTTTTGAAGGCCTTTCACACAAAGAATGTTCAGGGATTATCTCCAAAAATAAAGATTTTATTAATTTGCATATGTTTAAAAGTTTGTTTGTAGCGTTATCGTTATGCCCTGCAGGAGGATTTGAATTGGAGCATTACTTATGCATTCTTCTACAGTTTTATTAGCTTTATGGTAGTTGTTGTATAGTTCTTCGCTTTCTTTTGCTACTTTTATATTGGCAGCTATATCATGTTGTTGCAGCCAATAATGATAATCTTTTTCTGCTGTTGCAGATTCTAATGTACGTAAATTCTCTTCTTGTATACCAATATTTTTAAGTCTCTGAGTTATCTCTTGTATTCCTTCTAAATGTTTTTTCTTAGCTATATCAATAGAACTATGAACTACTATAGCAGGAAATTAAATTATTGTTTTTTGAGAAATTCTTCGGAATTCTATTGTGGCTCAAATTGACTATGGATGTACCTAATTTCATATTCCTAATTAATACAGGGTGCTGGCAGCAAAGGAAGGAAACTCGAGAAAAAGCAACTTTTATTGTGGTGTTGATTCTAATCTCAGCCTTGATATTTATTATTTTTTTATTTCATTATCATAAATACTAGACGGTATAGTAACATGATAAAATAGTACGAAATATTAAATACCAACACTGGGGTTGGAATTATTACCAGCACAAAGTTGCATTTTCCTCGAATTTTGTTCCTTTGCTGTGAGAGGCTGGAGGCTGTAATTTGCATTTTATGGTTCTATTTTTAGCAGACCGGCCGGCTGCAGACTCCAGCGCGATGTTGCCGTCTCCGCGCGCCCTGTAACGATAGCCACGAGAAACCTCTTCAGGTCGTTCGATACCAACTGTCCGCGACTGTACATATATGGCTTTTACCAACAAAAATCGGAAACATTAATGTGAATGTGGAAGTTATTAAACATAGGACAGACTAAAAGCTGAGCTTTAGTATGGCAAAAAAGAAATGATAGAAGTGTTTTTCACATAAAAATGATCCTCAAAATACAAAAAGTTTTTGAATTTATTTGAGAGTTTACGGCTGCCAACCATTGATTTCTCCGAAATGCATAATGCTGAAATATTTTCTCTGGGTTGCCGCTAGTATTGATACAGCAAAGCACAAAATACATTTTTACTTCCATCGTGAAAAAGGATTCGTCGCGATGAAAACTAAAGAAACAAAATAAAGAAAATAAAATTCTGTTATTCTAATGAGAGTTCATGCAGTTCATTGGTCTAACTGCGACGGGAAAACAAGCAGCGTTGCCATATGTTTTACTCGATAGTAACGAAAATTTTTGATTTTTTTTTTGGGTAAATGGCGGACGACAGTTTTTTTTAAACACCGAGTAGTCTACTCAACCCATACAATCCGAAAAACATCTAAAAATTATTAGCACAGTGATTATCAAGTATGAGAAAAATAAAAAAAATGCAAATACAGGGTGTTATTTAAGTACGTAGCCAAACTTCAAGGGGTGATTCTTTGAGTGATTTTAAGCAGCGATGAAACAACAATAAGCAATGGCCCATGCAATAAAGTGGTTTTTATTTTTTTCTGGAAAACAAAGCAAGACACGAAAAAAATTCAAGAGATGAAAAAGTTGTTCTCTTAGTTGCTTCATGTGATAAAAATATAGAAGTAGATTACAATTATTATCAAGTCCAGTGGCGTCCCTTAACCAATATCTTTGAGAAAAAGAAAATGTGCCATTAAGCAACTAAGAATACAACTTTTTGGTCTCTTGAATCTTGTTCATATCTTGCTTTGTTTTCGAGAAAGCAGCAATGCAACAACAAAGTAATGACATAAATAAAGTGGTTTTTATTTTTTCTCTCGAAAACAAGGCCAGATACGAAAAAAATTTAAGAGACCAAAAAGTTGTATTCTTGGTTCCTTAATGCGAGAAAAATATAAAAGTTAAAAAAAAAGCAGTGGCGCACATTTTTTTTTTCAAAAAAATATGTCACGGTGCCCCCCGGGACGCCACTGGATTTAATAATTTGATTCTACTTAGGGCTTAATTAACCCCTCTCTACTGTAAATAATACTGCCAGATTTAAACAAAATCGGCTAAAGGATTATTAAGATGTTGTTGAAAAAATTTTTTTTAAAAAAAGTTTGACACCCTGTATCTTGAAAACGAAGCGATGCCGGACCTATGTTTATATAAACATTTCGTCTTAAAATCACTCAAAGAATCACCCCTTGAAGTTTGGCTACGTACTTAAATAATACCCTGTATAATAAAAACCGTATTTATTTAAGGCAATACGATAATATTGAGGCTTTCAAAAATGTAGTTCGATGAGAACTAAATCAACGAGGTCCATACTTCAAAAGTGTTCCAGATGTCCTGAAACGGGCGTAGAAATGTAGGTACCTACCTATACTTTTATTTTTGATTTTACGGAAGAAAATCAAAGCTTTGCTTCTCTTGACACCACGGAATTTTGCGTTAAAATTTCCAAAAATAATTCAATCTTGAACAACGGGATCTCGGTGATACGGAAAACTCGTTTTCGAGTTATTTCCGACTTACCGACCCAACAATTGACAGTTCGTGCATTTGTTTTGTGGGACTTGTCATCTCCTACTTATAGTATTAGGTAAATAAAAGCGTTTAAACGTTACAAGTAGCAACAAAAATCATTAGTGTGACTCATCATCGGAGAGAGAATTTCAGGTGAATTTAAAATTTGGATATATCTAATAAATAGCGTAGGTATATGGAAATCAAAAGTTGTTGTGTGTCTTACTTCTAAAAAGAAAACCTTTTTTAAAAAACTGACATTGCCTTTAAAAAGGTTGGTTAAAAATATCTTTGGGTTAAACCGGTTTATAAGATTATTAGCGCAAAAACGAAAATGAGTTTTTTAAATAACTGGCGGTTAGCCCTGGTTTCTCAATGGTATCAAATTGACCATAAAATTGTTTAAAACTTTCCTTGTACCTATAGTTACCAAAGTCAAATGGTGAAGGTCGAATTTGAGACACACTGTATGTGTATCTCCCCACAAACTTCATCATAAAGTGATACTTACAGACTGGTCGTGCATAGTCGCTATTTAGTAGAACCGCTGAATGAAATATTCACCACCATCTATCTATGATGGGAAAAAACAATCTTAAACGTATTATTGTGAAGGCAAAAATAATAATTATCAACGGAAAGACGGCAGCAGATTGATCCCTCCCGTCAGATCTGAACACGGTCAACCTGGTACCCGGTAGATACTTCATTATTTAACGTTATATCCAGTATCCACATTTGAAATGTATGGGTTTTTGAGAGACCTAATTTTGTACTTGGTCGAAAGAGAAAAATAAAGGAGCGCGTCTCCCCTTTCAAATCGATGTCTGTTTACGAACCTACCGATATACCCGGTAAATAAACCCTTATGGTATTAGCTACCCTTCTGGCCGGGGCATTGTCGTTTCGCGATTCACGTAAAAACCACAAAACCGGGACCCTTTGAGCGAACGTCGCCCTTAATGGGCCGACACACACAATGAGCTCTCAAGGGAATTACATATTATAACAATATCGATAACAAGGGAATTTTCTATTTATCAAATAATGGACGGGCAGTTCTTTGGAAGTTCGCGTACGGAGTAGAAAATACAAAGACAGTGGCGTAGCCTTGTCAATAAAATCATTGAATATGTTTAAAAGAGCAATAAATGACAGCTCCGCATACAAACATTGGATTCATACATTATGCTCAAGGTCCACATAGAACATATGTACAGTGACCGGCAGAAAGTTGGACACAAATGGAAAACTTTTTTATTATTAATTTCTCAGAAAATTTTATTCTTGGTAAAAATTGGTGCATTATTTCAAACTCTAAACGCACATATCAAAATTTAAATATCTCTTTTTTGATACGAGGTAGATTCAAAAATGTCAAAATAGTTCAAGAGTATTAGAGTATTATTTAAAATACGGTAAAAAGTTACTTACAAAAGTTGTTTGGAATCAAATATGGATGTTAGATTTAAAGTCACACCCACCTGTATGTTACAAAAAACAAAATACGGCAAGCGCAACTTATCATCGGATAACACATGAATTTGCTACAAAACTTTAATTGTTCGATTACCGGCTAGAAATTTAAATTAATCGAAGAGTTCAAAAATATTAAATTTGTGTGTCCAACTTTCTGCCGGTCCCTGTATATCTGGCGATTGCTTCAAAACAATGGCGGATCTACGGAGGAGGGGGGCTACAGGGGCTATAGCCCCCCCCCCCCTATAGCCTAATACCGTATAAGGTAGGCACTTAAAAAATATGTCTGGCAATCTGGCAATACTGCTGATACGGCTCTTGAGTAAGTGAGTGGGCTTGCGCGGAAATAAACTCAATAAGCAATAAGCATGAATAAAAAATGTGTTTCCTATTATATTACAAAAGTTCGGAAATAAAGGCCCCTCCCTTGACTCCAGCCTAGATCCGCCACTGCTTCAAAACAAAACTAATGTTATTATACTACATCTAGATGTTATTGTACTGGATTTGCAACAATAATAGTTCAAATTGGTTTTCTTGGTTACCACCTCTATTGTAGCCTTCACAAAATATATCTACCTACTTTTCAGACCAAGAATATTCTTCTGATCTCCAATATTGTTCCAGAATATTCCTAACCAATGATAAATGTACAAATCACAAAGTTCTATATTATTTCAAGAAACCAATGGTGCCTCAGGCCAAAAATCTGTGGCGGAAAATGCCTCCAAACTAATCTTAAAATTATAAATTGTAAATCGAAACTGAAAATTTAACGCGCTAAAACATTGATTAGGTTATAGAAAACATCGGAAACATGTTCATTAATAGCTCTATAAAACAACTTTATATATGCATTTTTCGTTACTTTTTTGTATTTGTTTAGAAATGTCTAAGTACATATATACTTACTTTTAGTTGACTAGTTAAAAACCGATCCTCTGTGTGTTACGCCAATGGAGAAAAGGGGGGATGGGGATTGTACAGTGGAAGTGGACTTGAAAAATCGGATTTCCTTCCCTGAAAGCCCGACAACAACAAATGCTGTGTTGCACTGGACCGGTATTGTGCCCAGCCTTCCTTGCCTTCGGCATTGATATGTCCAAAACAGATGCACCCTCTGGCCTCCCCTAAACGTTTGTTTGTTGAGAATCTTAAAATTGCGCCCTCGAGGAAGTTTGTCTCTAATAGATATTATGTCATAACAGATGCCAATCAATTTTCTTGAATTTGTGAAAAAAAAATTACTAAGAATTACGAAGATTGCGGTTAATGGTTAATGCTATATGTAAGTTATTTTATAATTTCTAATTACTACAAAAATGCCACTTCCAACTTCAAAGCGACCAAAACCAAAGCAATTATATTTTTACATGCGCTGTTTTGGATAAAGGTATTATTTTTTGTGAATGTAACTCAAACTCTTACCAAATATACCACCTCCATATCAGCAGAGACTGACTAAGTGACCAGAAGAGTTTGTTTAGGTTTCTCCCTGCTTTGGTATCTCTATTGGTGTTGATACCAGATTCTCGTTATTTGGTTGCCTCAGTAGTTATTGATTTTTCATTCAAGTTTTTGTTGGCGATAAGTTTCTTTCAAAGTAAGCTATTTACATTATATTTGCTTGGCTAGCTATAACCACTGTTTACTGGGTTATGGTCGGGCGAAGAATGCAGAATAATCCAGAACCATTTCTCTGCAAGGATTCTGTCCTGGAACCCCCTTAATGAACCCAATATGGACGTGAAATTCGTTGAAAGTCCATTCGAACCCACAAACCAACAAAGGGTTGTTCAGAATGAAAAATCACGATAAATCGATCGATATTTTATACTAGTAATTGTTTAAATAAAATGCCTCGTTAACTCCAGCGCATCAGACAAGCCACTTTGACTATACAAAGGAATTAAGGTTAACGCTCTCCTGCTAAGACCAATGGCTAAATTTACAAAGCAAGTTTGGAAATTAAAGTGAGAATTTAAGGAAACTATTGCTAACTTCAGATATCTCAGGTTACTGAATAACATGCCTCTAGATTCAGAGTTGCGATGGTAAATCGATGGAGTAGACGCATTCTTTATAAACAAAATATCCCATTTAATTTGATACGCCACACATTCCAGTTTGTTCTGGATTTAGTATAAAAATTTGAGAAAAAAATATCGGTAATAATAAATACTTATTACCGATATTAATTATCTTATACCAATTACAAATTTTGTAATTGGTATAAAATCTAGTTGTCCATGGAAAATAAAGTGGTTTACATGTTATATATATATTATATATATCCTGTACTCAATGGTACTATTTAAAGGCCCGCAACGGATATCTTATAATTAACGTAAAATCGTCGCTTGGTGGCTATGAATATTTGAGCCGCGATTCCGCGAGGAAAGGGGCGCGATCGGGCCGAGTCGGCTGCTTCCGCTATCGATTGTAGCATACGCGATGACTCCCTGTTCTTGAGCCCCAGTCCCAGCCAGTCGAGTGCGTGACACGCGTTGTCGCGTCCTTACAACACTTCTCTGGGTGCCTCGCGCTTTCTAAGTAAACAAAATGAAAAGTAGTGTGCAGGACATTTTGAAAGGAAATTTTTTAAAAGTTTCATTGGCAGAAAAAGTTTAAATAAAAACTCATGGGAGACTAACTCCATATTTGTAATTATCTCAACCGGATAAAGTTGTAAGTTGCAATTTTACGCCACACTTTTATATAAATGTACGGCAAGAACAAGTGAATTAGTGGATGTGACAAATTAAATACACTGTTAAATACAAAATACACCCTTGATCTATATCTTGCGTAACATCTTCTGTGGGTAGTATCAAGGTTTGTCAATATAGAAGCGTCATAGAAACAGTCAGAAGTAGTCAGGATTCTACGCGGTTTATTTCGAGCAAGAGTTTTTAATATTATAATAGTTGCTGTTCCAACAAAAATTTCGGAGAGTTGACAGTTTGTTGAATAATAGAGATAATCTCTAAAAATTCAATTTCGAAAGTTACTAAGATATGGTTAATCAAGTCAACCAAGCAATCAATCCTGGAAGTTGTTAGCTATTTCCCCAGCCATCTCACTGATTATCAGCATCTGACTAAGTCCGAGACAAGCGCATAACCTATACAGTTTGCTGACTCCTTATGAGAACAAACCTTCAGTCACTATAGTATCATACACTCGCTTGGAGCAAAGGCAAAGGCGCGTACGTCACAGTCGGGGTTCCTGGTTGCCGCTCATCCAGCCTCGTGACGTGACAGTCTCATTAGTATAATATCTTTGCGTCGAAGCTCACCGAGTTCCAATAAAGCCATAAATCGTCATAATAAAACAGGCGACACATATTCTCGCCATTAGCCGGTTCGGATGCGCCACAATCGCATGATAAATTATTCCTTTATCCTCACACAAATTAGATAATAAAATTAGCAAAAGAATGCGCGCAACCTTACTTTACAATGCGGAGGACGGGCGGCCGACAATGCCGCGCCACGCGCCTACATAAATTTATGATGATGATCGCATCATTTAGCCCGGTATGTGTGTTTGCGCAACGGCCCATCCGTCCGGCCCTCTTGCCGAGTGCGCTATTAATTTCCGCGCGGGCATAACCGTCAGGGTCGTTTTATTACCCGCATTCGAAAATGCTCGTCTAGAAAAAGCGGCGCGGCTATAAAGGCCATTCTTAGCGCACGATCTTATATTACGGGTAATAATATATTAATAATACTTACATCTATAGTTAGTTTTGTGCGTAATACTTAGGTTACATTTAAGAGAAGAAAAAGCCATCACCAACGCTTGCGATCCTGCGAAGACTGCATCAGGAGTATGAAGCAGAATAACCTCATCAGCTGATTACCCGATATGCGTAGTAATTTTTTTTGTGGATAACTTACCATAAAAATGCTATCTGCAATGGGCTTCAAGATAAATATGGGTATACAGGGTGTCTACTTTTAAGTGTATACAAATGGATAAAAAATGTATTTTGTGAGATATTTTCAAAAACCTTTCTTTCTTCGAAAGGTCTTCAAAAAACACTTCTTTTGACGTTTTTACTTTTGTCAAAATACAAATCCAGGGACGGCTACGATTTTTTTTATACCCCGATTTTTTTATTTAAAATCTGACCCTCATAGCGTTAATCAGAACACCCAAAAACCCCTATATACCAAATTTGAATAAAAAATATACAGGGAGTTCTATTCTGCAGGGTGTCAAAGTTGAGCAAAATAGGAATTTTAAAGGCACCTGCAAAGTGAAGTGTGCCATGGAATCCCCTCAAAACAGTTAAATGGTTAATAGGACCACTCAAGGTGTGCAAAGGTCCAATTCAAAATATACAGAATGTTCTTATCTCTGCCATCTCAAAATGCTGAATTTTTATGAAACTTTATACGGGTCATGAGTGCTGTGGAATCATTGAAAAAATATTGATAAACACAAAAGTAATGTATTTCTTTACAAAATGCCAACTAACAAATAAAAACAATTTAAATTATTGGACCTTACTCAACAAAGTCACTGTCTAAGATTATGAATTTTGAAAAAGTCATAAGAAAAATATGATTTCGTAACCGATTAGCGCAACGGTGCTAACTTCATGTACGATCAGTCTGTATTTTCGACATTTCTTTCTAGTCTAGTACCTATCAGTGGTAAGAGTTTGGCAGAATTGACAGTAAGAGACCCCAGCCTGCTCTTTGATTTTTCATTTATATCCATTTTCAAGTTTTTTTTTATCTAATTTAACGTCCAGGAAACGGAAGTCTCCAATATTGTGCGAAAAATCTATAAGTAGTACCCGCGACAAGAAGTCGTGGCACTTCCCTATCGAACACTCGTTGTGGAGTCACGTCTGGTGGGGTTTGGCTTTGAGTTCCCCGTCTCGGAAATTTCCATGTGAAAATCTCCTTTCAGGCCTAGTTTCCCGCCTTGTGGGTGGCTTGGGTGGTTTTGTATAGTGTGTTCATTTGTTTTCGCTGTGCTAATTTAGGTTTTCTTTTTTTACATGTGTGCTGCGAGCACGTGAGTGGACGAATTCCACGCATTTTTCGAGCTCCGCCAGGGACCTACAGCAGGTGAGCACAGTCTGGGTGAGTTGGATGTTAAATTTTTAATAAAAAGAGCGATAGTCGACTATATACAGTACTGTTTCGGGACGGTGATCCCTCATCAGTATGGCTCACCCGACTATGAAGTGGTATAGACTAACGTGCCTTTATAGTAAATTTTGTATTAAATACCGTCATTTGACGACTTTTTGAAGCTACTCTCGCCCAGACCTGTTCGCCCCTTTTCTCTGTGGGCTTCACGCTGCGAGTAGTGGCCATAATTTGGTTATAAATTTGTTTTATTAGCACAGACTTATCGAAACAAACCCGTGGGTTGCCCAAGATTGGCGTGGACTCTGCGCCACGGTTCTTTTTTTTTTGTTGTCTAGCCTTCGGGGCTGTTTACTTTTTTCTTTGGTTCGAGTTCGAGCGAGAGGTCGCTAGTCATTCTGTGTTTTGTTGATGTTGCCTTTTAACTTATGAATATTGTACAGTAAATTTATAAGTCAGGTTAGGTCAAGATAATGAACCATATCGCACTGTTTCATTTCTAATATTTGTTTCATATAGTCAGGCGTAATATAACAAGTGGTGTGCCTATTATCGATAATACCGTTCGTTAATTTTACGTATTATAAGTAATCCCAAAGCTGAAAATACCACGACTGCGCATTTAGGTTGAACTTTGGGTTCTGAACATATTTTTTGTGCTAATAGATATTTAAAGATCAATGTGTTAACTGAAAACATATCTTCTTTGGTAATGTGAAGAAGTTATCAGTTTTTAGCTGCCGCAATATTGGTTTAGCGCATCAAAAATCATATCGTATATCATTGGTTCATATTGGCAGGCGTTGAATTCTCAATTTAATATCTTGCCGAGTTCATTCAGTCAAAGTTACATGCTTAGTCCGTCGTAAGGTTATCAATTTATTTATTTTCAACAATATTTTACACTTAAGCAATTTTAATATACATTGTAAAAGCGTCGACGTTTAGACTGCAATAAGTACTTAACAGAGACTGTTTTGTGTACTTTCCTTTACATGTGAGCACATGAACGAGTCAGCAACGGACTGAGTGCCACAGTATCCCAGCCCTACAACGTAGCTGGAGAATGGAGAAACCCCCACGACCCAATTTGAGTCTCGAGGCATAGCCGAGGTCTTATCAACAAGAAGCTTGGCGCAGAGGTGGCAAATGCTCAGCTTTGACTGTAGAAGATTTCGGGGTACTCTGTAAAGTAGTCCAAATTTTCCAAGTGCTCTTAAACGAACTTTAACGTATCGTGTGAACATTTGAACTGTTGTGCTCTCGTTATTATACCACATCGTCTCTGATTTTGTATTATAAATATCGAACATTTTTTCGCTGTGGTTTTTTCTGAACCAAACATCAACCAAAACCTTTCGATTGTAAACAATAATCTATAATAACTTACGCAGTTGTACTTTCGACAAGTTCCCTTTATTGTAACAACCTTTAATGTACAAATTTCATTTGTAAATATACCTACATTGTAAATAGGAAAATGTTTTATTTTATTTAACCATCAACTAGATTAAGCTTCTGGCGCTCAAACATAACCATTTTGGTTATAAGAGGAGGTAAGCTTTACAACAAGTAAGTTTGATTCCAAAAGTGTCCCGTCCAAACCAACATTCTTTACTATCATTCGATTTCAAACTTTTTTAACTCCGGATTTCTAACTGAAAGGGCTCTCCAATGATTTATCACATGTGGTATGGTCCCATTTAAAAAAATTAAAGGAAGTAGCTCGGAGGGGAGGGGGTGGACTTTACAAAAATATATGATTAAAAAATGTTTCCTCCAAACCAAAATCGACGCTTGCGAGCGATTTTTCAAAAACCACCCAAGCGATAGGTACCTATAGGCAATGGGCGCCACCTCTGCAAACTTCCCTCTAAGTATATCTTAACAAGCTGAGTTTTGCAACTTCAATTTTATTTTCAACAAGTTCCGATTTAAGACATGCCAAACAGCTTCAATTTTGAAGTAAATTTCCATAGTAGATATATCTTTACAATATGTGATGTAGATATCATCCCAAACCTAAAAGCATGAATGGAAAATCCAAAAGGATTTGTATAAATTGGTTCGAAGAATAAGAGAAAACTAATAAGTTTACCTATAGTATTTTTTTTTTCATAACTGCGTATTTAAGAATAAACCTGCTTAACATGGAAAGTTTTCATTTCGTACAAATTATCTCAAATCCTCCCCAACTGCCAGTTGCACATTGTAGATTTGCTGGCTTCTGGACATTCCTTAGCATTTCTTAATCTTTTTTGTGGCATTATCACGGTGAATGTGCGACACAATGCACAATGGCAGCCTATTTGAATTTCGGGGGTGTCCGGTAAACTTATCCCATTGTTGGTATTGTCGGGGCCCACAAAAAAGTCCGTTTGGCCGATTTCATCCTCATTTTTCTGGGAAGAGCGAAAACGCCCCTATTGAGCGGCGCACCTGGCCGAAAGCTGGACAGAGGATTACCCTTACCTGTGTACTCTCGATTGAGTAACTCCGCAATGCAGATCATGAATACTACATCGACCGGATAAATCGGGATTATTGCCGTTTGGGATGGGGCTCAGCTCACAATACGTCGTTGTGCACGTATTTAAAGAGAGGCATACAGAGTGATTAGTGGTATATGGGTATATCTATTATTTATTTATTGAGGTTTAGGCTAGATAAGTAGGTATATGCAGTGGCGGATCTAGGCTGGAGTCAAGGGAGGGGCTTCTATTTCCGAACTTTTGTAATAAAATATGAACCACATTATTTATTCATTTTATTCATTAAAATACAATACTATTAATACAATAATATTCTTAGTTTCGTTCAGTTCCGTTCCGCTGTTGCAGTTCCGCTTTACTCGTAGTAATAGAATATAACAACAACTATGAACGTGAACTGTCGATCGGTGAAGGCGGTGACTGGACCCGCGTTCTGTGCCGGGCCCTGTCCCAATCCTATTGCGTTCACCAAATTTTCAAATTTGTACTATAAAAACTATATAGCGTATACCCTCTTTGGAAACGGAAGCAATATTTATCTATGATTCAATATTCAATAATGATAGTTACTTTGCGACCTTCACGCCCACATAACCTCAAAATGGCATGTTCCTGTCAGCGCATTTACAACCGGTCCGAAACGAGTTATCAGCGAGTGAATCAAATCGTACCTGTTGTAAACGATCTGAGCGCTGTAAGCACTGACAGCGCGATTCGGACCATACGGCCTTAGAAGACTAGAAGTCGTAGAAGTTAATAATATTGGAACTGGAACAGGTTTTTTAAGAACAGGTATTGTTTGGAACTGGAACAGGTTGTACCTGTTCCAAGAAAACGCAGTTCCACACCATCTCTAATTGTCAGACATATTTTTTAAGTGCCTACCTTACGGTATTATGCCAAGAGGGGGGCTATAGCCCTGTAGCCCCCCCCCCCCCCGTAGATCCGCCACTGGGTATATGTGTGTACAAAAATACATTATAGCATTATGGTGGTTTTATGTTTTAAGGTATTAGTTACATTTATAATAGCCGTCCTCCTTTTACAGTTTTTGAACTCAAATCGATTCCGAATCACTTTGAGATCGCATCAGCTGACATCGAGTGTTCCTTTTACAAATAAATGTTCAGTTGATTATGAAGTGATCAGTTTACGCAGCAAATCGATTTTTATGTAATTTGTGTTGGTTTTGAGTGTTTCTGCGGTTAAGGTGGTGAAAAATATTGAAAAATTCATTACATTATAGATAATGTGGTCGTACACTGTTTCATTTACCAATAAAAAATTATTTCATTATCGGATCACTTCATGCTCATTTCACTTCAAATTCACTTGTGCAAAAAGTCAAAAGAAGGACAACTAATGTTGTATATACAAGCTTAAACTCACAAAGATCATTACTCGCATCAGAACTACCTAGTAGGGACTCACTTAATTTTATAAATAATATCGGAAAGCTGCCGCAAGAGAAATAATCTAACAGTTCTGACAGGTTTACAACAAAAACAGAAAGTTCAATTAACGCCATTTTACATTGATGGTCACAAATTCAGGAAGTCATTGTATGGTGAAAATATAGTGTAACTTTTTTCCAAGGTAAACGCATAATTCTTTAAGGCATTGAATAATAATAATTGGTTTCGTTCATTTACTGTTATAAGAATATATAAATTTTCAAGACAACTTGAAAAAGTTGTCTTTTAAACAGTTTGGTGGCGAAAATCCCAATTAAAAAGTTTTGTATAAAATGCATCACGCATGCATCTACTTGGCTACGAAAAAATTTTCAGCTGCGGTTCTAATGCACCCTGAATGGATATGGAAGCCAAAATAAGTGTAATTCAAATACCTATACATATCTTTTTTTATCCGATCAATTACATATGTTAAAAAAAAATAAAAAGTTGAAAGACAATTATTGAGACGCTATAATTTTTTAGCGTCCTAAATATTCCGACTTCATACTCGAGTTGTATCCCTATATGTAGTACTTCTTTGATAAAGATTCGGTGTCTCAATTTCAACTCCACTGGACACTTGCTGTAGAATGTGTATCAAATCTGCTACTATTTCTCAAATACCAACTATTCTACTTTCGGATAAAATTTATAGTTTGAACGAAATAACAAACTTTTTTTCATATTATATAATAAGATTCCAAAAGAAATCAAAGGCATAAGAAATACCACCAGATTTAAAATGAAGCTAAAAAAATCGTTGCTGGAAAAAAAAAACATAATAGAAAAAGGGAAAAAGGTAAGAAAAAACATGTTGCAGTAATCTTGTTTTTTTAGTAATTAATCTATATAATTCTCTGTAATAATCTACTGATTGTTGAGAATTTAAATATATAAATAATAGTTATTTATGTACCAAGGCACTGAAGTTCAACTTTTTATGACTCATGTGGAATTTAGTTGCCGAGGCCTCTGGCCGAGGCAAATAAACCACATGAGTCATAGAAAGAACTTCAGTGCCGAGGTACATATTTTTTTTTTTTTTTGAAATCGGAAAAAAAATGTTTTATTAGGCAAGAAAATAATAATAAGGGATCACCCGTCCATGAACCGACTACGCGCGGCGTTGCTTGACTTTGACGATCGCTCTACCTTGGTCAAGTATGATGAGACACGGCACCTTCTGACAGAAAAACCAAACTGCTGCTTCTTGTGCAGCCTACACAACAAATCTATTGATATTCAAATTTACTAAAATATGTATACTGAAGGATTGCGCTTCTATAGGAAACAATTTCGCAATGTGTACGAAAAGTTAAATGGGCCTTTATCGGCCGGGTTTTGAATATTTGGTCACTTTTGACGGGCGATTTCTCCGTGTCTGACGTTTGATGTTTACATCTCCCCAAGGCCTACTTATTGAAAAAATCGTACAATAATGGGCTACATTATCGTATGATTTCTGTGCTTTTAATGACGATTTTGGGACACTTTACTGCCGATTTCAAGAAATAGTTATTTATGTACCAAGGCACTGAAGTTCAACTTTTTATGACTCATGTGGAATTTAGTTGCCGAGACCTCTGACCGAGGCAAATAAACCACATGAGTCATAAAAAGAACTTCAGTGCCGAGGTACATATTATATTTTTTTTGAAATCGAAAAAAAAATGTTTTATTAGGCAAGAAAATAGTCATATACGGGATCACCCGTCCATGAACCAACTGCGCGCGGCGTTGCTTGACTTTGACGATCGCTCTACCTAGGTCAAGTATGGCAAGACACGGCGCCTTCGAACAGAAAAACCAAACTGCTGCTTGTTGTGCAGCCTCCATAACAAATCTATTGATATTCAAACCTACCAAAATATTTATACTGAAAGATTGCGGTGCTATAGGTACCTAACAATTTCGCAATGTGTACGAAAAGTTAAATGGCCGGGTTTTGAATATTTGGTTACTTTTGAGGGGTGATGGCTCCGCGTCTGACGTTTGATGTTTACATCTCGTCAACGCCCACTTATTGAAAAAATCGTACAATAATGAGCTACTTCAGTGCCGATTTCTGAGCTTTTAATGACGATTTTGGGACACTTCACTGCCGATTTCAAGAAAATAAATAAATATTACTCCCGTTCTCTGCTGTAGGTATTAGCACAGACCTATATAGGAAGCTATATAGGTCTGTGGTATTAAGTAGTTAATCCTATTTATTTTGGTCTCGTGTTTATACATATAGTATCAATTTAGCTACTGAATTGGAGGAATTATTGAACACTCCACAAATCTGCAAATATTGCCTCAAAGACCTTTTGATTGCAAAAAACGCAATCTTCTTATGCGACTCCAATTTTCCTTCAAAGGGACCTTTGTAGTCAGTTTCAAATCGCCAGTATTATTTTCGTTATCGTCTTCAATCTCTTCCCAATACGCTTTTCCCTTCCGGCCGACAAACTCCAGCGAATAGAATCGACAAACACTGCCCAATACGTGTAAAATCCCATTAGCCCTCTACCAAAAAAAAAAACCGGCTATCAATTTTCGGCGGCCGAGATCAAGTTGGCGTTCCGGGCGATAAGATCGAATGGGGCTGGGACGGCGATTGTTTCGCGGTCCGGAACAGGATCTCCCGGTCTACTTGATGTCGGATTTCGGGAAACAGGTAAGGAGATGTAGATCGATCGGAGATCTGATTGCGGCATTGTGTTCGGGGACTCTCAACGGTTTTTCTGATTGATTTTTATGTATGCGAACCTCTTGGAGGGTGCGAGGGCAATAGTCAAAATTGCGGTGAGGTTTGTTTAAATGGATTGGGAACATTTTAATTTTGTAACCATGCAGCAAAATCACTTACTAACCTTTAAATGACTTCTGGGAACAATTCCCAGGGCTTATATAGTCACAGTAATACTGCAGATTATCCTAGAAATTCCTTGTAAAATCTCTATATTGTACTAGAAAATAGGTATATAAATATTATCTTAAACTCACATTCTATTAAAAATCAAAAAGAGGCCCTGGGGGCTCAGGTCAAAAGTTCAGACAAAAAATGCCTCCAAACTCTAAGCATAGAACACTAAAGGTGGATTTATAAACTCAACGTTTGCGTTGGCGCTCGCCGTTGCCGTTTGCGCCGAAAATTAAATTCCAATATATTTACGTGTAACCATTTATAAACACCGTCGAACGTTGCCGTCTGCGTCCGAGAGATAAACTAATTTCATCTTTCACGTTCCGTCGTTCACATTTCTGGACGCAAACTGCGAAGGTCACCGTCAACTTCGAGCGCCAACGCAAACGTCGAGTTTATAAATCCACCTGAAAACTTGAAATACAACTGCCAAATATGAACTTATTCTAAAAATACAACTGCCAAATTTTTGAATAACTTATACAGTGTGTCAATTTGGACACCTCAGATATATTTGAAGGGCAAGGAAAACAAATGGTCTCTATTTTTTATTGGTAGTACCAAGGGAGAGTATCTCATAGGCGGTGGTATTTGGATGGGGTAATTATTTCATGGCCTGCTATGATTTTTTAAAATAGCAAATTTTCAAGAAACCTCATTGGGGATTTTTTTATTACAAAATGTTGATAAGAAAACTTGTTCAGAATGAAAAACTGAGTAGAATTGCAAAATTTCAAAAGGCTAGACCTACTTTGATTTTTAGATTTATCTCCCACTTTTTTCTTAGAAAAGTATTCTTTCTATTTTTTCGCGATGATCAAGTTTCCCTAATAATATTTCGAGGTGAAAGCTCCAGAAAGGACACATTTCTAAGAAAAAAGTGGGAGAAAAAGGCGAAAAAACTATAAATCAAAGTAGGCCCAGACTTTTAAAATTTTGCAATTGTACGCAGTTTTTCATTTTGAACAAGTTTTCTTAATATTTTGTCGTAAAAAAACCCTAATAGAGCTTCTTGAAAATTAGCTGTTTTAAAAAATCATAGCAGGCCATGAAATAATAACCCTATCCAAATACCACCGCCTATGAGATACTCTCCCTTGAGACTAACAATAAAAAATACAGAGACCATTTGTTTTCCTTGTCCTTCATATAGTCCTGAGATGTCCAGTATCAAATTGGGACACATTGTATAAGAACAGTCCAAACATGTTTATTAAAAGCTAATAAAAAACTATACCTACACTTTATTCAAACTAAACGCAAGTAAAACATAAACACAAGTTGTTGCATGGCTAGAGCGTGATACGCACGTGATCGGCTTGCTATTGGCTAGACGGCAATAAAGTTTTACCCAACGGGCGAGTGCAGCGAGTTGGTGTTACTTACAGAGGTGTATTGAGTTGCAAGTGGACCTTTATTTTTTTTTCGATATAATTATTTCGCTGTTTATTGATCGTTGGAGCTACGATTACATTTTGAAGAAGTCTAGGTGTGCCATAAAAGTTTTTTTTTAAGTTCTTAATACTGGGGCATATTATTTTAATATTTTATTTTATAAAATTAATAGAGATCGTCCTTAATGCGGCCCTGCCTCGTAGTAGCCCTCAGAATTGTTCACGTGCTTCAATCGTGTAAATGTTTACTCGCCATTTGCATTTAGTTTGAATAGAGTTTGGAGGCTCAAAATTTACTGGCCGACCCTAATTCTTATGTGTAAAATTCCCCTGTATGCTGTTTGACTTGCAACCATTCTAAGTGCGCCTAATATGATTATCGAACATGCACCAACTTTCGTTGTGCAGTTAATAAAAAAAAATCTCATATGTTGCACACTTAAATGACCACACTGTAGGTATAGCAGCTAAAGAACCACACATGCATCTTTACTTTATATAGTACGGATCGAGGCGACTGTGGCCAGCCTCCCCAGCCTCCATGGGAAAAGCCAAAGGTTAAGCACCTATATTTAGTGTTTTTCTGGAAAGCGAAACAATGGCGGTGAAATCACAACGCGCACCTTTGTAACTGCTGTGCGCGGTCAAATACCCTTCACGGGGCATTGTACAAATGCTACTTGTACAAATAACTGGCACAATGCCCGGGACAGAGGGGGCCCTCCGCCGCTCCGTAATGCCGACTTTTTATTCATGCGACTGTTTCGTTTGGCCCGGGCCCGCATACGCCGAATCGTCGAAATCCGTAAAAATGGGCAAAAGCCACGCAGAGCCTAGTCAGCCAAGGAACAGTGGCGTAACAAATGCCATTCTTCCTTGAGCTCAGGGGCGAGCTGACCCGGCAGCAGAGGTCTGCGTCGCAGACGGGCGGCCAAATCCAGGGGCGGCCACAGGCTGCCCTTCCGTCGTGAAAAAATATTTGTTCAGAAAAAAGGTAGTAAGTCTCTACATTACTTGCATTCGCCCTCAAAAAGAATATCGTCAACAATGCAACAACACCATATTGATATGAACCCGTAAACCCGTCGGCGGCGTCGGTCGGCAGTCGGCGCACATTAAAAATTATCGGCAGTCGGCAAATTCAAAATTATAAAAAACTATCTAAGGTTTTCTATGAGCCAGGAGAGATTAACCGATTTGGCAATAATTTCCATTGAATGTATCCTACTTGATACAAAAAATATTAGTGATATAATATCAGAGTTTGCCAGTGTTAATGCCAGAAAGGTACCATTCGTTTAACTTGTATCTTGTGCCTTGTACCTAAGGGATAACCCCAATATTTTAGGAATATTTTATTTTTTGTTTCATTTAGAGGAAAATGTTTTATTTATTTTATAAGTATATAAGTACCTGTATTTGTTTCCCATGCAAAATATATTTATTTTCAGTTACATGATTACTTTGTAAACCTAATTCTTTTTACATTTTTAGTTTCTTTTTCGTAGAAAATTATTTAATTTTAAACATTTTTTTATTTTAAAGAACCATTTACCTTGTTCTTTTCAGTCTGGAAATTCTACAAGACCCAAAACATATTACTCATTATAATAAGACTGATTGCCTGTGGTATTGTATTGTTATAAATATAGTTACCGGCAGAAAGTTAAACACAAAAATTTTATATTTTTAAACTCTGATTTCGATTAATTTAAATTTCTAGCTGCTAATTGAACAAAATTAAAGTTTAGTAGCAAATTCATGTGTTATCCGACAATAAGTTGCGCTTGCGGTATTTTTTTTTGTAATACACTGAGTGGTCGAAAAAAATACAAAAAAAAAGTTAAATGTTTTTTTGACTAGGTGGCTGTGACTATAAATCTACCTTTGATTCCAAACAACTTTTGTAAGTAACTTTTTACCGTATTTTAAAAAATAAGGGTACTTTACTCTTGAGTTATATTGACATTTTTGAATCTACCTCGTATCCAAAAAGAGATATTTCAATTTTGATATGTGCGTTTTGAGTTTGAAATGATGCACCAACTTTTATCAAGAATAAAATTTTCGGAGAAATTAATAATACAAAAGTTTTCTATTTGTGTCCAACTTTATGTGGGTCACTGTATATATTTTTGAGAATACCTATTATTATTTTTGTTATGCCTACCTAATATTTTTTTCAATTACCTCGTAGGTAATTACAAGAGACGGAAAATTGAAAATTCTATATAGTTTTTATAACCCGAAAGAATTTTTTTATTCTATTCTGCAGACGGGCGGCCGCAAACAACTAGGAACGCCACTGCTTGAGCTTCGGCGTATACGTACAGCTTGATATATTAAATATTTATGACTTTTAGACCGGGAGATAGTGACAGATTTTTGGACGTGATTTTACTCAGTATGCCTTGCAAAGGGCATTATGTGGCACATATTCTCACAATAATAAGGTATGAATCAGAGAGTCATCCTGGGTTCTTCATATATGAAAAACTGAGTTTTCAATTATTCGAAAAATATGCGTTTTGATATGATTTTAGTCAGGCTGCCATGTGTTTTATAATGAAGTTCAAAATAGAATATTCTTCGGAAAACCATAGGCATACCGTTAGCGCGGGCCAAAAGGCTATTATTGTCACGTGAACTTGTATTTTAATAAATAATTTTTCCACGTTTCTGAACAGGCTGCCAATGAGAAGTATGCAAGTTCTTATTATGCCAAGACATGCGCAAACGGTATGCCATCTTTTCTTCAGCAGTTTCATAACAAGAACTTGCATACTTCTCATTGGCAGCCTGTTCAGAAACGTGGAAAAATTAATTATTAAAATACAAGTTCACGTGGCAATAATAGCCCTTTGGGCTCACGCTAACGGTATGCCTATGGTTTTCTGAGGAATTTTCTATTTTGAACTTCATTATAAAACACATGGCAGCCTGACTAAAATCATATCAAAACGCATATTTTTCGAATAAATGAAAACTCATTTTTCCATATGAAGAACCCAGGATGACTATCTGATTCATACCTTATTATTGTGAGAATATACGCAACATAATGCCCTATGAAAGGCATACTGAGTAAAATCACATCCAAAAATCTGTCACTATCTCCCGGTCCATTTATGCACCAGGACAAACAACAAATGATAGTATAGGTACCATATAGGGACTTGTTTAGTCAATTTATTGTATTATTGCTTGGCATTTTGGCCTTATTGGTTCGATTCAGGGCTGAAGTAAAAACTGCAAATCTACACCGCAATGTCCGCAATTAATTGCTCTTTAATATATCTATTTATCTGATTTACTTAATTAAATGTCCTATATACACTGGGGTAAGTTGAGTTGAGTTTCTCGTTAGTAGTTTTAGGGGCCTGGGCAAAATGTTGTCCTGTATACTAACTACTTTTTTTCGGTCATTCAGCGGCGATTATTTATACAAATATATATGTGAATATGAAAAACAAATATATTTGATAAGAAAAGTTACTATCATTATAAAATTTTACAACAAAGTTTTGTGATTTTATCTCAAAAATACATACAATTATGCAATATTATATACCGGAGTACACAGTAGTCTCGCACCGCTTATCAGTCGAGGTTTGCGATCAAAAAACACGCCCCGCCCCCCGCCAACGACTGACGAACCTAGCCGAATGCACGGCGGCTCCGCCCTATGTATACTAAAACGGTGAAAGTACGGTATAGCAGTGCAGTGTTTTATTTTCACAGCAATTTGTATTTAAACGCACAGTGCTTTTAAGTTAATACAATATTTTTAGTGCAAATAAGATACAAAAGGTATTGTATTTCCACAGCAAAAATTACCTCCCCTATATTTCTTGAATAACTCTGCTAGCTACTACGTTAGGTACTGCGTTGTTTATTGTTATGAAATATCAAGAAATTCCACCATGCGAATACGAAACTGTTGATATTTACAAATATCATCAGTACTTTCACAGATATATACAATAAAAATTTTATTTACAAATGCACCCGGAAAGACTACTTGTATATCCATTTAATTTTTAATTGGGTTTTTCGCCACCAAACTGATCGAAAGACAACTTGTTCAAGTTGCCTGGAAAATTCATAAATTCTTAACAGTGAATGAAGGGAACTTTAAACGTGTAACTCAAAGAAGAAGTAGGAAATAGACGAAAAATTAAAGAATCTGCATTTATTCTAGGAAATACGGACAACTGTGTTGCTGAATGTTCAGTGGAATTCAGTAAAATATTATTGCCACTTATTCAAAGAGAAATTAGTATAGATAATTAGATAGAACACAGGGTACAATATCAGGCAGGTGGCTAGGCTATTGTTTATGTTGTCATGACATTTTAACCTGAAATTTATTAATCTGTCACTTCACTTTGACGTGGCAAGATCTTTGAGAAAGGAGGAAGATTTGTACTCCGAAGTTATTTTTTGAGTTACACGTTTAAAGTTTCGTTCATTCACTCTGAATTTATGAATTTTCCAGGCAACTTGAACAAGTTGTCTTTCGATCAGTTTGGTGGCGAAAAACCCAATTAAAAATTAAATGGATCTATTTGCGCCCCAAATAAATTTTAGAAAATACTACTTGTATAGTTGTAAAGCACACTAGTATTGCATAGGCAGCAAAATATTCAAGAACTTAACTTATAACAAAACCTGAAACTCAAGTGACATCACAGAAAGCCCTTTAACAAAACCTGTCAAATGGACTACAACTTCCGGCTCCAAAAAGATTGATCTATATACAAAAATCATTTTTAGAGACGCCATTATCATTTCTTACGGTATTTCTACAGGTTTTTTCTGTAGGTACTCCTACATTCCTACGCGCCCCCAAAAAATATATTTGAGATTGAAATCGAATTACTCCCGAATTTTTTGGGGTTTTTTATTTCTCATCAGGCAATTTGTAGTTTGCTTATATACAGGGTGGTTCACTTTTATGTGGTAGGACTTTAACATTAGATAGAAAAAGATAATCTAAAATGAAAATTTTATATCAACATATATCGGGGAAAGCTTAGTTTCCGAGATACAGGGCGTTGAAGTGTTGGAAAAAATATGAAGTATTTTTTACACTGTCCGAACCAGTGGAGATATTTAAACCAAATTTGATGTGTAGTACCACCTTTTTGACTACGATATTTAGTGATAATATGAAGGTCCTGAAATAACCAGTGGTGGAGTTATGGGTTTTCACTATCACTAAATTTAAAAAGTAATTAGTACGAACCTGTCTCACATCAACGTAAATTTTTTTTCGTAAAGTTCTTTCAATTCTCTACAAAAAGTGTATCTTGACATTTTTTTGTATCTGCCACGGTTGTGTAGTAAATAAATTATTTCGTTTCCATCTCAGCCTTTTTTGCCTAAAAATGTGTTTTCTAAGATTATTGATAAATATCGCAAATAACAGAAATTAATTATGGAACACTTATCGGATTCAGCTATTTTATTTTTAATTTTATGGAAACAATTTTAAAAATAAACTGGCACTTGGTTTGAGGTACATTACTTTATTATCATTTTAACATTTTTATCAAATCTGTATTATTTCTTAATAATTTTTATAATTCTAAATTTGTAGAATTCTAAATTATACCACGACGAGTAAAACATGATTCTTCCGCCCATAAAATGTTATTTAAAAATTGTCTTATTTCCTTTGACTACAAAATCCATCGGCAAAATACTAATGTCCTTTCTGCATCGCCGTACTGGTGAAGATAAGTGTGCCATGGAAAAGAAAATCTTATTGACAGTTAATAATACAATAATCTGTCATCCAGTAGATGAACGTAGCAGCGCCGCAGTTTGTCTTTGTTAATAATTAAAATGCCGTTCCAATTTACAAATGAAGAGCAGGCTGACATCCATTTCTGCTATGGAGTTGCAAATGGGAACTCTGTGGAAGCAGCCAGAGAATACCGGAGGCGATTTCCAAATAGGCGCCATCCGCGTCCCTCGGTGTTTGTTAACATGCACCGGCAATTCAGAACTCGCGGTCTGAGAACTAGAATCGTCGAACGAGGAAATGAAAACAATATCCAACAAGTCAGAAGCAACAATGAGATTCTTCGTGAATTCGATAGGAATCCTACAACAAGTAGCAGAAGAGTGTCAGTGGCCCTACGTGTTTCAAAGTCTGCAATTTTGCGAGCTTTAAAAAGAGATCACAGGCATGCGTATCATCTACAACCCGTACAAGGTTTAAGGCCCGGCGATGCAGAAAGAAGATTAGTGTTTTGCCGATGGATTTTGGAGTCAATTGAAGGAAATAGACAATTTTTAAATAACATTTTATGGACGGACGAGTCGTGTTTTACTCGTCGTGGAGTAGTAAACTTTGATAATCAGCATATTTGGGCACAAGAAAACCCACATGCAATCCGGACAAGAAATTTTCAGGTCGAATTTAGTGTCAATGTTTGGATTGGACTGTACAACCATCATCTGTTTGGACCCTTTTTTTGCCACAGCGAGTGAATGGTGACAATTTTTTGGAGTTTTTAGTAGCTGAGCATAATAATATGTGGGAAGACATTCCTTTAAACTTAAGATTGTTGGCTTGGTTCCAACTTGACGGCTGTCCTGCACATTTTCACCGAAATGTGAGGAACTGGTTAAATAATAACTTTCCAAATAGGTGGATCGGACGAGGGGGACCGGTCGCTTGGCCACCACGTTCTCCGGACATAACACCTCTGGACTTCTTCGTATGGGGATTTTTAAAAGAACAAGTCTATGCGACTCCTGTAGAAACAAGGGAACAACTTATTGATCGTATCAGAAATGCGTGCGATGAATTGAGAAATGGCAATTTAATCGATGCTGTTCAATCCGTTAGGCGTCGAAGTGAATTATGTGTGCAACAGAATGGATCACATTTTGAACAATTGTTGAATGTTGTACAAATTTAGAATTATAAAAATTATTAAGAAATAATACTAGATTTGATAAAAATGTTAAAATGATAATAAAGTAATGTACCTCAAACCAAGTGCCAGTTTATTTTTAAAATTGTTTCCAATAAATTAAAAATAAAATAGCTGAATCCGATAAGTGTTCCATAATTAATTTCTGTTATTTGCGATATTTATCAATAATCTTAGAAAACACATTTTTAGGCAAAAAAGGCTGAGATGGAAACGAAATAATTTATTTACTACACAACCGTGGCAGATACAAAAAAATGTCAAGATACACTTTTTGTAGAGAATTGAAAGAGCTTTACGAAAAAAAAAATTACGTTGATGTGAGACAGGTCCGTACTAATTACTTTTTAAATTTAGTGATAGTGAAAACCCATAACTCCACCACTGGTTATTTCAGGACCTTCATATTATCACTAAATATCGTAGTCAAAAAGGTGGTACTACACGTCAAATTTGGTTTAAATATCTCCACTGGTTCGGACAGTGTAAAAAATACTTCATATTTTTTCCAACACTTCAACGCCCTGTATCTCGGAAACTAAGCTTTCCCCGATATATGTTGATATAAAATTTTCATTTTAGATTATCTTTTTCTATCTAATGTTAAAGTCCTACCACATAAAAGTGAACCACCCTGTATATATATATAGCCAAAAATATTTTACATTTTAAAAAACTATATTACCATTGACTGACGATAATTATATAATACTTTGCTATATAGGTATAGCTTCATGCCCTCGAAAACAGATCGCGCTGATGGCTAACAATCTCTTTTAATCTGAATCTGAGTTTCTTCCGGACCGGATGAATCATGCCTCAGCTACGATCACACTGAAACTGAGTTTATTTGCAGAAAACTTAATACTTAATACTACTCAAAATTTCAGTGTGACCGTCGCGTCCTGAGGATGTTTGTAAAATTAAGGACGAAAGCTTGAAACGAGACGTTTCGCTGACACAGGAAGAAACTCAGATTCACCATATTCTGCCTGTGGAACATTCCAACCAATGTATCTTTCCCTTTATTTTCTCCGGAAAGCGTAATGTGAGCATAGATTAACGGAACCATATACGAGTAGATAGCAAAAAATCCCGCTACACCAACTTTCAAATTTTAATTTTGGAATGAAAACATAAATTAAAATTGATAAATTGTAATCTCTCTGGACTCGATACTAAGTTGAGTATTTTGGAAATAAAGGTGCACCAAGCTCAAGCTGATCGGCTTTCATCCTCTCTATAGTCTGTCAGGTTTAAACTGTAAAGAAGTAACTTTGTCGGTTTTTTTATTTCGTCAAAAAAAGCCAACAGGTATGTTTTGGAGATTTTCGGACTTGGTTTTCCAAGAAACAGACAAAATACCTAAATGGATGTCCTAAAATCCCAGAATACATCATAATAAAAACAAAATAAAAGCTACAGCGAGCAGGGCCTACCTGTGCAGACAGGGCCGTATATAAGGGGGGGGGTTAAATGGTTCAAACCCCTCAAGCCCAAAATTATCTACAATTTTTGTCTCTACAGTTTTTCTGTATAATCAGAAATAACGGAGCTACAGAGATCTGATGAAATAGCAAAAAATCACTCTTTTCGAAATATCTAGTAAGCCCATGAACTTTTTTAAAAATCCAAAAGGGGCATTACATTGAGCATTCAAAAGCGCAATAATTCTTTCCCCAATTAACCTTTGTTCTAGCTCTGCTAGTTTCCGAGATCCAAATAGTGATCCTCGAAAAAAACTCACCCTGTATATGTGAGGATAATGCTCAAAAAGTTAACCTTAAACCTAACCCCCCCCCCCCATGGAAAACCCCTAGCTACGGCCCTGTGTGCAGATCAAATATTATAATGATCACACAAGAAGACAAATGCAGGCTTCCTGGCTCCCAAATGGCCGGAAAATACTTATGAAGTCATAGAATTACAAATATCTCAGTGTGTCACTAATAACACAGTTTAAGTAATATTACCACAGGAAATATATCCTATACAGCAACAGAAGTCCGATCAGTAGGGAACAGGTAAAATATCTATATGTCCATCGAATTTCACTCTTCTAAAGCCGACTGCATTTGCTGCGGCGGGCTCCGTTGCCCATTCTCTTTCATGGAACCGTCCGCCGTCGATCTTTGCCACTTTTCTTTATCTTATCTATGAGGAAAATATGCACAATCCGGCAACAACCAACACCTGGCCGTCGGTGTTTAAACTTGACCTGATTGCCGCGCCATCTCTTAGAGAGTAACATTAGCTTCCTTTCGTATACTCCAAAATAATACAGTTGTTTATCTTGCTGCCCGCTCCCTTGATCTCGACGGAAGTGACTTTCGTTTTTTATACAAACTAATTCTCCAATAGAATGTCACTTTGAAGTCACGTCGTTTCCCCATTTTGGACCACGTCCTTCCAATCTGGTAAAAAAATAGACGCCAATAGCTATCTATAATTATTATTCTGGTCTGCGCGATAAAAACATTCTACCACTAATGCCGTCGAGTTAGCTTACTGGGTATTGTACTACTGTGGTAATAATGTCACTTGCCGCAAAGCCGAGGGGAACCGAATCGAGAACCAAACTGAGCAGATTTACCCGGTTTTACACCTCCCTACCAACGGGTCTGTCCCAGAGATCGAGTATACAGCAAGATCTCTGCGGCCTCGCCAAATCGCGAAACCCAAAATCGGCAACGGCTTTTCCGATTCGGGCGCCCTTCAATAGGCAAGAGGTCAGTAATGCGCCGCCCTACGCGAAATTTGGACTGGATTTATGCCGAATTTTTCTATTGTCGTAGGCCTCACTCAAAGCTCAAAGCCTCAATCAAAACATCAGTTAACATTTAAATTTTCAATTGCCAGACAGTGTCGATTATAAACATATTGCTACGATTTTGGAGAATCCCCAAAGTTGATTAAGTTTTTGGGTTACGCAATGTGTTTTTATGGTTCCGGCTCGCTGTTTGCCTTTTTGCCAGTAGGTACTGTTGCCGTTTGCCAGTCACAGTTAGGAGAATCTTGGTTACTCAAGACAAGAAAAATGATTGGTTGTGTGGAAACGTATATGGTTTTTACGTTCGAGTAATCGGATTTGCAGTCACACCAAGATAAGTACCTTTTTATAATAATAATAATAAGTGGCTTTATTGACTGCATCAGATAATATTACAAAATAAATTGTATGCTTGTTTTACGTTATTTGATTACGGAAATTCATTATTGGGCCTATTTGCACCGTTATTGCAACCTTAAACTGACGATGTGAATATATTTTTTTTATTGCTTGTAAAGTTTCTTATATTTGATTTTTCGAGAAAAAGTCATCCTTGATAAAAAGTTTTGCTTGTTCTTAAAATAAGATTGGCATGGAAAAAGTTAACATTACTTGTACTGGGTGACCAGAAAATTGATAAAACGTTAATTTACATAAGAGTAAACTGCCTCTATTTGTAGAGATACTGAAAAAGTTATAAAGAAAATTTGTTCAGCGTGTTAAGTTACTTAGGTGTAGAAAAATTCAAAGTGTAAGGCCTACTTTGATTTTTTGATTTTTTCTTGTTTTTCTTCGATTAAATGTTTTTCTATAAATAGTATGACAAAAATGTATTAACAAAAGTTACTCAGAGTAGGAAACTATGTACGATGAAATAATTTTGACAATCCTATGGCCTACTTTGAGTTTCTTTCAATATTTTCCAAAATACAATGTAGGCCTAGAATTGTTAAATTTTGTCATCAGGCGTAGTTTTCCATTCTGGGTAACTTTTGTTAATACAGTTTTGTCATACTATTTACAGAAAATCATTTAACAAAGAAAAACAAGAAAAAATGAAAAAATCAAAGTAGGCCTAACTCTTTGAAATTTTGTACACGTAAGTAACTTACTACACTGAACAGATTTTCTTTATAACTTTTTCCACTATCTCTACAAATAGAGGCAGTTTACAGTTTACTAAGATAATTAACGTTTTTTCAAAGTTTAGTAAGATAATTAACGTTTTTTCAAATTTTCCGGTCACCCAGTGTAAGTAATGTTAACTTTTTTAATGCCAATCTTATTTTAAGAACAAGCAAAACTTTTTATCAAGAATGACTTTTTCTCGAAAAATCAAATATAAGAAACTTTACAAGAGTGCGGTACCTCATCTGGGGACACTCTGTATGTATTTTTGTTTATTGAGCTACAAATGCATCAGTTTAATATAAATAGATATTTAAATATTGTACATTAAAGTTATTTCATGATGATATTTTGAGATTTTGTCGGCTGAATTTGCCTGTATTTGTTTTTGAAGTTTTTTGCTACCTGTAAATTTGGTTTTTTGCTACCTGTAAATTTGGTTTTATCTTACCTTATTACCTTATCGTTATTATTGTTATTTTTGCTGTTTTTGTAAATATTTTGGTTCTTTTGTAAATATTTAGATTTAGATAAAATTCACTAGGTATTTGTTGACATTTAAAGGTTATATAATTTAATGAGTTGAAATAGACTTAACAATATCTATTATTTTTGGTTGGCCATTAGTTGAACTAACGTCGATGACATTGTTTCATAACCTCACTTTTTCGGTCGATGATTTTTAACAATTTATTTAGTTTTCCTTTGTATTTTTGTAATCGTTTTGTGTGTTTATTGTTTATATGTTGTTATTTTATAATTGTACATATTGGTTGTTGTTAATTTTGTTGAGATAGGTTCATAAATCCAACAGTGGTTATAGGTTGTTTCTAGGGCAGGTGTGTACTCAATTTTCGTAATTCTTCCTGTTTTCGAGAATTTTTAGAACAAAAATGGGTCGGATAACCCTTAGCCTTGTAGATTGTGGCAATATTACCTAACAATATTAACTCTAGATCAGTAGTTGAAGCGGAGTAAGACGGAGAAAGTGT
This sequence comes from Pseudeuparius sepicola, assembly GCA_963920635.1. NCBI lineage: Eukaryota > Metazoa > Arthropoda > Insecta > Coleoptera > Anthribidae > Pseudeuparius > Pseudeuparius sepicola. The sequence continues at coordinate 105,044,273 of OY987299.1, read as the reverse complement.
TTGCTGTAGGGCACATTATTCTGCATGTCAAAAACGAATGGGATACCTACTTTTATTAAACTCTTGCCTTTTGCCAGCAAACAAGTGCTTTGCAGTCAGAAGTCAGATTTCCATCAGATAATTAGTGACTTAAAAGATTCGCCCTGCTAAAATTCAGTAAAAAACGCATTGTTTATGCAAGGCAGGAGCTGGAGGTCGATGCAAGCATATTTCGGCTTTTATTATACTATTATTGACTATTGACCAGGTGTATAAGGTTTCTAAGAAAAAGGCATTATATCGAGCCATGTCCATTAAAAAATGAATACTACTACTTGTTTGTTTTGTATTTTTTGTTTTTAGAAAAAATCTGCCTGAGGTAGCTCTTTTATCCCCATTATTATTCTCAAGTCTCAACATAAACTTTTCCTGCGTTTTTCCTAGGAAACGCATATAGCTTAACTTTCTCTCAGTATTCTTTTTGGCCCAAGAATTGCACTGAGGCACACAATAACCGTTGTTAGAAGCCATGTTCCTTAGCTTGGTCTCCTTTGTAATACTATCCAGGTAAAACCAACGTCCTATGAATTTAATAACAATAAACAAAAATATAACAGAGCTCAACAAAAGAATAACAATAAAAATATGATAAAAATGGTGAAATTCACGGCCGGCAAATGTAAACACATGGGACAGGAAAAAACGAATGTCATCGAGACTAGTTCTACATTTGGCCACCAGGTGGCGTGTGGCTTAGCTTGAATTCCCAATTTTACAAGCTTTTATTTAACTTGTGTCAGTCGAATCTTGCAAGCTGAATTAGAACCACTTCTTGACATCCGATTGAGCTGAAATTTTGCATACACCTTTAGTTCTGGTGACAATACAATATGCAATACTCGGTATTGTCATACTTTCAAAATGGCCGTGGCCACAAAATGGCGGGTGATGTATTTTTTGTCAATACCCTTAATATTGGTATCAAATGAAAGGGCCTGAAGAGTAGAAAACGAAAAAGTTAGTTACATCACACTAAATTCAATATGGCCGCCGCTCTAAGATGGCGGATTAAATTTTCTTTCCAACCCCCTTAATATGGGTATTAAATGAAAGGGCTTGAAGAGTATAAAACGATAAAGTTAGTGACATCATACTAAATTCAATATGACCGCCGCTCCAAGATGGCGGTTTACATTTTCTTTTCAACCCCCTTAATATGGGTATCAAATGAAAGGGCTTGAAGAGTAGAAAACAATAAAGTTAGCGACATCACACTAAATTCAATATGGCCGCCGCTCCAAGTTGGCGGATTTACATTTTTTCTTCTCAACCCCTTTAATATGGGTATCAAAGGAAAGAGCTTGAAGAGTAGAAAACCATAATGTTAGTGCGACATCAAATTCAATATGGCGGCTGCTTGAACATGGCGGATTACCGATTTCTGCACAACCTTCTTGACATGAGTATCAAATGAAAGGGTTTGACGAGTAAGTGACATCATACTAAATCCAATATAGCGGATGCCTCAAGATGGCGGACTAAATTTCTTTACCACCCTCCTGATATGGGAATCATATACTTAGGTACTAAAAAGCACAAAATAAAATAAAAGGTAAAAAACCTTTTTAGTTTAGGTTTTCGCTAAGATAATTCAATGCCAAATTGCGAAAAGTTTTTGTAAATTAAAAAGCTTGTCGGGCGAATTATAAATAAAATACATAGGTACACTATGGCAAGTAGGTAGGTACTTGCTTATCAACTAATCACTGTCCAATAAAATTAATTGGTACCTACTTTTATGAACATTTCGGGCAACAAGCTTTTTAATTTACAAAAACATTTCGAAATTTGGCATTGAATTATCTTAACAAAAACCTAGACTTGTTTTATTTTAGTTTATTTGTTTTAGTCATGGCTTAAAAAGCTTGTTTTTTAAAAAGTTTTTTTTATTATTAATTTATTTTATTTTATTCGTTTTAGTACCTACATGGTTTAAATAAAAGCTTGCTTTTAAAAACTTTTTTTTTCGCTTGTTTTGTTTATAAATGACAAGTATGTAATGTATGTATTCTAGTTGGGTTAAAGAAGATCTAACTTTTATTTTGGTTAGAATCTCAGTTCAGAAAATAACTTTGATTTTTATTTTTGTATATTTTCAATTTTTATCTTATTAGAAATTAGCACTAAAAATAGTGCAAAGTGAAGTTGTGATGCAATTTAAAATTTATCTTTATTTTTCTTCTGTGTCTATGCAGATGGCGCTCACAGTAAAAAATACACTTTAATTACCTGAACCACATATTTTATGCTACTTTAACAATTCCCGAGCGGTCCGGCTATACAGGGTGAGTCAGAAGGTATAGTACATACTTTAAAGGGGTGTTCGGCAGGTGATTTTAAGGGGGGTCTTTCATATAAAATTTTTCGATTTGGGCTTCCCTTGCCAAGTTATTCGGGTCTACAGGGTGACCCAAAAGTATTTTTTTTAATTATATCTCAATAACGCCGCTACTTAAAAATTTGAAATTTGGTATGTGTTATCTACTTACTGGAAGACGCCTTAGGGTAGTATATTCATTTACACAGTGCCTAAAAAAGGGCAAAAACTAGCAACCCCTATTAATTTTTTTGCTCAAACTTTTTTTTTTTGGTCTTGCAGCTTCATCATTTCAATGTATCTTTTCGTTTTGCAACAAAAGTATACTTTTGTTTCATAACGATAAAATCAACCGTTTGCGTTGAAATTGGCAAAACGTGCCCCAAAACACCTGTTAACTTCAACATCCGAAACATAAAATTTTTACCTATACCGCTTTCAATCGTTACAGATCGACTGTACATTCAAAATAACGAAAAAAAAAATACCAACTGGACATTGGTCAAAACAGCATTGGTTTTCTTGAAATAGGGTGTTCAAATTTTGTTAAATTCAATCCTATCCATTTTGAAAGCTAATAAGTTTTGGTACATTGTTCATAGAAATTTTTTTCTCAGTTTACAGTCGATGTGTAACGTTTGAAAGCGGTAGGTAAATATTTTATGTTTCGAATGCTGAAGTTAACAGGTGTTTTGGGGCACGTTTTGCCAATTTCAACGCAAACGGTTGATTTTATCGTTATAAAACAAGAGTACACTTTTGTTGCAAAATGAAAAGATACACTGAAATGATGGACCTGCAAGACCAAAAAGATAACCTCAAAAAAGTTTGAGCAAAAAAATTAATAAGGGTTGTTAGTTTTTGTCCTTTTTTAGGGCACTGTGTAAATGAATATACTACCCTTACCCTGAGGCGTCTTCCAGTAAGTAGATAACACATACCAAATTTCGATTTTTTAAGTAGCGCCGTTATTGAGATATAAATAAAAAAATACTTTTGGGTCACCCTGTAGACCCGAATAACTTGGCAAGGAAAGCCCAAATCGAAAAATTTTATATGAAAGACCCCCCTTAAAACCACCTGCCGAACACCCCTTTAAAGTATTTACTATACATTCTGACTCACCCTGTATAACGTCACAAAGCAGCATTTTTAGTCGCCGTTACGTTCCGGCGACTTTTGTTTGCAACTTTAAAGTTGTGATTACTACTGATAGGAACGTAATTACTACGTTCCTATTACGTCCCTGCGACCAAAATGGGGAACATTTCGAGGGTGATAGATACGTAACGGCGACCACCTAGCAACTTACACCGCTACGACGCGCTTACGTTCCGGCAACGTGGTGGAGACGTAGCAGCGTGATCACCGCTACTTTGTTGGATTTGTTTGCTTCTTTACATTCGCGTCCTCGCTTTGTCTTTGTCTAAATAATTAAAAAGTATTCTAGCTCAGCATCTTCCGTCATTTTTCAATAGCCGTGGAAAATGGAAGTACCTAATATTTATTTTTAACTTATATCTATGAATAATGGTATAGGTATAAGAAAGGTATTAATTTGCTGCTTTATTTCTCGTTGCTATATTCAAGAAACTAAAACGATTGAAAATTTTCTGTCAAATATGACGTTGATAGATTGAAAAGTAACAACGCGCCCTCTCAAAATGCATGTTTTAACAATTTTTTTATCCAGAGGATAAATTAGGAAAATGTGCTAAATTACCTAAAAATGCTGAAAAATGCTTTTTTAATATTTCTATAAGTTATACGAGTTCATTTTTCCTAAATTTTCTCTTTTTTGGGACAATTTTGAAGAAATACCTATTTCAGTACCAAAGGAAATTGACATTTAATATTAATGGCGTCTATCATTTTATAAGAAAATATGGCGTAATTTTCTGTAATTACTTCTAAGTATTATTTACCTTAAAATGGGTGTTTGAAGGCTTTGCCACTTAACTGGTAGTAACGGCAACTAGCCCTTTTTCACTTTAAGGTAATTCCTACCTTTAAGACGAAAATTAGTTTTAGATATTTTAAACTCTAAAGTCCCAATTACTACAAGAGAACTTCAAAGTTCCAGAAGCCTCGTTTAAGTTCCGAATGCTACTACTAGGTCTCATTTGGAACTTTAACCTATAATTTTTATATGTGAGTATTGTTTTCAGCCGGTCTGTGTTTCGTGCTATAATTCGAAATGTTGATATTTAAAATTGTAGCCACTCAAGAGAAGCGTTTTGTAATTTTGTATTGACGACAAGTGCTCGTGTTTCGATTCGTTTCATCCAACTGCTGCTTTAATTTTCTATAAAACGTGAATTTGTGTCTAGAATTTTTCTTCTTTCTAATGGCTGACATTTTCATCACTTCGCAGAAACGACCCAATCCTTCAAACGATTGTAAGGAACTAAATGTAGTTTCCATTTTGGTCCCTATAGAAGTGACAGTTACTTTAAAGTATTTTTTTGTAGTAATTGGAACTTTCTAGTAATTTTAAAATGGAGTGGGAAGTAAAACTTACCATACAGTAGTTTTCTCGAGTAGCGGGAAAGTTAATTTTACTTTAAATATGACTATATAGTTCCGTAACTTTGGAGGTATTTCTAAAGTCGCTAAGATGTAGAAGTTACTTTCACCGTTACCATAAAGTAATTAAAACTTTAAAGTGATAAACAAGTAACACAACGAAGTAATTGTGACCATTGAATATAACTTTAGAGTTAACGTGACTTTAACGTAATTTTGCATAGTAACAATTCCGTTCCAGATACTTCAAAAACTACTTAGAAGTACTGAAATCATAAAGTTCCAACTTGTAGTAATAATTACTACGTAATTACTCATACTTTCTCAATATAAGTAATAAAAACTAATAAGTCGATTTTGAAGTAATAATTACGTAATAACTACTTATTCAAAGTTCCCGTCTCAGTTACCGCAACTTTAATGCTGCTTGGGAAATCAAGGCTATCAAAACTTTTAATTAATAACTACGTTCTATATTCTCTTAGGTAATTAATAAAAAAAGCAACAATTAAGCGACTTACATACATCTGATTCTTAAAAATAAATTAATTAAAACCAAAACCTTATTATAATTTCAACTGTATAGAACTTTTTAAACGTTCTTTCATAATAGAATCTAAACTCGGATGTAAAATCGATAAATTTCCGAAAAATACCTACCACGATTTTGGGAGTCAGACACGCGTGCTACGCACTTTGTTGGCGGGATGAATGGGACTGGGGCTCAAAACGAAGAGCCGTCCATTAGTTAAAATCGCGTTTAATAGCTGTGCGGCGAGCGGCGGAAGCAGCCGACTCTCTCCGATCGCGTCCCATTACTCACGGAATTGGGGCTCAAGTATTCGTAGCCGCCAGGCGACGATTTTACGTTATTGGAAAGGATTGCGGGGCGGGCGGTGCAGAAATTTAAAGAATAGTAATAATGTAGTACATTATCGGCTGCAGGAGTTGTGGCAAGTGAATTAGGAAGGAACAAGGAGGTAACATAGAATATTCGGAACTAAATTATTTTTCACATTTTTTACCGGGAGGCTTTAGCCCCAGGGCACCTATATGGACGTGCCGCCACTGTATATAAGTACTCGAAGCCAAATATGTAGGTATACGGGGTGTTTCAGACCTAAATACAATAATTTTAACCGCATATGTGGAGAAAATTGAGCTTAATACGAATCCGCATAATTACAAAAATTAAAAGTCAATAATAAAGCCATAATTTTTTTTTAAGGAAGCTGTTTTTACAGACAATAACGACGCCACTGGCCAGGAAACGACCGCGAAGTGGGCCGGCCAGAAGCTACATTGTTGGACGACGTGCAATGTTGCCGGTTTTAGCTGGTATTCCCCGTTTTGAAATACTTTTAAGTAATTTTAACATTTATGCATTTATGAAAGGCCAATTCAATTAAAGTATCAATTGAACTTACCCTTACTTGCGTTTATTTCAATTATCTCTGTTATCGGAGGACACTCACTGTACATAGTAATAAATACATAAATAATAAATTTAGTTAGTAGTAAAAAATCAGACAATGAACTGTATCGGCAACGTCGCACCGCGAGCAAAATGACAGTCGCTACATCGAGAGGGAGAGGGAGCGCAGAGCGCGATTACGCAGGAGAGTCGGCCATTAGAAACCAAGAAACCAACAACGCGAAAAGGTACGCGGAGAAGGTACTATTACAATTCCCCTCGGGCGCAGGGCGAGTTGAGGTCTAAATTCCGTCGGTGGACGCCGTGGAAAACCGCAGTATACCATATCATCCGGGCGCTGCCGTGCCGCCGAACTTTCTTTTCGAAACCGGGAGTTTTGTGATAATATGGCAAGTGCGAATGTGAGTGCGTGTCTTACCGAGATGTTACCATTCAACTTACGAGAGGAGGATGGTTTTTAAATCACCTTTCAGTTGCTATCATCGATTATTATCCTAAAGGATAATAAAAGGTAGGGACATTTAGATAAATCAGTAGATACCTTGAAAAGATAAAAAAATATATTGGTATTTTCGTTGCCTGGCGTTGACTTGAAACCAATTTGCCTCTCCATCGCGCCTTGGGTAAGCGTCTACACCATAATAAAACTGAGCGGCTCGTTGGGGGAAATATTAAAATTATTTAATTATTTCTAAAATGTTTCCGAAAACAAATTTTTTTTTTCGATTTTCCGTATTTAGACACCTTTCTGAGTATGTGGTTAAAATTATTGTATTTAGGTCTGAAACACCTTGTATATGACTACCTACATGACATTTCCAGGATTGAATATTGCACCATTTTCTGTTTTCTTGCTTTTTTACATTAAAAGTCACACAGCACTACACAACACAACATTCACATTTTCTAAATCTGCTGGGAACCTCTTGGTTCCCCTCAGCCATTCATTTTGTTTGAAGCGAGGTAGTCAGCCTAGCGACCACGACGAGGTGAATCCCCTCCGCCAGTAAAATGTAAAGGATGTGCGAAGATATGGTTCTCGTAAACAGAATAGATCTAACATTCTGACAACGCAACGTTACGCAACACGGCGAACACCGCACGCGCCTTTTTAAATTCACCAGTTTCGACGAATCGCTTGCTCTTGCGGAAGCTTGCGCCTTGTGCCCTCACAAAATCCGACTGAAATTTAAACGCGCAAGCGAGAGCGAACACACCGTGCCTGCTGCTGAGAGAAAGAGAGACGAGACGGGCGTCGGAGAATGTACTTTTGCTGTGCCAGACTCCAGACTGTTATTTTGTTATTTATCCAGTGTATTGTCGTTTCGTTATAATATGTATTATTTAAATAATCTTGCATCACAAAATAGCAGACATTCCCAACATTTTTTCTCTGGTTTCTACTCGGAAACCTCTACTTTTTCGTAATGTTTATTCTTAAATGAATTAAAGATGGTTCAAAATTACTAGTAGATAGACCTATACATTATTTTTTGAAGTCTTAAAATTAACGTTTTTGGATGTGGCACCTCAAGGGTGGTACAGGGTGATCCAATCAGTAACGTATTTAGAAGGGCGGGACCGAACCCCATTTCGGAATTTGAAAATATCCACTCCAGCTTGTAAATTTGAGATATTGGGATTTCCCAAGACTAATTTTATGTAATTTTTCTTCAATAAAAAATTTCGCCTGCTGCGCATTTTTTAGAATTATTTAAAATGCCCTTCTTTAAAAAAAAGACAAAAAAATTGTCCCTCCACCACTCGAAATTAATTCCTATATACGTCAAAGAAGTGATCCAAACTCGTAGCCCCGGCCTACCATTTTACAGAATGACATGTAAAAAATATACCTTTGTAAGTAGCGTACTGACTTTCAAAAATTTTTTCTTAATGGATTAAATAATTCCTTGTCGGGTGCCGCATTTTCCCACCCGGCTCCGCAAAATCTTGGGCCGGTCCTGATCAGCCCCCCCTAAAAACACGACCTAGGTACGTCTATGCCGAAGGGTAACCAAAAAACACCACTGCACTAGCACACATATGCAAAGCACTACAGTAGCTGTTCAAAGAGGCCGCCTCATTAACGTCGATGCACAAATTCACTCGGTTAATTAAAGAAGTCCGGATAGGTGCAAAAATTCCATGATTATTCCGGATTTTCAATTCGTTCACGTAATTGCGTTGTCGATTTCCTGTTCGTACACAATCGCCTTCATATTTATATCCCCAAATACAAAAATCCATTGGATTCAAGTCTGCTGTGCCACGCCCTATAACTTTACCATTTAATTAGTTATTAGTTGTATTGTTATTTCTAAGCGACAGTATTACAATAAGATGTACGGGTAGTGCTGATGTTGAAATTCAGGTGAACCGACAGGGAAACCTTTGATTTAATTTAGGCGATAGGGGAAGTTCGCGGAGTTAAGCGTGCAAGTGGCTAAATATGGTAATACCTGTAGTTCAGTTTGCGGGTTGGTCAACATCGCCGCGCGTCGTGACTTGCGTGGGAGAGCCAAGAGGGGAGGACAGTAATGGAGTAACGGCACACGTGCAGCAGCTCGCTTTCGCGGGTCGCGTGGTTTTTGGGACTAAAAAGGCGGAGAAAAAGAGAAGCTGGAGTGTAGTGAGAAGCCTCGAGCATCGCCCGAGGCAGGAGAAGGAAAATTGTGGAGAATTTGGAGACGCCCTGTGCCCCGGATACATCAGGAAATCAAGAGGTGTTGCCACGGCGGACCGACCAGGCCACCGGTACTCGACGCTAAGAGCCTCGGAGTGCTGTGTACGACGAGGGAGCGGCACGATTAGTGAACATCCAAGCCAGGGAATCAACTGCACCAAAGTTGTTGATGCATGGTGGGTGAGTGAATATACAGTAAGTCGACTATATACCCCTAAGCAGCCGTTGGCCGTTGCACAATATGGAAGGACATTGACTCGGACATTGAGTGAGCTTTTAATTGAAAATAAACTGTTGTTTCGGGTTCTGCACTGCGCGATAAAAGAACGAACTATCAAAACGGAGTTTGCGCCTTTAACTAGGGCTTAAGAGGTCAGGAAATTTAGGTTAGGTAAACTTCAAAGTAAGGTAAGGCGAATCCGGGAGAGTTTGCGCCTTTAACTAGGGCTTAAGAGGTCAGGAAATTTAGGTTAGGTAAACTTCAAAGTAAGGTAAGGCGAATCCGGGAGAACCTCGGGTAAATCTAACAGCGCTGCGGCTGTACAGATTCAAATCGATTGTAATTTATGTATTTTTTTGATTTGTTTGAGTATAAAAAGGTATTATCATCCTTTCTAAAACAACGGCAACACCGCGAAAATAAGTCCAAGCTGACAGTATGTTCGGAAGCCATATTGGATGACGTAATTATAAGCAGAGGTTTACAGGGAAAATAGGTGTTTTTGCCCTTTTTTTTAATCGTAAATCATTTTTTTTAAATCTGTTGGGAACCTCTTGGTTCCCTTCAGCCACTCCTTTTGTTTGAAGCGAAGTACTCAGCCTGGCGACCACGACGAGGTGGATCCCCTCCGCCAGGAAAACCCCGAAGGGTAACCAATTATAATGAGGTACAAAGTTCAAAAAATTGCATTTATAAAATTCCTTGCCAATGTGGAAAGTTCTATGTTGGGGAGACTTGTAGGCCATTTAACGTTCGTTTAAAAGAACATAAAAAATATATCAGGGAAAATCAAATTTCGAAGTCGAAAATATGTGAACACTCTTTTAATAAGAATCATAGGATTTTATGGGATAGTTCCAAACCAATTCTCAAAGAAGAAGTAGGAAATAGACGAAAAATTAAAGAATCAGCATTTATTCTAGGAAATACCGACAACTGTGTTGCTGAATGTTCAGTGGAATTCAGTAAACTATTATTGCCACTTATTCAAAGAGAAGTTAGTATAAATAATTAGGTAGAACACAGGGTACAATATTAGATAGGTGGCTAGGCTATTGTTTCTGTTGTCATGACATTTTAACCTGAAATTTATTAATCTGTTATTTCACTTTGACGTGACATGATCTTTGAGAAAGGAGGAAGATTTATTTTCCGAAAGCTCAGGAAACAAATTTGTTGAAGATATTTTTGAGTTACAAGTTCAAAGTTTAGTTCATTTACTGTTAAGAATTTATTAATTTTCCAGGCAACTTGAAAAAGTTGTATTTAGTGGCGAAAAACCCAATTAAAATTCAATGGATCGTAAAAACAAATTTAAAAATATTTTTCTATGTTTTCTTAAGCCACCCTGCGTAGGTGGTAAAATTTTTTGTACTATATAAGTCATAGTTATCCCTGTATAACTCTATATATCTAAGAGCTTCAATCAGTGACTAATTTGTTCCCTTCCCAGAACAAATCGCTCTATCTATTTTTTGGAAATCCATTATTAGATGTGACGATCGAATCCATATGTCAAAATATCATCCTTGCATACAATATGACGACGCGAGGCGCCGCCTGTCTGCCTGCCTGCCAGTCTGCCGCTTCCAGTGTCGGTGCCGTCGCCGTCGCGCGGGCGGTAGCCTAGCAACGACGTTCGATTGTTCTCACACAGGTGTCCAATCAATAGGTACCTCTGGGGGAGGGGGTTCCGCGCCACCATCGCCGTCGCCTGCCCAGACTCCCCGGCGGCGCGGCTGCGTGTTTTGTTTCTCCGCCGTGGACGAGCGGTCCGCGGTCTGCGGTCCTCTGTTACCTGGACGGCCTTGGACGGCGAAATGCCATAGGCGGAGACCGGTGGGGGAATTTACATTTTTTAACACGATAAACATCGCACTCTTTATAACTATTCGACCTTGGTTCGATTCGGAGCGGGAGCGCATGTCTTTGTCTTTATAGAAATGTCTTTGTCACTATATATAGGAAAACACCGCTCATGGTCAAGATAGCTGGGCAAAATATAGATTCACGTTACCTATTGCTCCTTGATACCTTTACTGTGTGCTTTACTAATTATTGTCCTATACACTCACTAGGATTACTACGGTTTTCTTGGGGTTTCCGTATATAGCATACTTGAGCGAATGCTATCCTAGTTCTATCGGGAAAAATAATCTTTATCCGCAATTAAGACGAAATAATAGTAATTGCTACCCTTCCCCCGCACAAGAATTTGGTTGCTTCTGGGAAATTTCTCGTTTGGAGTATACCTATATAGGGGCCTATATATTGAAGGCGAAGGTGAGTGTTATTGTTACTGATATTTAACTTTTTTATCTAAATGAAATATTATAATTAAGTAAGTAAGGGTGTTGATCCAGGGATCATCCAGAGTATATTTTCCAATAAGGTAGAGGAATATCATCAGGTCTGCCCGTCTGCATCACCGACTCTCGCAAGTATTCCTGCTTTGTTGTCATTCTATAGTCTCTATACAGGGTGAGTCACATCTAAAGGCAGAGCCGAAAACACAAAGTAGAATTCGCTAAAATAAGCACATATGCTTAATAAACATTAGCTCAAAAACGCTTGGTTCTCCATATACAGAGTGTTGAAACTTTTCCAAATATTTTTAAATTTTTTTCTAGCCCGTTTAGGAATTATTTTATACATATTATGGGTTGTCATTTTGTGCAATAATGTGGCCCTGTTCAGATGAGCAGCGGCGTAGATACAAATAATTTTATTTTAAATGCAGGCATAATCACCTTGACACTAGTTTAAAAAATACGAAATTACGAAGAAACTGTACCAGAAATAAAAAAATACCAAGAGACACTTTTTGTTCCGAATTAAATGGGCTACCCAAAAAAGGCAAAATTTTTGGTTTTGCACAGGGCCTTACTACTTTTTTTCTACAATTATTTACAGTAACTATTTGTACCTACGCCGCTGGAGATCGGAACGGGGTCAAATTATTCCACAAAATGGCAACCGTCCAGTGTATAATGTGTACCAAATTTGGTTGGAATTCCTAAATGGGATCGAAAGAAATTAAAAAAATATGTTATTTTTGGAAAATTTTCAACACGCTGTATATGGAGAACCAAGATTTTTTGGGCTAATGTTTATTAAGCATATGTGCTTATTTTAGCGAGTTCTACCTTGTGTTTTCGGCTCTGCCTTTAGATGTGACTCACCGTATATGACCACCTGGTCTTTTACACTCCATATAAATATTGAAAGATAAAATTTGGCAAACTCTCATTTTTTTTCATGTACCTAGGTAAGTTAATAATTTCTAATGGTATATCTATATCTATGCTTATTGGCTGGTTACCTAAATAGGTAGGTATATTTGCTTTTAACAATAAAGTAAAAGGTTACGGGTGTCATACCAGCAACAATTTCATTTGATTAAAATTATTCATGTGACAAGAGAACACGAATAAGACTTGAAGTGGATGGATATCCCCTATTCACATTCAAACACGTTGTGCCTAATTTAATGCTAATGCCTTTATTCATGACCTTATACAATACCTAACGCGAGCCCACGTATTCCAAAACTACACACACTCTTTATCCTCAACCTCAACGTATACCTATAAATCACGCAATTATAATTATAATCGCACCACATCCGCACTCGTCCTCAATTTCGGGTAGGTTATCTTAAACTGGCATAACCCAGAAGGTATGGGTAAACATTAAAACTAAACATCATCCGCAATTAAATTACGTTATATTTCCAACATTCTACACAGTGCGGATCAAAAATAAAATAACTATACCTACTAAAATCGAGCAATTCTTACGCCTGCGGCGTAAATAAAACTACGTGTTCAATGACGTTCCGCGTCGGTAGGCTATAAAATTTCACCTGACTCAGCAACAGGGACGTACTCGATCGCAAAAGTGTAGTTACGCGGTTTTATCTTGTTGTTTTTAGCTATTTAGACACTGCCATAAATAATTGTAGATATCGATGTTTTGAATCATTTTAATTAAGCCAATATTTTTTTCCGAAATTTGGGGTAAACAAAATAAAATTAAATAAAGGTCCTATAGGTACCTCAGTGCGGCCCTGGCGAATATCCCTGGCTCTTGTTTACCCAAGGGCGTACCTAAGAGTTGCTCGATTTTAGTATAGAACAATAATTTTTCACTGATCTACTTACCTATAGATATTATATGTGAATTTTGAATAAAAAAGTAAAATATATATACGTAGGTATATATCTTTTCATACGAAGAATAATGGAATCATAGGCGGGGCCTATAGGGCTCACCCTGCCCTTGCGAAGGGGTTGTAATTACCCGGAATCGGCCTTTGTCATGCTAATAGGTATCGAGAACAGCACGTCGATAATGCCGAACGTTGCGGTTCGATTGTGAGCGGCTCTGTACTAGGTGCATGCGGATCGCCATCGTCGTCTATGCGTGAAAGGGACGAATGAAATATTAATGGGGCATTCTATTAATGGCAGTTCCATTGGAAACAGAATCGCTTCTATGTGCGTATAGGTAGCGGAATTCCTACCACATCATGCCCATATTGCATATACCAGCGGGGTAGGTACAGTAATTTCAAGTGTGGCGCGCATGGTCTAGGTATAAATAATATTCACGGAATAATCTGACGCCAAATTAGTTCCCCCGCTTGTTTTTCTGCACCTGAACCTAAAAGTGAGGATATATATAGGTATAAAAGTGAGGCCTCAAAATTATCCAAAATTAGTTTTCCAGAGGCTAAAAATTAGATATAAAGTATATATATTATATATATTTTTCAATTTTCACACCCAAACATCTAAATAGCTTTTCGATTCAAGAATTTCTTGAATTGAAAATGTTTAAGGTTACAAAGTTACTGGTCGAAAGGATTTTTTTGTTTTAAATAAGTTTTCGTATTTTGCATTAATTTATTATTAAATATTACATTACATCTGATTCATCTACTATATTGAACTTGCGGTTATATGTAGGTATCTAATGTAGGTACCTAACGTAAATCGATTTAAAACAAAAAAATATATATTTAAATTGAATTGGATATAAAAAATAATTGATTTATATAGAAGGTTAGTCGAAGTAATATCTATGCAGTGTTACTTGGGGGTAGGTAAAGTGACAGAAGTTTTTAACATTTTGTCGCAAGTTATGTTCTGAAATACCTAACTAAAAAGAAAATCAAGTTAGCCGAGGCTTCATAATACCTAAAGAAGTGCTTCAACTGTTCTGTGGAAAACAGTGACGGTTGGAGTTTAACGCACTAAATTTAAATAATAACATAATGTGTCAAAAAGTGACCCAAACATATTAACATAAAAAGTATTACATATTGCGATCCAATTTTTTCCTGTATGTAATTATTCGGTGATCTATATCTATATTGACCTATCTATCTATATAGGTATATCCTATATATGCTATATTATGGAAAGGCGCGAAATTTAATAAACAAGGCGGCTTTGTTGTACCTGCTCTCCATCAGCTGGCGAACAAAGCAAAAACAAAAAACTGGTTTAAAACTTTATATTGAACAAATTGAAAGTGGCACCTGATATTTTTTCGAATTTTAAAATCCAGAATTTTTTCTACGAATTTTAAAATTCAGGCTTTCTCAAAATTTTGACTTTATTCTTAAAATTTTGAGATTTTTTCAAAATTTTGACTTTTGCTCCGAATTTTAAATTTTGGAGAAAAAAGCCTTGTTAATGAAGAAGGTTGTTTTTTTTTAGTTATCAAACTGTCCGATAAAAACAATTGCTTATATTCTCTCCACGCGGCCTACTCATCAATATCTATCGATTAATGAGAAATTAAACTTAAAGGTAATAATTATTTGTTCCATATAAAAGTCAAGAATTTTGCTTAGATACCTACGTAAAATAGTTTGATATTATTTTAATTTATTATTATTTTGGCATCAATTTAGAACTGGGAAACGTAATGTAACTAAATTTATACCCCAAAAATGCTAGACGGTACATCAACTTTGCAACAAACATAACAGAATTTTAAAGCGTAAATATCATTTTCTTTTGAAAAATACCTATTCTTATCGGTAATTAGTAATAAAAAATTAATAGAATGATAAAGCTAGTGATATAAAAGAGTTTTTACGAAGTTTCGAGTTTTTCAAATTTTCAGAAATTTCATAAATATAATATTAAAAATTGGCAAAAAAAAACAAATATTTTAGTAGAGCGTTCAAATTTGGTACACTTACGTAAAATTGAAAAACAAAAAACTTTTTCAAGTAAAACTTCTTGATATTTTAACATAACTAAACCCATTTTTGGCGATATATTTTTTTAAATGACATCAGGTAACGAAAGTCACATGACCACGTTTGACTGGGTCATTTTTCACCGTTTTTAAAGCAAAAGGTAACCACAAAATTAAATTTCAAAATAAAACTTTAATTAAAAATTTCCCCCCTAATATTAGGTACCTATATGGTGCGAGCTTTTGGAGGACACTGTATAGGTAGGTATATATAGCTTGCGTTCAATGATGTGCCAAATTTTTGTAATAGCTTAGGTAGCGCTATCTGTCAACCTTTGTCAGCGCTGTAATCACTGCTGTGGTACGTTGAACGACCAATTTATTTATGGTGTTGTCTGTCATCAATTTTTTTTTAGGTTATATGTTTGTCTTTAAAATAACTTTATTTTCTGTGTCTATTTTCCCATTTTGGCTAATTTTTATAATGACGACCAAGAAATAATAAACAACTGCACACGGTTGATGATACAAGAAGCAGTTGTATAACATATAGAAGAACATACTCCGGGGTATATTCTTACCTATATGGTTATAACCACTTTTCCACAATTATTGTCTCTTACAATTTCCCAACCTTCAATTTTTTATTTATTTATTGTGTGAATAATTATTCTTTTTTGGAAAAATAAATAAAATTAACGATACCCCAAAAAGAATTTCGAGGTTATAAGCGTTTCAGAATAACAGAGAGAGCGCAGGAACGATAAAAAAAAGATAGAAACATGATTAGTCCGCTACCAAGAAAATGTAGCAAAAACGAAATCGCTGCCGAACCGGGGGCAGCGATAGCTATAGCGCTATCTGTCATTTCTGCCGTTCAATGCACATTGACGTAAAGCCCTAGCAGCGATTACAGATTTGGGAGCGCATTGAACGCAACCATAGTAAACTGTGTTGCTGTAACTGCGTGATCTTCCTTCTTCTTAAAACTTTATAATAGATAATGTTTACCCCATGCTCTTAAAAAGCGTGTTGGTAATAAAGAAATACCTACCCCAGAATATTTGTTCGAATAGTTAGCCGAATATTCTTTAGGTATAGGTATGTATACCTATACATTTTGCTAAAATTGCTTTGCCCTGCTATACTTATTAGGCCTATAATTATTAGGCCCGTATAGGTATATATAGGTCTAATAATTGGGCCAATGCCTCATTTCACTATATATTCGGCGCACATACTAAATCTACTCCACTGACTGGCTTCACAGTCAGAAGTCACAGGGTTGTTCCAACAGAAAGTTCCCAGCTGATGATTGGAGCCAATCAAATGACAAGTGCAAAAACAGTCAGAGTGTTCAAATGTATAATAATATGTATACCTACTCGCTGGTTTGTGATTTGTCGGAAGAGTCCTATAAGATGAATATATTTTGATTCAGCGCTTATAACTTTTCACTCATATACCTATACCCCATAAGAGACCTAAGTATACCGAAGAGCCTATAGTGCGTTGCCGAATAGTAACCCGGCATTTACCTACTAGCTACGAACATGACAGCAACTGATAAGCTGGCAAAAAATGTCACCCTCCAAAAACCAACCACGCGCCAATTAATCCATCCACGCTAACTATACCCCTTCCCCAAAACAACCCTCTCCTCTCCTCGACCCCCCACCCCCCTCCTCCCACCTCCTTCCAAGATGGTACCCTCCCGCCTGGCCGCGGTCCGTTTCTCGCGCCGGCAAAACCGGCGGGCGTCTCCCGGCCAGTCGAAACAACGGGCCGGGCCCCTCCCAGGGCCGCGATTGGCGGGCCGCACGGCGCACGCGCGTAGCCGCCCGGCCGCCCGCCGCCGCCGCAGACGCACAGAGCTCCGCGATCCGGACCGACCCGCCGCGCGTTCTTCCGGAGACCCGAAGAATCGAGGGCGCTGCCGTGGCTGAGACGCGTGGTGCGCGCGTGTTTTTCGGGGTTAGTGACGTTTCCGGGACGGCCTCAAGATTGACCTCGAGCTGCAGCGGCAGGCCACCAACGGCCACCTCTTCAGGTAGGAGTCGCGCGGGCTGGAGTTCAGTCCACACACGTTGGAGTAGAGATAGTATTTGCAGGAATCGATATGATGTCGAAAAGTATTTGCTCTTTACACCTTTTTAATTAGATGTTTGGTTCTCGTTTCAAAATATGACATTTAGGTAGGTATATCTAACTTAAACGGATTAGGTACTACATACCTCGGTACTTAGGTGACTTATATGTAGGTGACCTATAGGTACTAGGTACCATACTTAATAAATTAGAATGGGTAAGGGGTAAGGCAGTTTTAAACACAAAATTTCGGTTTTGGGAAGAAGTTCTGCACGTCTTGCTGAATAATGGTCCTATTCCTATCCAACTATAAAATATACTTACCTATACCTACTTAGGTACTCGACAGCCTCAATTATTGATGCTTAAAGGCTAAATTTTTATAAATAATCTGAATGAAAATAACTATCTGAAATAGATAACTGAAATAACTCAAACGTAGGTATAACTAGGTACTATAAAATCGAGTAGGTAATCCGCAAGAGTAGAAAAACATAATAAGTACCTATTTAATTTTTTGTCGCCCCCAAGGTCGCTCGGTATCTTGAGAAAAATGCAGCATGCGTGAAAGAAATTTGTGAAAAAGAGACTGGGATACCTAATATTTGCAACGTGCTACAGCGGTGAGGTGCTATGTAATGGATTCCTATATTATATAGCGTATAATATAGGTACTTTGAATTTGTCCGTATTTAAAAATACATGAGATACGTATACCTACCTTCTCTGATATTAACTAGGTACCTATATACATACCTATAGTGAAAAGGAAACCTTTGCGGAATTATACAGGGTGTCCGCAAATTACACCGACAACGCTTAACAGATGATAGGAAATGCGATTTTAAGAACTTTTTTTAAATAAACATATGTCCGCTGACGCGTTGTTTTTAATATACAGAGTGTTAAAATTTACTCATTGAAACGATTTTTTTAAATTATTTCTGTAACTACAAAAGATATCGATTTCAAATTTGGTAGGGTTTATAACGTCATTAAAACAAGTAATGCAGGATTTTGTAGAGCACCAGTGGCGTGCGTAAGGGTAATTCGACCTTCCGTTTTTCAAAAGAACTTTTACACAGATTGATTTTATAAGTATACGGAAATGGTTCTGCAATCCCCAATCAATTCTAAACAAAAAAATGTGTCTTTCAATTTTATTGGGAAGTGACTCCCTGGCTTGTAAAAATTGAAATTTTAACTGAAAAACATGAAAAACACATTATTTCTTAAAAATACAAAAAGCCATAGAAGGCTTTGGAAATACGATCTAGCAGAAGACCATGAAACAAACGACTTTTTCACCTGTCAAACAAGGTGTTAGGTTATCTATCGTTGTCTATGTTTGTTAAAATTAGGGCGAAAGAAACCAAACTCCAAAAAAAAAACCATTACACTTTTAATGGCTTGACACAAAAACAAAATCGATAATTAAATACCTAACAAAATTCAATTTAAATGATGTCCAAAATGCATTCCATTGTAACGGATACAAGCGTTACATCTTCTCAAAAGGTTTTTCTTTCTCACATTTGCAAATACATCCGGCATTTGACTCCTCTACAATTCTCTGCCACAATTCTTCTTGGGTATTGACAGGGGTCCGATAAACTTTTTCTTTTAATGTTCCCCAATCTAAAAAATCCTGCATTACTTGTTTTAATAGCACCTTCTGATGTTATATTCCCTACCAAATTTGAAATCGATATCTTTTGTAGTTACAGAAATAATTAAAAAAAAAATCGTTTCAACGAGTAAATTTTAACACGCTGTATATTAAAAACAACGCGTCAGCGGACATATGTTTATTTAAAAAAAGTTCTTAAAATCACATTTCCTATCATCTGTCAAGCGTTGTCGATGTAATTTGCGGACACCCTGTATGTTTCCTATATGTATAATAGGTACACTATAGGGTAAGGTTGCCCATATTGAACCGGCTCCCAATTTGAACCTCCTTCAAAATGGCGCTTTTCGTTGATGTGGCGCCATCTATATTCGGAGGTCAAATAAACTAAGCGACCTAAAGCTTATTGCAGTTAGTGGTCTGCAAAAAGAATTGACTCGGTGGTATTGAGGGAACATCGAGTATTTTAAGGTTATCCAGTGTAACATTTCAGTTTCGTTGCTAAGGAAATCCGGCATTTATTTGCAAGGTAAGGATATTTTAGTGATTTGCATGATTGACTGTGATGTTTTGGTTATCTAATGACAGCATAACTTGATTTAAAATTTTGATGACATAAACAATAATAAATTATATTTTAATTTTAGTGCAAGTTGCCTAAGTTGAACTCTTGATAGTTCCCGAAATTGAACTGAGGTTCAATTTGGGCAAGTGTAAAAATCTTTAAGCTATAATAATTTTTTGTTATTTTAGATGTCTAAACGGGGTAATTATGGAAAGTGGTCTACTGAGGATATAGATATGGCGCTAAAGGCATATGGTAGTGGCGAAAAAGGCTTAAATCAATGTAGCCGCGATTACGGTATTTCAAAGTCGACCCTCCTACGGCATATTCGAAATACAAACAAAATAGCTAAAGGGGCTAACAAATCGTTAGGAAGGAATCCTACATTTAACGATCAAATCGAAGCATTACTTTGTGAACGCATTGTACAGTTTTCGGAATGTTTCTTTGGATTAACTATTCGAGAAATTAGAAAACTCGCTTTTGATTTAGCGGAAAAAAATGCTTTGCCCCATCAATTTAATATTGAAAAAAAGATAGCAGGCAAAAAATGGTACTATAAGTTCATGAAGAGACATGCAAACTTATCACTTCGGCAACCAGAAGCTTTATCCCTCAATAGGATAAAAGGATTTAATCGTCAAAATGTTTACGATTTTTTTGATATCTTAGAAGGATTGTGTCATAAATACAACATTAACGCCTCTAACATTTTTAACATGGATGAATCCGGATTTTCCACTGTAGCTAAAAGATGTCAAAAGATAATTACGACCAAGGGAACTAAAGCTGTCTGTTCAATATCTAGTGGAGAACGGGGTGTCAATACAACGATTGTTTGTTGTGTAAGTGCGGCAGGTTGGTACATACCACCCATGATTATCTTTAAACGAAAAAGGTATACCGCAGAATTAGGTAACGGAGCTCCGCCTGGTAGTAAAATTGAAATTTCGGATTCAGGGTACATTACAAGTGAGCTTTTTGTAAAATGGCTACAACATTTTATCCAAGTTGTACACCCAACGAAAGATAAAAAGGTGTTACTTCTTCTTGATGGACACACCACCCATTACATGTAAAAATCTGGAAGCACTTTTGTTGGCACGAGACAATGGAGTCGTAATGGTGCAGCTACCTGGTCACACCACCCACCGCCTACAGCCCCTCGATAGATCTTTCTTTAAACCAATGGAAGTGTACTACAGCGAGGCACTAGAAAGATGGCTAAGGAGTAATGCTGGTCGAACGGTTTCGCAATTTCAAGTTTCGGAACTTCTTAATGAAGCATATGGCAGAGCAGCTACCATCGAAAACGCTGCGAATGGTTTCAGAGCATCTGGTGTTTGGCCTATTAATAGGCACGTATTCAAGGATTCAGATTTTGTCGCCTCTGACACCCTTTACTCAAAATCCCACGTTGCAGAGTGGCATGTAACGGCTGAAAATGATAAAAACAATGGTAATGAACTTAGCGAAGATGGAAACATTCCATTGTCAGAGTTGAAAAATCGTGAGTTAATGGCACGAGGCTGCTTAACTCCTACAAGTGAGTTAGAAAGTCGCCCTTCGACATCCAAAACCACATCAACTCCATCAAATGGTCTAGTAAAATCAGACGACTTAATAGTTCCATTAGAAGACGTGACAAATACTAAATCTCTAGAAATGGAAGCATCGCCATTGGAACAGAAACAGGATTTGCTTTCTGTTAGTTTAGATGAAATTGCTCCATTGCCAACACCAAAAGAAATTGAAACTAAAAAGAGAAGCAGAGGTATCCAGAAAGCTGCTGAAATTACTAGCACTCCTTACAAAGAAAATCTAGAAACCAGTGTTGAGAAGCAAAAGAAAAAGAAACCAAAGGTGCCCCTTAAGGGTTTGGAAGAAATTAAAGATATCAATGTAAACAAGAAGAAACAGAAGGTTAAAGGCTTGGTGAAATCTAACGATATCAATGAAACAAATGGCTGGTACTGCAACGAATGCCAACAAGAGGATTATTGCGATATGATACAATGTATGAAATGTAGGATTTGGTTTCATTGCAAATGTGTGGGTGAAGACGCAAGAAGAAAAAAATTTTTTTGTGCATCGTGCATTGAAAAATGAAAACTTACTTCAATATTTTTTATTTTTTATGCATTTTTATTAAAAAATATTCAAAATAAACAAATTGTTTTGTTTTCACGCCGCAGGTTCAATTTAGGATTCACGTGGTTCAATTTTGGATACTAGTTTCCTAAGTTGAACCATTTGCAAGCTTTTATATATATGTTAATATATATGTGTCAATACTCTATACATGCCTTTTAGTTATAGTAATGTGTTCTCAAATGTTTAGTTCACTATCTAATCATATTGAATTTGGATTTTTTAATTCTACCATAGAATTTATGGGATTTATTTGAAAAATGGTTCAATATGGGCGACCTTACCCTATAGCTAACTTATCTATACCTATACATTGGTGGGCAAGAAATTGATTAGGAAGAAGTTTGACGATTTTAATTTTTAAATTAATCTATTGTAGTCTGTTTTAACCACAAGAGTTCATATTATGATTAAGTAAGGAATGACTAAGTATACCTAAAGCTGTAAGAAGCAGCTTGATACGAATCAATAAAACAGCATCGGCGAAAAACATATTTATAATTCCAGCATTCGTGAGAGCATCTGAGAACACATCCAAAAACTCTTCTTACTATAGAGAGCTACTGTAGGTATAGTACATCCAAATCAAATCATAGAACCGTATATACCTACTTAGCACATTATTTTCAGCAGCCTCGATGGTCTTCTGAATCGAGAACCTTCAACTTATAAGGTTGCTCGGAAGGCCTATGCCCATATTATGGCTATATATTCTTGAACCCTGATTCCAATCCAGCGAGTTCTAATTCTCCTGAAACTGCGCATATTTCAAAACGTTGATACGTATATCAGAGCATTCCACTTTATTTCCAGCAGAATTGGATCTATATATGCCACACAAGTTCTTAAACCTCATCTTTAGCAATTGCATTTTCACACAATATTTCCCGTGGCCTTGGTATTAGGTATTGAATATATTTGGCGAAACGAAAACGATTAATCTTAAAGCCACACAAAATGAGCAATCAATAGTTGTTCCACATTTAAATAATTTAAAGTTTGTTGATTTGAAATAAATACCTACTTTATCTAAAAATTTGACGAAATTCTTTTATAATAATCTATACTTTAGTAAGAAATTGTCAAGCTGCATATCCTCTGTTACCTACACTTCCTCCAAGAACTTGCAGTAACCAAACCGATTAGTGAGTGACATTAAGTTCTCCTCCTCCTCCTCCTCCTCCTCCTCTATAATATGCACTGCTCACGCTCAGTCTCCCCGGAGGCTTCCCCTTGTTTTATTTATTTTCGTTAGCCCCTATCCTTATTTTATGTCGTCTACATATACCCAGTGTCTTTGTGGTCTAACGCTAGGTACCTAATAGGTTGTTGCAGCATTAACATTGAAACCTTTCCTTGTTTGGCTCTGGTCCTTTTGGTCATCTAAATATGATTTAAAACTTCCAACATCTCTCAATCTTATATATAGCACCAGCCTAGGGAATACATTTTCTGTTATTTGGAACATTTCTACCTGAATATTTTCTATACACGGTGGTGACAATTTCGATTTATATCTCGGAAACTATGAAAAATACAACGTCGGTCAAATTAGACAAAAGTTGCGGTATCAGACCCTCTACAATATTCTGATATTAAATCTCAGATATCTTGATTCGTTCGTGAGTTATACTCGCACAAAACGGCAAAATTAGATTTTTTAATTTTTGTAGGTATCTTCCACATCGGTTAGGTATACTCTCCGCTGTCTATGTTTTGTTTTGTACCATCTACAAATTCAAAGTATCAATAAATACCCTATAGGTATTATATTATAATATATACCCACGCATTATTTCTCCTTAACTATAATAAAATTCATTGAGTTTCAACGTCTATTTAATAAACTGTTGCCTCTTCCTACACTGCCACTGCCCAAATAATACCGAATATCCTCCCAAATCCTTTAATCTGTATTTCCATCACAATGAAGAACAATCTGAATGTAAATCCACGTTAGGAGGTTATATGGGCGTTATAAGCGAGTGTTTGTGTGTACTTGTACTTGGGCTTAATACACCACCAAAATAAAATAAATCTTCGTGAAATTAACACCTGTCTGTGTGAGTCAAAATGGTGGATTCATTTGCAATTCTCATAGGCTCCACCAAATTTGATATATGGATATGTTAATAAAGTTGGCTACTTAGTACCGATTAAATTTAGATGATTAAATTAATGTGGGATGGCTATATAATTTGGTGACGACTAGGGTATATAGATTTCTTGATTAGTTTGTTCCTCGGTTTGTTATATTTAATAATTTTATTTTATTTAACAGACTGTTATTAGGTAAGTATACCTACCTATTCAAAACAGAGAAGAATGTCACAAGGAATATTTTTTTATAATAGCGTGAAGATGTCAAATGCGAAATTGTAAGTGAATAATATTCACTTATACAGTGTGTGGCACTTAAGATAAAGACACCCCTGTATTTTTTTTGAGATATAAATTTCCGATTTAGCACAGTTATAGAGCTCGATCGGCTCTACATTTTTGGGTGTCAGGTGCATCCCCGGCCTGCTTTGACCTCGCGAATAGGACCAATATTCAATATTTTGTTTGGCGATATCGAAAAAGGATATATATTAGGAAAAGTTGCTCAGAACCGAATTTTACCCTTTCAAAGAAAATTTAATCAGGACTTGGCTGCTTTCCTGTATCCTATATATAGGTATACGTATTTAAACAATTTTGTTTAAATTACAATTTATATGGATATTTTTTAAGATTTGCTCCCAATATAAATATGTTACTTAAAAACTCCCTGACAAAAACTCAGGAAGTTGAAAATTAATCAAAGATTGTGTTATAAATTTTTCTTGCAAAAAATGAGGTTTAATAAAAAATCGTGTAGTATTTTCCGTTGGACCAAAAAATGTGCATTATTATCTAATTATTTGCCTTACAGTATATAGAAACAGCAGAAAAAATATCAATAAGCAGTAGGTAGGTATTAAGAAAGTTAAGATATTTCACACACATCGTATTTGACACCTTAATGCGTTTGTAAATTGTTTCTTGTGACATTTTTAAAAAAATGTAAGTGACACATTGGCGCCGTGTTGCGAATATGACAGGACTATGATAGGAATTATTATCGACTCTGACTATGACGCCGAAAACTATTTTTTTTTACTACTAACCTGAGAAATCACCATTATTTACATCTTTCCTCTAATGACATATTATATCCTTCGGCGCTACGCGCCTCAGGATATAAAAATGCTCGGTACATAATGGCTCACTTCTCAACCTAGGTGTATAATATACTATTTTAAGTCTTCCATATCTATAGATTTTTTGGCGTACACTCTATAAGTATAAAATATCATAATATTCAAAATTTACTTTGTTTTCTTGTCTGCGCATTTAATTAAATCCACTTCAAAGTTAATCACATTTGCAATTTGAGAAAAATGCTCATGATATGAATATGTTAGAGAAATTCATCATTTATTTTTTTCGAGATTCAGAAAACTCATCTTCACAGTGCGGGGCTTTCAATTAAATTAATCATTACTTACTGCAACTATATAGTCCATTTACTTTGTAAACGAGTACCTATGTCATAATACTGAATAGAATAATCAATAGACAATAATTAGGTAGGTAATTCTTTGCTTCACTGACAACTGTCATACAATATAAAATAAAACAAATTACAGATATAGGTAGGTGCACTATAATAATTTCCAGAATAAATAATTAGCGGATTAGCGACTAAAGAAAGCCCGGAGAAAGGAGGTGATGAAATGCTAGTATTGAATATTTAATAAAAATTAATTTTATAAAAAGAATCAATTCTCGCCTTTCACTCAGCACGTCTTCAGTTCTCGAGATATAATACTCAGCTGTTTTTCAGACCCTGGTCAGTGTAAAATTATTGTAAGTATAGATATCAACATTTTTTAAAACGCTAAAAATAATTAGTTTCGTTATTGTCAACTTGATTAAGGTTAAGTAAAATTAACTTTAAGAAAAGCTCAAATTGCCAATACCAACTTAAATGTCTGCTTTGAACTTATCATTGCTAGACGATAAAGAGTCCGTTCACTCTTAAAAGAAGCCACCGTTGCGGTTGCCATCATGCGCATAGTCAGTGACCTCGCTCCCTTGCTTGGCAACCGCCAAAACTATCGTGGAAACAGTTGCCTGTGAAGTAACATACCAATCTGTTAGTTTACAAAGTGTCGTCTGGTGGACAATGTGTAACAATATATCCATAATGAGAAATAAAATAAGTAGAAAAGGGATACGTATAAATTTGACGTTGCTACTACTTGAGGGAGAGGCACGAGCGAATAGCAAATGGGATGTGATTATAAAAAAATATTATACCTAATCAAAGAATGAAGTGGTGGGGTGTGGTGGGGTGAAGCACACCTCATCGATTACTAGAGAGAACTTACTTGCGGTTAGTGCCCGTCCACCTCTTCGATTGCGGAAGTCGTGGCAACGTCACCTTAATACCCACGTCATACCTTATTCGATTTCGTATTATGGATATATTCTTAAACACTGTTTCATGCGCAGATAGTGGGCTGGGCAAGAGTGAACGGGCTGTAATATTTATTAGCTATTATCTTTGGTGTTTAAATAATATACCTTAGACTTGATAAAACTGGAGATTTTGCTGTTTATCTTTTCAATCCAGCACTTTCGAATGGTTTAGTTCAAATAGGTAGTCTGGGACAACTCATAAATTGTAAAGAGAGCACAATCTGATGCCAATAAGTACTATACCGGCTTATTCATTCAGTGGTTAATCTTGTACGGTAGATCTACTGAGTAATCGACCTTAAAACAAAATAGGAATTGAAATTTACAATAACTATTTTCTTCCCCTTCCTAATACTGAAGTGACATGAGTTCATAATTTTCATAACTGAATCTAATTCCAAATTCCATTTGCTTCTCCACCTATAATCCCCCTATACAACACCGAAATAATAAAGTGGTTCTCCAGACGCCTCCGCCGCTCTCAATCCTCGCCTTCCGCTCAACAGGTCCTCAATTCTCGAGATAAATCCTCTGATGATTTTTCTGACCCCCTGCATAAGCCGAGTGCGGTCGGCCAAGCGCGGTCCTGTTCCGACGGCGGCCGTTTCATGGCGGCGACTGGCCAGAGCCACTGGGACGTCCTACGGGGAAGGTTTATCCCTTATTTAACCCGGAATTCGAAGTGGCTGACCCTCCGGGCCGATTACGCTAATTTAACGGACACCTCGGGCCGTATAGATATCTGATAGTGGAGGCTGGAATGGGAAAGTAATTTGACTAATGTAAGCGCCGATAGCCTAAAAGGAGTTAAGGAGTAGGTAGCATTAAGATAGTGACGAAAATTATGTATTCCTGTTTAATATTTTGCCAAGAATTAAGGAGCCTTTGAAAATTTTTGGTCACATCGGTCAATGTGCGAAAGAAAAATGTTCATTCAAAACAGATTTACGGAACGATGGTGGCTTAACTTTCGCCGTCTTATATATAGCGGCAAGCTCATATTTGTGTATTTATCCTGCATAAGTATGCAAATTTTCAGTTTGCAAAAAGTCAAAAATAGCTCCTCAGACCGTGGTATGTTCCTAGGAGAACTTAATAATTGAAACATTATTTACCCGAGCATCCACATGCAATAAGTGTTGAAGTTGGAGGCAATCAATACTTATTATAAATATGTTATTTTCATCATTAAAACTTTTCAATATGTTATACAAGACCCTGAAGTATGTGCCAAAATTTTAACCATCCCTATACCTCATCAATGGGGACGAATTTTGCGTGTCAAATTCCTATATTTACTATTTCAAAATAAAAACATCTGCGATAAACTGCCAGTCTACTACTACTTACCAGTGTTCATGTCAGAACCGTTTTTTGCAACACTCAGGCACAACGCAGTACGGCGATGTCGAAATATATCTGTATTCTCGATGTGTTTGTACAACAGGAACAAACTAGCTGTTTTGTGCGCCTCTTTGAGGTGAGACAGTTTTGAAATTGTTCTGTATACTTCGCACATGGGTTTCTCTGAAAGTTAATAATATCATATCATATTAGTGAATTCGTATAGCAGGCATTTTTACAAAATGTCTTCGCCGTACTTTTTACTCGGTCCTAACGTGCGCCTAAATACAAATACTTGGGCACTTACCACAGATGGCGAGCAAAAAATGTGAAGATATAGTGCATTATACATATTTGTTGTTTTTTTTTAATTTAGCATATTTTGGCAATTTTACTACCATTATCACAATTGTTTGTGGTTTTGTCTGTCTGTGTGTTGCCATGATAACTTTTTTCGAATGGAGTAAGATATCGTCAAATTTGGTATCCGTGATCTTAATATGACGCTTCGAATTGGTTTGGAGCAAAATCGCTCTACTCGATGGGTTAAAATGGGGCGAAGTATATGGCAAGCCGTGCAAAGGGGTGAATTTAAAAATAGTCTTGATATATTCTTTTCTGTGTTTTTGAGGGTATACGAGGAATTACATTTAGGCATTACTTTGCAGTAATAATGTTGTATAGTTTTAATACTAAAATAAAATCAGTTGAAACGGCATAAAAAAACTATATAAGCGGCTTCATAACAGAAATACAGGACATAGGCGTCACGCAGTTTTCATAAAGATACCTACACATCTTCTACATGCTAATATCCTTGTTTATGGATACTCGAGTTGGCCATTGTCTGACACTTCGACATAACGACATGACAGAAATAGAGTAGATATAGGGGACAAATTGTGCAGAAAGTAAAGTTATCCAGCTGTTTTTTTGGTAGATTTTAATAGTAAAAAATTAGTAGGCAATGACTGGGCCACTTTAATTTTTGGAGCCATCTTCTGTTGCTTGTATCCTATATTGCTCTCGCGTGTCCTTATATGACTCTGTCACACATTGGCTAACTAGGGATTCCATACACAAGGCTAATATAATGTAAAAAGTTAATTCACACTATAATATTGTCAAAAGATCTGTAAAAAGCTATGTTGATTATAAATATTTACTTAAATATATCCTATGATCTGTGAACTTATGGCACCGCCCGGCACTTTATTTCCCCACTCAGTTGGCCAGCCGTCGAACAGTCTACCAAATAAACATTTTTGATTTTATTATTACAGTAAACACAACCATTAGATTACTACTGAACTTAAATCACTGTTAGTAATTTAAATAGTTGCCGAATTTCGGTTATATACCTCTATAAACCCATTAAAGCACTTAAATGGGTTTATAATCTATAGTAAGTAGAGTAAATACTTCCATCACCTTTATATCACCTACTTATACAACCCGGCTACTTTCAGTGTTAAATTTGGTTCTAGAAGGTTTGCAGTTCTTTTAAACTTTGCCTATAGTTAATATTTCATGGGGTTTATTAGATATCGGAGGCCTATAATATACTTCCATCTGTGTTGTTTAATTATTGCTGTTTAATGAACCGCCCGTTATTCGTGTTTGTTTCGTTTTTGAACATACATCATGCAGGCATCAACAATAATAAGTGTTTAATCAGCCATCTTCAAAATGGAAAAATATTTAGAGTAGTTTATATAATTTAAAGAGAGTAATTTATATCACTACGAAATTGGCAACCAAAGATAAGGTGTTCAGTAAAACACAATCAGCTTCAGGGTTTTATAGAAGAATTAGTAATGCTTATGTTATATAACTCGGGAAATCACAGTTTTATAATATATCTAGGAATTGAAAAATCTTATACAAAACATGTTATATAATTATATGTTGTGGTATGGTACGTTGGAGAATCTATGTTGATTTTATCCAACCCTTATAAACTCCAATTAGTGGAGGTGATAGCCTCTCATATAAAACTCCGCTAGCTTTATATGATATTTATTTATAATAACTTGTAATAACGAAAAATATTGACTGTTCTCAGTCTCTTTCTACTACGTATACCGGGATCTGTTCAAATGGTGAAACAACTTGTTTTGTCTCCTATTTTATTTCCGAGGTGCCTATTATCGAGCTACACTGGTAAAATCACTTGCACCTGAAGCAGTGGCGGATTACCCTATAGGCAGAGTAGGCTATAGCCTAGGGGCCCAAGGCTTTCGGGGGCCCGTTCCTATTTCGATGTTTTGATCGGAATTCGGAATTGGAAAAGGTTTTACATTTTGCATTTTGCAATTGCAAATTTCAGACAAAAAAACATCACTCCTTATTTTTTCATCTAGGCTTTGGGTACTCTATTTAGTCCACTCACATCAGTAACAACAAAGCAATTAAAAATAATAAAACCATGAGTGGTGTTCCTCAGACGAGCTCGGTTCCAAGTGGTGGAAAAAAGAAAGAAAAATTGCAAAATTGTTCCAAAAATAAAAATGGTTTTTTTTTTCAAAAAAGGCATTAATACTAGTACCTACCACTGATATTGATTCTGAATTTCAAAATGCGTGTGAATTATCGACAAGTTGATCTTTTTCTACTGAAATTTTAAAAATTAAGCTTAGGGGATTTACTTTCTTCCTATGTTTTTGGTTTTTGTTCTCTAGAGGTATATGCATTTTATTTGTTTTTTTAGCTTCTTCAGATTTTTTTTTTGCTCTTTAGGTCTCGCTTTAGGTAGATACATAATTCGCGATATTATTTTTTCCTTTGTTTTAGAAGTATTTATTGAGAACAAAAATCTGAATCCTTAATACCTAATATAGAAATAAAAAAATTATGGCAAGCTTTGCAAATATAAAAGCCAGGAAAAAAGGTTTTAATGAATAATAAGTAGGTACCTATGTATCTACTCTGTTCTTAGTACATAAAGTTAAATGTTAAATTATAATACTTTTTTCAATATGTCCTTTTCTAAAATAAATAAAATTGTTGATAAAAATCTATCGGAAATTAAAATTTTACCTAAATTTTACCTAATTTTTGTATTGCGACGGCTGAAGGGGTTCTTAAATAAATTTAGCCTAGGGCCCAACATAGCTCTAATCCGCCCCTGACCTGAAGTGTCAATTGACATTAGTTAAACTATATACCTACCTGTACAAAAGGTTACGAGGGGATAAGCCTAAAAAGTGAAAATGCATATATCCCTAATATTATGTGCTATATTGAAACTTTAAAATGAGTGGAAGTCTAGTGTCTACAATGAGTTTTTATGCATAATATAATAACCAAAAATTATTATAATTAATAAAAAAATATCTATCTATACCTATAATGGTTACTTACAAACTTCATTTTAACCTCCTTATATAATTTGTTATTCTTGGATAAAAACAAAAAAATAAGTATAGGACGATTCATTTAAAATTTGGTAGACGAACGTTATTTCAGTTCTGAACTTTCACTAATGAAATGTTTAACCATTAGGTAGTTAAGTACACAAACTGTTTAAATCAGAGAAAATCTATAAAAATCAAAATAGGACTATCGTTCTCTAATTTGTTATTGTCACACTTGTATTTTAATCTCGAGCAAAATTTTTTAATGATTTTTTTATAATATCTCTAACAGGAAAGGTTATTTTCCCGCATATCACCCCTGTCAACATTATTTGTTCTAAATTCTAAATTAGTTACTAATCAAGCTGGCGTTTATGGCAAATGATAAAATTTCAATTTGCTTTTTTGTCTTTCACACCTCTTTGTCCACTTGTACTGTCAACTGTATACAATATTCATATATAATAACAATATTCATTAAGTACAATTTACTATAGTGATTAGTGTCTAGCTACACACATTTGTACATAATTAGCAATTGTTGCCTTTATGTTTTCATTTGCCTGTGACCCTTTTGCAAAATAGTATAGAAATGAAAGCGATCGCGCATAATACCTAATTATAATAATATATGGCTATAATCATTCAACACAGTTCAACAAGCAAAGTTTATCTGCCGTCTTAATGTTTATTAGTTAATTCTCCTTTAAATAATTCATATATATCTTTTCAGATCATATAAACTTAAAAATGGATCCCATCGATCAGAACTGTAATCCGGTGTTGGATAATAACATGAAGATGTTTGAAGGAGACGAAACCGGGCTACCGTATTACGCAAGGAATCAAGAAACTACCATGTACTAAATTCAGATAGGTTTAATGTAGAATTTGATATATATTCCTGAAATTGGCTAGTTATTTATTTGATAAAAGTACCTACATTAGATGTACCCTAGTTCAGTAGTTTTTGTAGTTCTTGCATAGTTTGTATATTTCCGGAGAGCCACTTATTTTAAATACACCGCCAAATTATTACTTTATTTTGTCAGAGAGTATATTCTCAGGGGTAATATAACAAGTGATGCGCCTATATTATCGATAATACCTTTCGTTCATTTTACGAATTATAATCCCAAAGCTGAAAATACCACGACTGCGCAGCAGAAGTGGTATTTTCTAAGCATTGGGATTATAATGGGTGATGAATTAACGAAAGGTATTATCTATTATTAGGCATACCACGAGTTGTATTTAAAAAGAGAATTTAACAACTGCAAATAGTTTAATAATTTATTCAGTGTGTATGTTATGTAGCCATAATTTATCAACCCAACTAGGTACTTAGAAATAAATTAACTACAATAATTATAAATATTTCCCCTCTTCGAAAATGTAATTTAAAAAATAAAAATAAAAAAAGCAGCCAGGATTTGAACCCAGGACCTCGCAGGCAAAGCCGAATCAGTAAAAACTTACAAAATCATGATGGCAATGGTGAGATATTTTTAAGAGACGATCTATAAATAAACTTGTAGGTAGAGGTATATTGTATGTATATTACAGAAATTTAGATACATAGCTATAGCGAATGTTCGGCCCTACGTCACAACTCCCGTCCTTGTCTGGCTCGTGAGTATACGACCGATATCCGTCGTATAGTCATGAGTAAGACAAAGACGGGAGTTCTGACGTAGGGCCGAACATTCGCTGAACAAACTGTACTTACGCTTTCACGATCACAACTTCCACCTTCTCTAATATCCCATGTCTAATCATTTCTGAAGGCTGACTCAATCTGACTTTTCCGTCAATACGTCACCATACAACTCTTCGAGGCCAACGATAAAGACAGGCCATGGCGCTAACGCATAATCGCGTAGTCACGTGACCAACTTAGTTCTATACAATAAAAGGCATTTTGGAAATTTCGTAACAATTTGGCGAGTTTTTTTTTCATCTATTACATTATTGTTTTTGTGCATCCAGACTTTCTCTAATTGTTTTTTCAAAATTTTCAACCTGCCCCAGCTGTTTTGGGCTGAGAGGTAAACGACACTGCACTCAAATAATTTGGCACATTCTCAAAAATTGTTGGGACAGCACCTTCCTTTAGCTCAGGTGATATTATTCTCTATAGGTATTTTCCTTCCACAACACATTTGTCCACTTTAATTGTTTCACTTTCTTGAAAATATGTTAGCCACACATACTTAAGGGTTTTTTAGAAATTAAATCTAAATTGGAATTTGACGAATCCTTTTTTGGCGCAAATTTTCATCCCGAGGCAAAGCAAATGTTGTTATGGTGACATTTTCTTCCTGGCTTTTGTAATATGTATAAATATAATATAAACAAACGCAATATTTGGTATTTAGGTTATTTTTTACGAAATAAAAATGAAAACTCACCTCAGTATACTGTAAATATTGACGAGGTCCCAGTTGATCGGCAGCCGAATAGGAACCGTATCAGGGCGTGGGTCGACAACGAAAATCCTCGAGTACGTTACAACACTGATTTATTTCGCACAAGAGAATGGTGAATACAAAATACACAAACCCGAACGTGGTCAACGGGAACGGCTTCCAACCACCCGGATTGGCTGAACTCGCGGATCTCTCGTAAGCAGTTCACCCGTCTGTGTCTCAGGCTTCACTGTCCATTCCGGGGGGAGAATTCCTCTTACAGCGCTCACGCGTCGGCGCGAGCGGCACCAATACTCCTGGACGACACGGCTCCCACCCAGAGGCCCTAATAACACCTGGGCGGTTCCCTTCCGCCAAGACACACGCGCACTAGACACAAACTTGTTTCTAAAATATAAACTAAGACGTTTAAAAACACTTTAAACATTTAAAACTTCTCAAAACCCAAGCTGCCGCTTTCACGCTTTATGGTGTGCTCTCTCCTTCCATCGTGCGCATTTAAATAAGCCAGTTGTTAGATACTTATTGGGGGGTTGGTTGATCTACTTGTACTGTACAGGGTTTTTCGTTAAGAAGTTTGATTTTAAATACAAAGATAGCGATTATTTGAAACAGGATAATTTAGTGAGTGGCCGGTCGGATTCGGTCATTTTTCTCACATTCGCAGCTCTAAATTTTCCATCACGTAACCACAAGGGGAAAAGTCAACCCGCAGAATTCGATGGAACGATCTATATCTAGGTATACGCATCCAATTCATGTCAGTGTTTTGCGAAATAACTAGTATCTATGTACATATATAAAATATATTACATTTAGGCTGGTTCTTTAATTTCAAATTGCTGTGAACGTCTTGAGATGCACATACACCGATTTTCTGTGGCCAGCCACATCATACCTAGCAATAAATATTTTCAGCTGACCGCCAGACTCGCGCCTCTATATTTCAATACCTAAATTATTGTCCGATTTGGGCAAATTTAGTGGTTAAATTTAGACCGAAAACACCATGTAATCATTCTGAAACTGTGATCATGTGATAGGTTATTGCCTGAGAAACGTCACTTTGGCCACACACCACACTTTTTTGTCCCATTGTATACACAAAATCAGTCATTATATACTAAGTATTAAAGAAACGAAAACAAGAAAAATACCCACTTGGACAGTCACAGAATATATATGACACATATAGGGCAAAAACAAAACAAATGCAGAGAAATTTACCATTTTATTAAAGTGGTCATTAGCATACCTACCTGCTATGATCACAGTGCGATTTAGTTTTAGTTTAAAATTGTTTAGTTTAAAATTGTCAGATACAAGAAATTAATAGCTATATTGTTTTATTATTATTGTGTGTCTGTTAATCCCATTATTACAATGGAGTAGATACTATGGCATCACTCAAGAAGATGTCGGCACTACCTACTTACTTTTTGTTCTTATTCCCTATAGTTACTTCTCTGAGATTTGGCTACATTTTTTTAAATCGCATAGAATTATTTACTCCACATCTGCTTAGAGCAATTAATCCGCAAAACCTTACTTCGTATGGGTCGTCAATCTTCAGACATATCGTTGGACAATCCTTTATCGATTTCCTTGCAATGCCAAGGCCGCGCCACAACAGCATTCCCCTCCCCCTTCTAACATTTATTTTATGTATAGATTGCAGCCGGCCGGTGTCCTATGCACGGCCGAAAGGACACCTCTAAAAATAGTCCCTAATTTCGTCCGACCATTTGTACACGCCGCCGAAACAGTCCATTTTTCAGCGGATTAAGCCCCGGCCGGGCCGCATAAATTTCAATCCGAAATTTCATTCAATTCGGGGAGCCGGGTCGCGTAGGCGGTGCCCACGGAAAGCGCGACAGCTACCTGCCCGGGGGAAGAACAGAAGAAGGAGAAAATAAACGTAATGTTAGGCGTGGGTAACCGGGTAACGACACAAGTCAATGGTGTAAACCATGCATACAGTGCACCTAGCACCTATATATGTTTCAGAAAACAATGTCCCCATAAAGCAAAGTATGAGACTGGAGTGGAGTAGCAATTTGTTTCTAAATTAGTAATTAGATAGCTGAGTAGTCCTTTTGTAGTCGAGAAATCAATCTGATTTGGAGCAAAAAAATATATTGAACTACAACACTTCGCTCTCAGTTCTTCCTTCTTCAGTCCTACTCTTCTCCGAGTTAACATTTTAACAAAATATAAATTTTCTTCTTCACTACTTCTATACATTACTTTTGATGACAATTATATTAACGGCGGTTATCTATATCAAAATCGCTCTTTAACTGGACCTAGACCGACCAGAGCATGACGTCATATTTCATTGTTGTTTACGGACTGGGGTGGCGGTACTCGACGAAAAAAATGGCGACTATTATAGGTTATAGGGGGGGTATTCTGTGGTTATTGGTATATCAGTTTCTGACTTTTAAAATGTTTCCAATTTTAAATATCCAGCTTTATTACTATTTGCCTTCTTTTTACGGTAACGAATTGTCTTTGCGTCCAGTATTTAGCATTTTTATTCTAGTAACATAGCTTTTATAGGTAGATTTGTTTGTGAAGAAAATGGTATGCACACTGCACAGACCATCAGGTGAACTGCAGAAGAATAAACACTATTTTGGGATTATGGGATGATCTGATTAACCAGCTGAAGAAGCGAAAACTCTAGATATTATATTGGAAGAGTATTTTGTAGCGTATGCAAGAATTAAAATAGAAAATTTTGTTTATAGCTCCAAAGCGAACCAATAGTCCCCCTCAATATAAAGAAGAAACTGAAAAATATAATGCGTTTTATGCTTACTTACACTACAACTAGCCATATAGGTACCTCATTTCAAACCAAAAGGTACCAAATATTCTTGCTTGCTTTTTAGACTCACTTTTCTTAAGAAAATGTATGGAAATATGCCATGTGAACTTGTCAAATTAGAAATACATAACAAAAAAATATTTTATTTTATTTTGAATATTAAATTCGTTGTAGGAGACATATTTGCATGTTCTTATTTTATAAAAGATTCTGCAACAATGCTGTTTTAACCTTAAACCACCGCGTAAATTTGTTTCGTCGGACACTAGATTGTGCCAGGTAAATATACAGAATTTAGGTTTTACAAACACGAATCCTAAATTTGAATAGACAGAAATTAATTAAACTAATATGTTGTTTGAAGCGCAAAAAGGCTATAGTTTCTCTGTTTGTATAGTTAGGTTAAAAACCACAGAACATCAAGGTTAAGGTTAGACCTCCGTCACAAGTTCTGATATTGACATGCAAAATACGCCCCTGTTATTTGTTATTATAAAAAAGTTTTGAATATTATATCAAAGAAATTACGAATATTAAATAAAAAGATTTGACTAGTGGAAGTGGAAATGTATGAACAGAAAAGCACATGCCATAAGCTGGTAATGAATAAAAATAACGTGTTGAAAACGCGTTAAGAAGAAGGATGGCAAACAAACAGACAGATATAAGAAAGCGAGTTATTTAACAAATTGCAAGAATGCGTCAACTATATCCTCCAGCACCATAAGTTGGTAACTAAGAAGGATATGGAATTAGGTAATCTGCTTTAATATTGAAATAATATAATAATCTCATCAAGATGGTTAAAATCGACTGCAAAATTTCAAACACAAATAAGAAAGCAGAAAATAACAAAATTTAAATTAAAAAAAATATAGGTACCGCATTTTTAAAAAGGAATAAAAGTATAATAAAATAATATAAAAAACGAATAGTTATAGAAGTTCAACTATTTACGACTCATGTGGAATTTAGTTGCCGAGACCTCTGGCCGAGGCAAATATACCACATGAGTCATAAAAAAAATTTCAGTGTGAGATATGTACATATTATATATATTTTTTGAAATCGAAAAAAAAAGTTTTATATAGACCATGGTATAATATAATATTTACATCTCGTCAAGGCCTACTTATTGAGAAAATCATATCTGCAATAATGAGCTACTTCAGTGCCGATTTCTGAGTTTTTAATGACGATTTTAAGACACTTACTGCCGATGTAACGAACCAGTATTTTATTGTATTTAGTCCTTTTTAAAAACGTGGTATATTAAAGAAAATTATTTAAATTTTTATAGGTGGTGCGGGAACGGGTGATATGGTCGATGTGAAAGGCGATAATGAAATTTTTTGTCTTTTCTATAATGTGTATAATTTAACAGGCCATAAATGCACAACAAACCATATTAGAAATATGTGTTTTGATCTCAACAAAAACAGACTTTGAATGGAAATACAACTAAATTTGGACGATTTTTATCACCCGATGACGTACTTATTTCCGAAACGTCAAAATATTCGTGTGAGCTTACCTTTATAGAGTATGATGAACCATGATATTATTCATTGTAGCCACTTATTTGCGGTCTTTTATGTACAATGTGTCCGCGTTTGCTTGTGAACACTCTAGAAATCTATGACTATAGCCGAGTAAAATTTGGTATTACTTATTTATATTTTTAGATTTCCGTAAGGGAAGATATCTCACAGACACTAGACTCTTTCGGTTGGGTGATTATTCTAAGGCTATATAGCCAAATGACTAGTTTTCGGAATACTAGGTATATAAGGCATTCTTTTAACAATAAAATGGACGATGCCATCGAATTGGCAAAGTTCGAAACATTTTGTACAAAATATCATTAATCTAAGTTATACAAAGTCCACAAAGTGGAGCTAAAGTTAAAAAAAATTGATTTTTCCGAAGTACCCTGTATAAACCACGGGGTAAAGTTTGATGATTTTTTTTGGCAAATCGGTTAAGCGTTGTCTCAGGTCTAAGGTATTATTGTACGTAATATAGCCAGTTTAGCTCATACAGGGTGTTCGTAACAAATCAAATTTGACTAAAAAATGGTGTATCTACTTATTTTTAAAAATTCTGGGATTTAGTTTTTTAATATATATTTAATATTTAAATAAGAGACTTCAACAGAATTATACAATAGCTTGGGCGCCAACTATTGAAGAGAATTCATATGCGGAATATTATATTTATCCAGAGCTATCTGCACAAGAACCTGCCCTACAAAATATGCTAATAAAACCAGAAGTATCGAATCGCCTGTATGCACCAAACCGAATACAAACAGGGCCCGTCGGCTAGCAACCATAAAAGTCGCTTCGAATTAATATCCAGCGGCCGGCGGTCGGTCGGCTGCGGCCCGCGCTGCCCACGCGGCCATCCACCGTTGTTTTACAACCCGCATTACCCAGAAAAGCCCCAATAAACCACAAATCGGTAGTAAACCGGACTATTTACAACTCCCGGTCAGTAAAAACCTTGCCGGAGTCGCACCTTCTGCGGCCGGTCGTTCGATTTCGATGCCAGTTTGAATACGAATATTCGATTTGCTCGGGTAGTTTGGAGGATGAAGTATAGAGATTTTATTAGCGCACAATGCACAATATTGGCATGGCATTAGTTTTTGACCCTTCGCTACCTTTTTCAATTAACAAAATCCATTGCTGTGTTGGACTCGTGGCATACACTTATTATAACCGCCATGTCCCAAAATAGGTCCATATTATACCTGGTGTTAAATTTTCCAGATAAAAATATCAGTATCGGGTATTTCAAATTTAAAATGTCCAAATCAGAAAATTCGATAGCAGGTGTTATACCTACAAATATACAACACTGGAAATCTAAAAATATATAGAGTGTTCCATTTAAAAAATGCAAGTTTGTGTCGTAAGTATCACTTTTATGGGGAGACCTGTATAATTTCTGAAAACACCGTGATGTAGACAGGATGCAGCCCTACAACTTTTTATTCGATTTTTTTCTAAGTTGAAAAATAAAAAGTTATGGGGTAGCCTAATTTCGCGTGAGAGCCTGTACAGTGTTTCTTACAACCGTTTGGTTTTCGAGACAAGTAGCAATAACAAATTGTTTTTGTGGCATACTAAAATGGCACATTTAGAATTTGTTTTTATCTTTTAAAAGCGAAAGTCACAGCACCCGGCGTTAAATTACAAAGTAGGTTTCATGTTCCCAGATTTTATTGTTTGAAATAATTTTGGTTTTCGCCTCTCAAAGAAGATTGACAAAATAATAATAAAATTTGTCTTAAAATAAATACAAAAGAATCTCAAGAGGCAGCTAGTACCGTTACCTATCAGCAGACATTAAGAATAATTATTGTCTTCTCAAATACACAGTGATAGGTTGCAGTCTTGACTGGAAACTCAGCACAACAAGATCACTAAAAAAGTAACTAAAAATCAAAATGTCTACAGGTTTATCCTTATTTTCATTATATACAAACGCTATAGGAAAACTTACTCTTAGTAGGTATTTTGGTTTTAATGACAAGCTACATTTGTATGCAATATTTCTGCACATTTCATTTCGTTTGTATAATTTCGCTTACACTAATTATAATTTCCAAGATGGTGCCGGTTGGTCTCAATTTTAATGGGCATATCGGTGCATGTCGACTGTGACATGTCACAATAACTTATTTCAACATTTTTTTTTTCTATTTTTAATTAATGATGTATACTATCGTGATATCAAACCCAGGCAACAAATAGGAGAATTTATTGATTTGATATTTATTATAATCTTCTGAGTGTTTTTATATTTCTAATGCATAACTACGTTGAACATAAACACCAAGTATATATCACATGCAAACCATATCTTTTTGTTCGCCATGCAACAGAATTTAGCCTCTCAGTAAACATAAAACCTTTGCATTTTTAAAAATTGAACAACCAGCATTTTTTGTTAATTATGTAGGCTGGAAATAATTGTCTTTGAATAGAACCGAACCTGATTAGATCTATTTGTGAAATGTTGTTTACTGAAATAAAAAAATTAGGTTAATCCACTTTGCTATTAAAATTCGACGTACCCAACGAGTTAAATTGAGATAGGTCGATAACATTAATGCCGCCTCTGCTAATGGATATTTTGGAGAAATACCTAGTTTCTAAGAAAATATAGTAGGTATTCATATTGTTGCTTATTTATAGGTAGTTATTTATATTTTAGCAAGTAGTTTGTTGTTTTCCTAGTAGGTGGGTATTTACTCCATTGTTTACACCAAAAATAATTACGTACGATTTCTTCAATAAAAGAACAACTATACCAAATAAGAATTATTAAGACCAGGAATAATACTTTTGGAATGAAACTGGTTACGTTTTTCATGTTTGTGCAAAAGTGAGTAGTACAAAGGAAAGTCTGAAGTCTAAATTGTTTTATTGATTTCTAGAAATAATTGAGCAAGGTAGAAAATAATTTCTCTTCGAAGAAGTTAATTGAGTGCGCGGTAGTGATTAAATTAAAAGCTTGGAAGTGAGGAGTGAGCAAATTGTCCCTTGTCTTGCGTATTGCCGGAAATTTCTTTAGTAGTTATCCTTGACGTTCAAATCAAAGCAGAACATAGTGTTGACCATGATGAACTTAGAACAGCAAACAGAAAATCCATTTGATGTAGATTCCCATTTCGTTGGATGGAATGGCAACGTTCAAGTTTGCAACTCATCCCCAGTATTTCCGATTATCTAGGGACAAGTACTATGGAGTCTGTATAAGTAGAACTTGAATAATATGCCATAGATAGATTTGCAAATTTCTGACACGAAATTATTTGACAGAATTATGTCAATGAATAACCGCAACCAACATTACATAGTTAGCAAAGAGTGGGAATAAAATTTTTGGTAATTAAACTATAAAAAAAGAATTAACAACTCATAACTTGGTCGTTATGATTCGGGGCCCCAATGCTAAATGGAAGCAAATAATAACTTACCATTTTACTCGGAACATTGTGCTGAATTAATAAGGTTACTCTTAATAGTCATTTTACAATTTTTGTATATTAAGTTTGACATCATATTCGAATTCCTCTGAAAATTATACAAAAGTTTAGTTTTGAACCATCAATTTATTTTTAAAACTACCGAAAAAATCGGGTTATCTGGGGCACCATGTACTCCAATTGGGCACTTTCAGATCTTCTGGTGAAGTCGCCGGTTTGAATAGAATAAAAACGTTTACCATCGCCCTACACGCCCATTACACCATTT
Source organism: Pseudeuparius sepicola (assembly GCA_963920635.1). Classification (NCBI taxonomy): domain Eukaryota; kingdom Metazoa; phylum Arthropoda; class Insecta; order Coleoptera; family Anthribidae; genus Pseudeuparius; species Pseudeuparius sepicola. The sequence continues at coordinate 105,002,668 of OY987299.1, read as the reverse complement.
GTTAGTTTTGACACAACCCAAAAAACAATTCGTCACATGTCGTGTCATAAATTTTTAACCAGCAAATAATCTCATGACACAAATTCTCTGTATCATGAAATAATCTCATTTGTGCAGCGCTTCCCTAGATATGGGCGAAACTTTTTGCGAGTAAAGGACAGGTGAAAATCGGCGAACAATGACACTAGGTACTAATAACTTTTCCCATATTTGGAAGAAACTGGTTTTACACTATTTATTCTTCTTCTACTACTCACCTTGCAAAATGTGCCAATTAAATACGACATTTAAAATCATGCTCCCTATACAAAATCGACATGACGTCAGGGTCTTGAGTCCTCAATGTAAGGACCCTAGTCTCCACTAAATCACTCAACAAAGGCTAACGGAGACATTGCTATTCGATAAATAAACTATAATGATAGCTCAGTAGGATCATTTCGATAAATATGCTATACTAGCTATATTATATACCTACTAGCTTGCGCAGTCAAACCGCGATCATTGAACAATATAGTGTTGGTAACTCTGAGATTAGCGTTCCAAATTTTTTTAATTATAACTTATGTCACCTGTAGAGAACAGCTAATATACAGATCTATGTGAAGTTTGCTATTGTACTGGGTCTCCCAATATTTCAATTCCCGTATTGTTTAGTTGCGATGTTGCTTAAAATGGTTTCATGTTCGTTCCTCTTGGAACCTAGATTTATTCAAACAGAGCAAACGTGCCTGAGGGTGATCGGCCGTAAGTTTAGCATGAAACTATTTTAACCAGTGGGGTAATTTTTTTATTTTAGTTTCCTACCCTTTTATCCCCCTGTACAATTATCCAATTTCACTTTTTTGTTTCCATAGTAAGTAATTCCATCCTTCTGGAATGCTATCCATTCCAGACCCACTCTTTTCATCACTGCTCCACACAACAGGCTGAAACCCTCTTGTGTGATGATTTGGTTTCTATATATTTTTTTTCCTTTTTTTTTGACAGACCAGTTAGTTCTTCCGGATAACTTTTTCCTCTATATCCTGCAATGAGTCACCGATGAGCAGGCAGTCTACTTTATAAGTGACGGATATGGCAGTTTTGACCAAGACTGTCATATCTTCTTTTTCTGTCAGGTCCTTATCGCGCCTGTATATCGGAGGTGTATGTTCGTTTTTTGGAGTTGATATCCTCGGGTACTGAGAGTTTGCTAATGTGACCTTCCGCGACAGGAACCACAGGTGCTCAGTACTGTTTGACTCAGGATCAAAGACTTGCATATGTCGCTGGCAGATAGGTTCGATTTGCTTCGAGGAGTTCCTTTTAATTCCTTTCTCCTCTTTAGGGTAAGTTGGGTTGGGTAACGTGGATTTAAATTTTTGTATTAAAATGATTCATTATGATTTTTATCTTGATGGAATAATGCTGGACGTGACAAGAATCAATATTTGTAGTTTCCTTTCATTTTGTATAACCTGGGGTAATTTAAATGAAACCGTTTTCTCTCAATTTTACATACCTACTTTGAACTGTCTGTATACTACTTTCCGCGCACTCATATTTTTATCTAAACTTTCAAATGTCTAATCGAGTCTTTGAAATCTTCCGTAAATTCACCTCGTTCTCTTCCGCAGGTCGGTGTCGGCGTCGATGTGCGACGCCGGCGGCGGCATGGGGGGCCCGGTGTCCGCCTGTTCTCCCTTCGGCGACGCCGCTGCCAGCGGCTTCCGCACCATGGCCGGTGCCGGCCTCGGCCTACCGCCACCACCACCCGCACCCCAGTCTTCGGTGCCGGGGGGCGCCTCCAAGAAGCAGGAGGAACACATCAAGCGACCCATGAACGCATTCATGGTGTGGTCGCGGCTGCAACGGCGGAAGATCGCCCAGGACAACCCCAAGATGCACAACAGCGAGATCAGCAAGAGGTTGGGTGAGTGGTAGATCAATGTTGATGGTTTGGGGAAATATTTATAGTGTTGAACAGTGTTTTTCTTTTTTATATAGTGTGAAGTGTTGAAAAGTGTTTGTCTTTAAATCCGCTCCTGCGCCATTAACTTTAGCAACGTAGTTGACTTTAGATAGAGATAGTTCATTAGAAGACTGTAAGATCGAAATAGATATTATCTGCTTCAATGTAGAAAACCTGAAAAATTCGGACTCTGATTACCAGTAGTTGAACGTTCCGCTTAAGAAACCAAAGTTGTTGTTGATCTATTTGTATCCGTATATCAACTAGGGAGACATTCGTGATATCTTATTTGAAAGGGACATAAAGTTTTATTACTGACTTACCCAAATTAATTCCAAACAATTGCAGTTGCAGTTACTAACAGTTTCCATGATTTAAAGCACTGACCAACGAATTGAGAATTATTCAGAATATGTCAATATATGGAACAATTATTACTGTATTTCATAAAACAGCATAAATTATTATGGATTATAGTTCAAAGAATTGGATAGACTACTTCTTATGACAAGCTCCTGTTTCCGAATTGTCAGGTAAACGCAACCACATCGAACGATTGAGGGATTGGGCTCTTTGACAAAAGCAGAACTAATAAGAGATACATGCATAATCACAGCCAATTACAAACAAGAAGAATACACTGTAAAAAATAAACATTCCACTCTCGTGCTCATACTTATAAAAAGGAGAAAAATGATCTGAACCTTGATATCTTTACAACAACGTAAAGCAAACTTCTTTAGCATCACCCAGAAAAAGACATTTATCAAAAACTTACAAATGTGTCCCAATTTGATACTGGACACCTTAGAAATATATGAAGGGCAAGAGAAACAAATGGTCTCTATTTTTTATTAGTCCTAAGGGAGAGTATCTCATAGGCGGTGGTATTTGGATGGTGTAATTAATTCATGTCCTGCTATGATTCTTTAAGATAGCAAATTGTCAAGAAAGCCTATTATGGATTTTTTACAACAAAATGTTATTGAAAAAACTTGTTCAGAATGAAAAACTGAGTAGATTTGCAAAATTTCAAAAGTCTAGGCCTACTTTGATTTTAGCTTTTTCGCCTTTTCCCCCACTTTTTTCTTAGAAATGTGTCCTTTCTGAAGCTTTCACGTCAAAATATTATTAAGAAAACTTGTTCATTGTGAAAAAATAAAATTTTGACGTGAAAGCTCCAGAAAGGACACTTTTTTTTAAGAAAAAGTGGGAAATAAGTCTAAAAATCAAAGTAGGCCTAGACTTTTAAAATTTTACGAATTCTGAACAAGTTTTCTTAATAACATTTTGTCGTAAAACAATCCGTAATGGGGTTTCTTGCAAATTTGCTACTTTAAAAAATCATTGCAGGCCATGAAATAATTACTTACCACATCCAAATACTACTGCCTATGAGATACTCTCCCTTGGGACTACCAATACAAAAATAGAGACCATTTGTTTTCCTTGCCCTTCATATATTTCTGAGGTGTCCAGTATCAAACTGGGACACACTGTCTACTGTGTGTCTACGTTATAGACTTACCTCCCTTGTGAAATGTTTATTTGTTGACCAATTTTGATAAGCTTTTTTGCTATATATTTACTGAAAATGCACATTCAAAGCGAATTGGGTTGAAATCATGGCCAACTACGACCACTTCTATGAACTCAAATTTCAAAAAATACTTTTGGAACAAATTTGTCTTAATCAATAATGTTGTAATGTTGCAAATAAAGTTCAAAAATATTTGTTTCCGATTTTTCACGATCCAGGACATGGGGCTAAAATAAAATATAAACTTAACATTTCTTAGGGGCGTGACGTCATGCCCCTAAGAGGCTTCAATTTAGCGTTCTTGTCAACGTACTGCTGTTTCTGGTTGTTCATAATATTTCAGATTTTGAATAGATGACAAACAGCCGAGTTTAAATGTTGGAAATGTCGATAATAAACATGGCGCCAGGGTAAATCGGGTGGTGCTCATATTGACCCAAAATGTGGATCGATAAATAATTTATATAATAATATTGTTGCAAATTGTTTGCCCAATAAATTTTTTTATGGTCCCTTCATGGAAGTAGGTATACTAAATATGTTCTCTCTTTTGAATCATACAAATTACCTAACTTTAACCGTTGAGTGAGGGAATAATAAGAGGCGCTCCGTCCATGTATCCTAGCGAGTCCACCGATTCTTGTAGCGGGGATCTATCCCCCTACCGCCCCTGAAAGCACGAAGGTACTGATGTCGACGCCCTCTGCGGTTTCAGTACGCGTCCACCGGCTTGCGATCGATATAGTTATTTATGCAACAAGTGCATAAAGTACTTTTTTTCATGAATGGGAAAGTTGCGCGCACGAACCGCAGGTGAGTGCGCGCAATCCCATGAATGAAAAAAAGACACTTTATGCATCAGTTTCATACATTATTTTTTATACGATCGTGCTTAAACATTGAAATATTTGGGACGGGATTTTTGTGTTATATACTAAAGGGCATAGATATAAATGCACTATGGTTTTCAATTACGAGGATTATAATATTTAGATCGCGGTCTCACTACGTTTACATATAGTATTGAAATCGATTTGAATATGTTTCTAGAATTATTGAAAACCGCATGAAGAGAGTTTGAGATTGATTTGAATCTCAAAATAAATTTTCTTATTTTCGGGATTTAACGCCACATTTACCGTTTATGAAAACACCAAACTGAAAAAAATGAAAAAAAGACACTTTATGCATCAGTTTCATACATTATTTTTTATACGATCGTGCTTAAACATTGAAATATTTGGGATGGGATTTTTGTGTTATATACTAAAGGGCATAGATATAAATGCACTATGGTTTTCAATTACGAGGATTATAATATTTAGATCGCGGTCTCACTACGTTTACATATAGTATTGAAATCGATTTGAATATGTTTCTAGAATTATTGAAAACCGCATGAAGAGAGTTTGAGATTGATTTGAATCTCAAAATAAATTTTCTTATTTTCGGGATTTAACGCCACATTTACCGTTTATGAAAACACCAAACTGAAAAAAATGAAAAAAAGACACTTTATGCATCAGTTTCATACATTATTTTTTATACGATCGTGCTTAAACATTGAAATATTTGGGATGGGATTTTTGTGTTATATACTAAAGGGCATAGATATAAATGCACTATGGTTTTCAATTACGAGGATTATAATATTTAGATCGCGGTCTCACTACGTTTACATATAGTATTGAAATCGATTTGAATATGTTTCTAGAATTATTGAAAACCGCATGAAGAGAGTTTGAGATTGATTTGAATCTCAAAATAAATTTTCTTATTTTCGGGATTTAACGCCACATTTACCGTTTATGAAAACACCAAACTGCATTACACTGAATTCGATTCCAAACTCCATGTAAACGTAGTAAGGAAGTTTAGAGTGAAAAAAAGTTAACTTTTTTTCACTCTAAACTGCTCAGTGAAAAAAAGTAAGTTTTTTTAACTTGTTAAAAAAAGATATACTTTAGGCATTTAAAAAGGTTAAAAAAAGTAAAGTTTTTCTAACGATCGTATAAAAAATCTATTTATAGCGCGTCTCGAGACCCGTCTTACGCCCCGCGCTGGCAAAAAAATAGTAATTCGGTCCGTAGGTACTATTTATTTGACCAGCGCTCGGCGGCGAGTTATTGAGCAGAAAAAATACATGCGGCTATAATATACATAGACTGGCGGTTTATTATTATTGTTAGTATTAAGAGTAAGGGAAAGGATTATCCCTAAATACTCACCATATGTTTGTACAGGGTGTCCCAAGAAACAGTTTCCGAGACAATCCCATCCCTCTTCACGTTTTAAATTTTTGAGATACAAAAAACTTTTGGCACAAAAGTTGTAACAACCTTGTCACCTATAGTACAATATATAGTACCTGTCTTCGAGCAGTTAGTTACCATTTCTTTTTTTGTTTAAATAAGGCAGAAAATGGGAGAGAATAAGTGGTGAGATGGTAAAAAGAAAGACAAAAAAGAAGTAAGAAGACGTTTTACTTTGTATTTTGAAATAATTTGTTTGATTTTTTCCTCACTTTTGGAACAGATGTTTAATGTAAGTTTATATCAAATACGGTAGGTAGTAGATATAAAATAAGCTATTAGATTATTACATTAACAGCAGGTTTATAAATAAATATTTCTATAATAATAGTAATAATAATAATTCTCACCCTCACAGTAACCGAGAGTACCCCCAAGCAAATTAATGCTTCTGCTTATAATAATGCTTAAAATAAACATCTTTATACAAATAAAATAAATACATATAACTACATACAGTGTGTCCCAATTTGATACTGGACACCTCGGAACTATATGAACGACAAGGAAAACAAATGGTTTCTATTTTTTTATTGGTAGTCCCAAGGGAGAGTATCTCATAGACGGTGGTATTTGGATGGGGTAATTATTTCATGGCCTGCTAGGATTTTTTAAAATAGCTAATTTTCAAGAAACCCTATTAGGGATTGTTTTGCGACAAAATGTTATAAAGAAAACTTGTTCAGAATGAAAAACTGAGTAGAATTGCAAAATTTCAAAAGGCTATGCCTACTTTGATTGTTAGCTTTTTCGCCTTTTTCTCCCACTTTTTTCTTAGAAATGTGTCCTTTCTGGAGCTTTCACATCAAAATATTACTAAGGAAACTTGATCTTCGTGAAAAAAATAAAATTTTGACGTGAAAACCCCAGAAAGGACACTTTTCTAAGAAAAAAAGTGAGTGATAAATCTAAAAATCAAAGTAGGCCTAGCCTTTTGAAATGTTGCGAGTCTACTCAGTTTTTCATTCTAAACAAGTTTTCTTAATAACATTTTGTCGTGAAAAAATCCCTAATAGGGTGTCTTGAAAATTTGTTATTTTAAAAATCATAGCAGGCCATGCAATAATTACCCCATCCAAATACGACCGCCTATGAGATACTCTCCCTTGGTACTACCACAGAATAGCCACCGTAATGGCTATTCTGTGGTACTACCAATAAAAAATTGAGACCATTTGTTTTCCTTGCCCTTCATATATTTCTAAGGTGTCCAGTATCAAATTGGGACACACTGTATACTATAACTACATATTTTAAATTATTGCCGGAAATTTTTCAAGTACCTACACGAATTTTCTTAAAAAATTCGGGTTAGAGAAAAATTTCCGGATATTAATTCAGGAACGTGGGAGATTCGGTATAAGAAAATTCCATACCTATACGTAAATGAAACGAAATTATTATCAAAATTTTTGTTGAGTATACAGTGTGTCCCAATTTGATACTGGACACCTCAGAAATATGTGTCCTTTCTGGAGCTTTCACGTCAAAATTTTAGTTTTTAACTATGAACAAGTTTCCTTAATAATATTTTGACGTGAAAGCTCCAGAAAGGGCACATTTCTAAGAAAAAAATGGGAGAAAAAGGCGAAATAGCTAAAAATCAAAGTAGGTCTAGACTTTGGAAATTTTGCAAATCTACTCAATTTTTCATTCTGAACAAGTTTTCTCAATAAAATTTTGTCGTAAAAAATCCCTGATAGGGTTTCTTGAAAATTTGCTATTTTAAACAGTCATAGCAGGCCATGAAATAAGTACCCCATCCAGATAGCACCGCCTATGAGATACTCTCCCTTGGGACTACATACCAATAAAAAAATAGAAACCATTTTGTTTCCCTTGCCCTGCATATATTTCTGAGGTGTCCAGTATCAAATTGGGACACACTGTTTGAGTTGCCATGATAACGAAGCAATAAACGAGCCTCTGATTGGTCAAAAAAGGTAGATATGGAATTTTCACTAGTAATCCCCCTAGTGCTTGAATTATTGCCGGAGATTATTCGAGTACACGAATTTTCTTAAAAATTTCGTGTTAGAGAAAAATTTCCGGATATTAATTCAAGAACGTGGGGGATTCGGTAAGAAAATTCCATACCTACACGTAAATTAAACGAAATTATTATCAAAATTTTTGTCGGGTAGGTATCTAATTGTTACAATGTCACATTATAATAATGACATTTGTCAAAAAAATTTCCGCTGTAATCACCTCCTGCTGCCTAGAGCAGGTGAGAGTATTTCCGGAAATTTTTTGAATTGCCATGACAACGAAGCAAAAAACGAGCCTCAGTTGGTCAAAAAAAGGTAGGTATGGAATTTTCGTAGTAATTATTACCTACTAAATAACTGCTGCCAATACTTTCTATCGCATATTGAGTTTGTCAGATATTAATTATTTTTAGGAAGGAAAAAACAAAACCAAATCCGATTTGAAAAATAACGTTAAAAATCACAGTTCGTCTGTGTTAAAAATGAATTCCTTTCCGCTTTCCTATAAAGAGGCTCTTAAACTATGTTAAATTTTAAAAATTAATTTTTTTAGTTCTGCAAAATTTTTATTTTTCTGTGGTTTTACTACACTGTTGTTTCTTTTGTTGTCTTTTGGAAATTCAGTTTCAATCTTTAAGTGCTTATTTAATTTCATTTTAACTAACATATTTAATATATCAAACTTATGTTTTGGACAGTTTTGAAACCAATTAGAATTTTTTACTGACAACAAATAATCAACTTTTTTAATAAATATTCTTTAATATTTGTGGAAACCTTGTAACCGACTTTGAACTTGTTATATGCAACTTCAAAGGCTTTTAATAATGAAGAAATAAATTGGGAGAACTCATCAGACGGTCGTTGTAAAAATTTGAACAAAAAGTATACAGGGAGTTCCATTCTGTAGGGAGTCAAAGTTGAGCAAAATAAGAATTTTAAAGACATCTGGCGAGTCAAAATAATGTGCCATGGAATCTCTTCAAAACAGTTGAATCGTCATCAGGACCCCTCAAAATGTTGGTGTGAAAAGATTTACTACAAAAATATGAGCCATCTTAAAATTCAGAATTTTTATTAAATTTTATACTGGTCAAGAGTGCTCTGGAATCATTGAAAAAATAGTAATAAACACAAAAGTAATTTATTTCTTTACAAAATGCCAACCAACAAATAAAAACAATTTAATTTAAATATTTGGATCTTTCTCAATAAAGTCACTGTCTAAGATGATACATTTTCTGTGCGTTTCCGGTTGTGGCACACCAGCCACCTTTACTGATATGGACATACTGACTGGCAGGCTTCTGTGTTTTTTGGATTTAGTTCGTTTATAGTGTGTGGAGCGGTTTTGATATACCTACACGACTTTTGACCCGTATAAAGTTCCAAAAATCGAGTAATTTGAGATGGCACAGATAAGAACAGCCTGTATATTTTGTATTGGACCTTGGCACACCAACACCTTGAGTGGTCCTATTGACCATTCAACTGTTTTGAGGGGATTCCATGGCACACTTGACTTGGCAGATGCCTTTAAAATTCCTATTTTGCTCAATTTTGACACCCTGCAGAATGGAACTTCCTGTATATTTTTTATTCAAATTTGGTATTTAAGGGTTTTGGGGTGTTCTGATTAACGCTGTGGGGTCAGGTTTTAAATAAAAAAAAACGCTAAATGGATTTCGATAAAATCGGGGGTATAAAAAAATCGCAGCCGGCCCTGGATTTGCATTTTGAGAATGGCAGGAAGGTCAAAAGAAGCGGTTTTTGAAAGCCTTTCAAACAAAAAAAAGTTTAGGCGATTATCTCCAAAAGTGAAGATTTTACGGATTTGTACAGTTTTAAAGTTGGACACCCTGTATATGGTTTTATAACCTTTGCAACTATTAACACCTACCTACTACCAAAGAAAATAGTACTAAGTATACGCAGTATTTTCTTTGCTACTACCTACGTCAGCGAAAGTCTAGAGAATAGAGAGTAATGAGTTAATCAATTATTTTACTTTGAGGATATGCAAATATTAATAATAATGTAGTAAAAGAAAACAATAATTATAATTCCTCCTTCCCATAACAAGTGAATTATATCATTCGATTCTTTAAGGTCTACAATTTTATAGGTGCACTTAGGTATCTTGAAATGCTGAAGATGTTAGCAGTTTTCTTACAGAATTTTGTTTTACATCCTTTTGCGAAAAATGCTTCTCACAAATAACCCTTCTTTTTAATTCTTTTGTGTCCATATCACAGAGCGAAATGTTACCACTATTTTTAACCCACTCATTTAATCTGTTTGTATTTTTAATTGGGAATTTTAAAAATACTATGTCTGCGTAAGCACAAACACATTTTCTCGTCGACATTTCGTCACCGGTCACAAGAATACAACGCGAAATCAGCGCTATTTGCGGAGCGGCAGGCCGAGACCCTTTCATTTCCACATTCGCTCGGCAACTGACGATCTCGGACGCAAAACGTCCCAACGCCATCTCTATTTCGGACGCTTTTCGGGCCGCGTTTTCGGCTACGCTGCGTCCCGTAAGGTCGCATTTCTTATTATTTCCTCATTCAACGCTTTAACGTAGTATGAAAAATGCCAATTGGTACTACAGAGAGGTTTAGATCCCAAATAAGAATCTGTAAGTTATTTTTCCGCTTTTTTCATTTTAAAAAACGCTACTAGTACTTCTTTAAATTTAAAAGTTATCCACTTTTATTGTCCACAGTAATACATCATCACTAAAGTGCCATAACCAAAAGCACAGAATAGCCACGGTGGCTATTCTGTACCAAAAGGCAAGAGGAAATATTTTCGTAATCTACGACTACGAACTTTTATCCCTTATTGAACTTAGAAGATTAGAATCTTCAGATTACTCGAAGAGCCCCAATGAGCATATTGTTAGTTCTAGACCCATGCAGTGTTGCTTGGAGTGTTCTAACTTTGGTGTTAACTGGAACTACCAGTAACATCTTTTTGGACACTAAGTAAACTTTTGGAGTTTCCCAAATCATCTTTATTATTTGGATTTTGCCTTAAAAACACTAAATTAAACTTAACTAGAAGGCGTTCGCAATTCGCAACACAAGTAGCAACTTAATAATTGAGATGAGTTAAATGAGCCAATGTAAACACCACGTAGTTGACGGGCTCCCATTATCCATGGACAACTCAATTTGAATCTCGTATAAAAGGGCGGTTTAATGAAGTGAAAATATTATTTTTCGGCTGTCAAAACCTCGGGGGTGTCGGCCGAATCCATTATGGCCCCATCCGGCGCGGATCCGCCACGTCTAACCGGATCTCCGCGAGCGGCCCTGGCGGGGTAGCAAATAAAGGGCGCGTATGAATTTTAAAAGTTTACAAAAAGCCGCCCTTTACATATGAATGGCCGCATATGTATCGTGTAAACGTCAGCCGTAAATGGGCCTCCCCTCGGCCCTCAGCCCTCGCACAAAGCCCTATCATGGCGCATTGTTCGCGCGGTAGCGGGCCCTCAATGCGCCGCGAAATAATAAACTGGAATTTCCTATTAGAGTTTTCAAGGAATTTCAATGGTCTGTTCAAATTCCCTATATCCGGGGTCGATTATTTGATCAATTCGATTATTTGCGATCATTAAGCCAAGCTAATAAGGAAACATAGGGCGGAATGGGAACATTGTTAGTTTAACTTAATAGGCTCGTTTTCTTGGTTATAACACACCTTTCAGAAAACTGTAAAGAACACACTTAATAGTCCTGTCAAAATATCCTATATACAGCAGGCTGTTGTCTATAGGCTCAATCTACACCATCAGACACAAGTTTTCGACCGAAAATAATAAATCTTCCAGGTTAGCTTATTTCACTTGTTCTATAACTAAGACCAAGGTGCCAAGGTTGAATTACGGATGTTTTAAAAGTAGGTAATATGTCACTATTCTAGACCTTACAGACTGTCGTCTCCCCGATCAAAGGCCAGAGGTACAAGGTGTGACAATACTTTGACACAACGATGCTACAAATGTCAATACCGTATGCGGATATGAGTGGAGCTGTCCGCAAACATGTATACCGAGTCCATCGTCGAAGCTAAACCTACATAGGTATTTCTCCATATGAACCTGTCTAGATCGATATGGAGAAAGACCATACTTAAATAGTCCCAGCTACCAGCTATACAATATTTGCTGTTAAGTTCCTTTCGAAATAAATCAGCTTGATATCGTTATGAACTTTTATGTACACACACACACTTAGAATGTGTATCTACCTATATTATAGGCTCGCCTTCCATTGTTTTTATTCAAACATTACTGTTCAAATATAAACTATCTGGATTTGTATTATATTATTTATATTCTCCTATTATTTGAAAACCAAAGCAGTTCCTTTCTATTGAATTCGTTTCTGTCACTGCTTCAGAGAACATCAGCCACACGCATTGCCAGAATTTATAATTTAGAATTTATAAATTATAAATTGTTATAACAACATAGATATATTTGTGTGGAAAATTATCTGCTTTCGTTTCTATTATTTGCAGATAGGGCCGACTAGAGAAGTTGAAGGAAGTATTCAATTTGTAACAAAAACTAAGGTTATAATTATTATGTGCTCAGGTACCTCTATTGTTGATCTCTCTATTTGATTAGGGTTTGCCCCTATTGTTTCTCCCGCGCACGAAATATTCTCACCTAACTAAATATTTGCTGCGGACCGTCTCTCGGCTCGAGCCCGGCCCCGTCTTTCTTTTCAACGGACGTCATTGAAACGCGGCACGTGCGTTCGACGTCCATTGTTTTCACCGGGCCAGACAATGGTCAATTACGGGAGATATTTTGAGAAGCCGGCGACCTGCTCCGCTATGCGAACGCTGCTGCTGCTACCACTACTATACTACTGTAGGATATATGTTGCTGTATACTGTGAAATATTATGTCGTTATACAGGATTAAGATTGCTACTTTACTGAAAAATACGAAAAAGTATACTTGTCGGGAAATTTGAGTATGGTGCTTATCAAGAACGTTAAACCAGACAGGATAGCTCAATCACGCGAATCTGTCCGCCGAGCCGCCCGACGTGATGACGTCACAGTTAGACGTACTGCGTAAACTCGCACCACGAAACACCCAATCGCGCGCCTTTAGAAAGCAACTTGTGCTTTTTTTTTAAAGTTCATAAAAACAAAAAGTGAGCTTTAGATGCTTTTGCTTTTTCGGATTTATTTTTTAATGATTGTAAACAAATGGAAGTCAATAAAGTTCACTCTCGTTTTTCGAACACGAATTTTTTTATAAAAATTTCTCCAACCAATACGAGAAAAAAGCGCGTTGTTGCAGCAAATGTGTTTTCAGAAGGTGCGAATTTTGCCTTAAATAGTTTTTATTATGGCACACAGATTATAATATATACAGGATTATTCTGTTAATAATTGTGGGCCTCCTTTGATTTATAGCATTTTTGGATTATGATATTCATATTATAATATGTGAATCAATAAAATGCTCCAAGACAAATTAAAACACAGTTGAAAACATAGGTAGTCATTTATTTATTCATAAATAATAAATATTCTAATTTATAATTTTGTTTAATTTCCGCTTTTTTTTCCGAAGAGGATCCACAGAACTATTTCTTTGTGAAGTATTATTATGCCGTGCTTTTAAATTTCGAAAATTGATTCTAATAATAGTTCTTAATTTACAAAAATCTTTTATAACTACAAAAGGCATGTTAACTTCTTTTTTAAAAACTTTTATTGCCAATTGTCTTACAATTCCAGGACCTTTTCGGAATGAGTTGCCATGTTGAATTTCAAAATAACTATTCCATTTTTTTACTTTTCTTAACCAGTTATCTGTAGGTTTAATAAGGCCCCCATAAGATAACTGTTGAACCCATGATGGTATAACATAGCCATGATCATTTTTAATAGTGTACGTATGCTGCCCTAAGTTTAAACCACAATCTTTAGGTTTCTTGGCAAGGTAGCCTGCAATATATTCTAATGCGTCTTGGGTTATTTCTTTTGACGCTTCACTAAAGTCATAAGACTGATTTGAAGACTGATTCATTGAAGATGTTGATGAAAAAGAAGAACTAGTTTGTGAATTTTTCGATTCATCATTATCATCGAATACTTTTATTTTTGCAGTTTCTAATACTTGCGGAACTAAATATTCATCTAAAATCTTTTCTTCAGTGTTTACATTTGAATCAAAAATACCCGGATTTTTTCCTAATATAATCATTCTGACCCTATGAATTGCTGTTAACGGACTTGGATGTTCATCAGGCCCTCTACTTCTGATTTGAAAAAAGAAATTTTCTAAACTGTCTTGATTTAAACGGTGGGTGCAAATATATGTTATTCCAAGTTTACTTTTCATATCCTGATATAAATTTTGGAGGGACCTTATAGACATTAACATCCCCTTTTGAAAAATTTGTAACGCACTTCTTCCTACTGGTCTCATGTTTTTTATAAGATGAAACATCCTATCTAAGTGATCATTTTGATTTTTGAAATCAATCCCATATGCGACCTTTGTTGGCACTTTACCTCTTGGAGTGTAACTGTTGAAAATATCGAACCAGTAATTCGCATCACTTATAAAATTTCCCAATTTTTCTGCCATTTCTTTATCGTTGCTTGGTTTGTAACGAAGAAGACATGTTGATACGGTATTCGATAATAACTGAGCTGCCAATCTCACATTCTGTCTTTGAGTTCTTTCACAGTTGATATGCTTTTCGTTTATTTTCCAGCAAGAATTAACTTCTGTATCAGTCAATTTTATTAGTGCTTCCAGTGGTGTTTTATTTATTACAGAGCCGTCTTCTAATAAAAAGCCAGTATCTAGAAGCCAGTTTCTTAACAATTTTAACAAATGTGGGGTATCTGCGAACATATAAATGTTATTTTTTGTCACAGGGTGCTCAAACGATGTGTTATTAACATTAACGCCTAGTTCTTTCCATAAACCCACGTTACTAGCTTCACAATCACTAACACATGCCACAACATTGTAAGATATTTTTTGTAGTTCACTTATAACTTCGTATAATATATCTTTGGTCATTTTTTGGTCAAACGCAATATAGACTGGCTGTTTCCAATTACTAAATAAGCCTCTTGCCATTATGACTTGCATTTGATTAAACGGACCCAATATTTCGTCATTTAAGACATTGTATTCTTCCACTGACTTCACTTTAATTTCATCAAAAAGCAGAACCACAGTCTTATCAAATTCTGAGAATGATTCCCTCTTTAAATTCATCATTAAAAGAATATCTTTTAATATTCCTTGACTTACGTCAATTTTTGAAGCCCATCGTCTTAAAGATGACAAAGCAGGCAATGGATAATTAAAGTTGTTTCTTAAATAGAGGTATGCCTTTTTACTATAATACCTGTAAAAAAAATTACAAATTAATAAATTACAATTAGAAAACACAAGCGGTTACTAATTAAATCTCACTAAAATAAATACCCCTATGTAATATCAAACTTTGAAAAGTTAACTGAAGTGATAACTTTTTAATATTGCTTGATGTAGGCAATAAAATGTTCAACATACACACAGAAAAATTTGTTGTTTTGTCGAAAACACACGCTTTGTTGCAATGACGTAATATACCTATTTAGCTATTTATCAGTGTTTTACAAAGAATTATAGTTACTGATATTATACACTCAGTATTTCTCAAATGCAATGACGATTTACTCAAGTAAAGGTCTATATTAATTTGGTAACTAATAATTAAGTATTGTATTTTTGATTCCACCTGTATATAGCAATCGATGCACTTGGGCACTGTTTATAGAAACAATCAACTAAATTTGGGACGCCCTATATGCTGCTAAATTATTGCACACTAATTTCAGGAAACCCTATAGATAAAGATTACCTTAGGGTAAATGCAGTTGATATTTCCTCAGTGGTCCAATTTACACGTTTCTTTTTCCTTGATAGTAAAGCTATTTGGTTATCTGTAAGAACTTTCTTGAGCAGTTGGGTTACTATTTCTGATTTGTCCGACTTGTTTGCACTTGGGATGTTTTTTCTTTTATAATATCGCAGTTGATCTTCCAGCAATTTTACTTTTTGTGACATTTGAAAATGAAGCGACTCCAGTTTTGTATATTTTTCTAATAATTCCTTATATTCATCTGATTCGTGAATACTTGCTTGTCGGGGAATACCAGTTTCATGAAGTGTCGCTGGGGAAGAACTGTCTTCTAAATTTGCAGTTTCTCCACCTTCTATTGCAGACAAATCAACAAGTAATTTGTCTATTTCTTCCTTTCTTTGTCTTTCGGTAAGTCTATCAGAACGTGATGTATTAGTTGTTGCCGAGGTTGTTGCAGTAATAGTTTTTGTGGAAGGTATTTTTAATGTAGGAACTGCGGTTTTCTTTAAATGCTTTCTTAAAGGTAAGCCTTAAATTAAAAAATATATATAAATATTTATATTCTTGCACTTTTTAGATGGCTAGCTAGCAAAGAAAATTTTACTTACCTAATAATTCATTTCGAAGATCTCTTCCATAGTCATTGTCTACAAAATGTTGTGAACATATATGGCTAGTGTTAGGGTTGAATTTGTCTTTTCTTTTGCACCTTGATATCCACTCACTTTGTATAGTTTTAGAGACAAGGTCCTTTGGTTTTGGAAAAACATGAAATATGATATTCTGGCCAGTTTGGGCTTTTGTAGCATAAGTGTTATTACACCCATACACGGCACACCTTGTTCCCCCTGGCCTAGTCCCCGGCATATTTTCGTGAATATGACTATTCTGTAAAGTAGTATATTATCATCCTCATACTTTTATTATTAATAATATGTCAAGAAATGCTAACCTTCCCTTCTGTAGAAATTCAAGTATCAGGCACTTAGTGTCTCTGAATAATAATAAAGAACACGGCACAAAAATCAAATAAAAACAACACACAGACACACTTTATAATACGTAAAACTCAAAAAACTGACAATAATAATGTAAAACCGAAAGAAATACGATAGAAAACTAGAAAAACAAAGGTAAACAACGGGCGTACGATGTAACCTTCATCTAACGACGTCTAACGGTGACGTCACGCCCTCGGTGGGCGCCGCGAACATTACAGCATTCAGATCGAGCTATCCTGCCTGGTTTAACGTTCTTGGGTGCTTATCGTCAATAGATGGCGCGTGAATGCAGAATCGTGTAATTATGCACCCGCGACCGCCGTTGTCAATTAACTTCCTTCGAACCGCCCGCCTTCGATCTTTGCCACTTTTTAGTGTAATCTGTATGTATGAATGCGTAAACATGCACAATTCATAGGAACCAGATACCAACACCCAATGCCGCGCCACCTATTAGAGAGTAGCATTACTGTGTTCGAATTTGCGCCTTCATTCATGGAAAGAAACCCGCTTTGTGAAGACGACTTCATTTCGTGTAAGTGTTAATAGCACAGAAAATATACGCTAGGCGGACAGAAGTTCCACACAATGTAATTATTTGGCAGCCCGAAAGGAAGCCGGCTCTCAAAAGCCGGCTTCCCCTGGCTTTCAGCAATGTCTATAAAAGAATTCTTCCATAGTTCTGCCTTCGCGGCCGTGGTACTTTCATTACTCAATACTAGGCGGCAGCACGCTAGGAAAAAGCATCCGAAAGCGGCGTTGCCGGATTGTGCAAACAGTCGGTGGTTTTACCGAACTTTAAAAATATAAAGATCTTTAATAAAATGAGCTTGCCCATTTAGAATCCAAGGTTAACAGTGACGCTGTCAGCAGTAACTATAGAATTCTTCCCTCGAGAGATTTATTTTTTTCGTCGTTTTTGGAAAGGGCATTCAATATTTCACGAATCCGTGGCTGAAAAAAATTACTGCGCTAAAACTACCCCTGCACCCCTCAAGGAACAAAATAATAACTACTTTTTTGAAAAGACATTCACTAATATTCACTATATCCTTTATTTCACGAATCCTTGGTGGAAAACATTTACGGGGCAAAAACTACCCCTTCCCACCCCAGAAAGTTTGTTTTAAAATTGATTATTGTCGTTTTTTGAAAATGCAATCACTGTATTCCCTATTTCACGAATGTGTGGTTGAAAACATTTGCGGGGCAAAAACTACCCCTTCCCACCCCAGAAAGTTTGTTTTAAAATTGATTATTGTCGTTTTTTGAAAATGCAATCACTATATTCCCTATTTCACGAATGTGTGGTTGAAAACATTTGCGGGGCAAAAACTACCCCTTCCTACCCCAGAAAGTTTGTTTTTAATTTGATTATTGTCGTTTTTTGAAAAGACATTCACTATATCCCTTATTTCACGAATCCGTGGCTGAAAACATTTACGGGGCAAAAACTACCCCTTCCCACCCCCGGGCCGGAAGTTTGTTTTTAATTTGATTATTGTAATTTTTTGAAGGGTGCTGGGGGTATTATTATTCGCCCAACAATTTTTTTCGCCCAACAATTTTTTTAACCACGAATTTGTGCATCTGGAATCATTGCGAATGTCCTTGCTAAAATTGGCGAGGATCCGGCAATATAAGTTATCATTTTTGTTCTTAAAGGGGTGCTGGGGGTAGTTTTCGAACAAGAATTTTTTTCAACCGCGAATTCGTGAATCTAGAGTCATTATAAGAAGGTACTTGCTAAAATCGGCCAGGATCCGACAATGAAGTTATAATTTTTTTAAAAGGGTGCTGGGGTAGTTTTCGCCCAACAATTTTTTTAAAGTACAAATTTGTGCATCTGGAATCATTAGGAACGTTCTTGCTAAAAACGGTGGGAATCGTACCATGATATTTTCCTTTTTTTTCCTTAAGGGATAGTGGGGGGTAGTTTTTGCCCAACAAATTTTTTCAACTACGAATTCGCGCATCTAGAATCATTATAGGAACGTCCTTGCTAAAATTGGCGAGGATCCGACAATGAAGTTATCATTTTTGTTCTTATAGGGGTGCTGAGGGTTTTCGAACAAGAATTTTTTTCAACCGCGAATTCGTGAATCTAGAGTCATCTAGAACGTACTTGCTAAAATCGGCCAAGATCCGACAATGAACTTATCAATTTTTTGTACTACGGGTAGTTTTCGCCCAACATTTTTTTTGTGCAGAATCATCAGGTACGTCCTTGCTAAAAACGGTGGGAATCGTACCAGGAAAGTAATCTTTTTTTTCTTTAAGGGGTAGTGGGGGTAGTTTTCGCCCAACAAATTTTGTCAACCACGAATTCGCGCATTTGAAATCATTAGGAACGTCCTTGCTAAAATTGGCGGGAATCCGACAATAAAGTTATCATTTTTGTTTTTAAAGGGGTGCTGAGAGTAGGTATACTTAGTTTTCGCACAAGAAATTTTTTCAACCGCGAATTCGTGACTCTAGTCATTAAAAACGTACTTGCTAAAATCGGAGAGGATCCGATAATGAAGTTATAATTTTTTTAAAGGGGTGCTGGGGTATCTGGCATCATTAGGAACGTCCTTGCTAAAAACGGTGGGAATCGTACCATGAAAGTTATCTTTTTTCTTTAAGGGGTAGTGGGGGTAGTTTTCGCACAACAAATTTTTTCAACTACGAATTCGCGCATGTGGAATCATTAGGAACGTTCCTTGCTAAAATTGGCGAGGATCCGACAATGAAGTTATCATTTTTGTTCTTAAAGGGTGCTGGAGGGTAGTTTTCGCACAAGAATTTTTTTTCAACCACGATTTAGTGCATCTGAAATCATTACGAATGTCCTTTCTAAAATCGGCATGGATCCGACAATAAAGTTATAAATTTTTTTTCGTAAAAGGTCGGTGTTTGGGGGTAGTTTTCGCCCAACAATTTTTTTTAAGCACGAATTTGAGCATCTGGAATCATTAGCTAAAAATCGTACCATGAAAGTTGTCATTTTTTTCTTTAAGGGGTAAGTAGTGGAGGTAGTTTTCGCCCAACAATTTTTTTCAACCACGAATTCGTGCATTTGGAATGATTAGGAACGTCCTTGCGGGGATCATGATATCAAATGAATATTTCAATAATACAAAAATACTTATATAGGTAGAAAAAAACATTTGGAAACAGTGATTAAAATGATAAATTTAATATGCAACAAGTATTCAGTTAGTCCCAAAATTAAATAGTAAAACCGATAAATTTGGCATCATTGATATCCTGTACATATTTTCTACATTGTAGAACAAATATTTACCGTACACTAAGTATATAGGTAATTGGTAAATAAAATAGGCACGAATAAAATATATTATTTGTAACATCTTCGTATATTTTAATCAGATAATTATTAGCTCTCAAGCACTCTGTATAACTTAGTATACGTCATACGACTTCTGCAAAGACGAAGCAAATAATAAATCCCACTATTATTTCGTATAGTTCAAGGCCTCTGACCGTCTGCCGGGAAATAGATTTTGATGACCGAAAGCGGCCGCCAGCACAGACAGCGTTTATGAAACCTTTATTCCTAAACCACCGGCAACACGGTTAGGCTCTTCAGCTGACTGCTGGCGCCTCTAGCGGTGACTTTTAGCGGAGGGCGTTTTACGGTTTTAAAAATCGAACGATTCTGCATCCGAGCGCTATCTGTTAGGCCAAGGCAAAACCAAGTTTCGGTGTGCTATACATATTTTACGAGCCCGATGCTACTGGCACTTCTGTCCGCGTAGCGTATATTTTCTGTGGTTAATAGAATATTACATTGGGCCAGACCAGACTATGGCGTAGCTAGGTTGTCTGTGGTATTACATCATAAATAAATAGGTTTTTATTTTATTTTTTAATTAATGTCGTCTCTTAATAATTAGTATTTACTTCACGAGCGGTAGGCGAAAATTTAATGTTTCAAATGTTGAAGTTAACAGGCGTTTTGGGGCAGGTCTTGGCAATTTCAACGCAAACGATTGATTTTTATCGTTATGAAACAAAAGTAAATACACAGTGCAAATGACAAGTTTCACTAAAATAATGGATCTTCAAGATATAAATGATGACCTCAAAAAAGTTAGGTATGAGTAAAAGCACGATACAAAAATAGCGCAAGTGGCGCCCTCTGTGAGATACCTAGAAATTGACATTTTCAGTTTATTCTCCATCCCCAAAAACACAGCAGATTATAATTTTTTGAGATATTGCTATAATTCAATTTCGAAAAGCGAACTACAACGCCCTGTATCTCAGAAACGAAGAACTTTAGGACCTAAATTTTTATGGGCAACCCAACTTACAATGAGTTTTTCTACCAAATATCTACGTCCTGATGAAGAATCCTCGAACATCCTGTATATTTTTTAATTATTTTCAGAAATTTAACAGAAAATACCTCATTTTGAGAGCTATAGTGATTTTTTAGGCATCAAATAGTACACCTTCTACTTTTCAGGCAGGTTCATGTTTTAAATTACTTAGTTTCTGAAGTGTATATACCAGTTAGCAGAAGAGGGTTGTACTGAGTAGTGATCACCTAATAAATTATATTATATAGAAACCCCCTTAACGATCATAGTGGGAAACCAGTCAATAGGTTTGTTCCAACACATAGTTCTGAACCACTGCTAGCTAATTAGAATGCAGAAAAGTATTTCGACGCATTCAAAATACACCTTTCAGAATACGCCGGCCATCTGCGACATCCAGAAAGATAAACACGTCCCTTTCAATTAACGTTCAATACCCAGGGGGCGGCGGCGGCAAAAAAGTTGAAACGCGTCCCGTGTGAAGGAAAACAGCCGAGGTGCGCCCGAAAACACTCGAGCTCGAACGACCGTGAAACAGCAGCTGTCGACTGTCACTTGTCCGTCACGGCCCTCTCTGTTACCGCTCTCCATGAACTTGATGCGGACGCGCGGGTTTGAATTATTCATTGGGTCAGGGCTGCACTTCATTTAGCTGTGCAGGGGCGGGGCGGTGGAATGTTAATATAGGGGTCGAGTTTATGTTTTTGATACACTATAAGGAAATATTTTCCAGAAAGTACCTATATATTTTTCTGGTGCGATCGTAAAAAAAATATACCTATATTCATATGGTCAGTTTTGCTGATGGTCGTTAATTTGTCGATTAAGGGACACCTTGTTCACACGGGAAGAAAGAAAAAAGGATTTGAATAATATACCACATTATTCAATGCACTCACCTCATTCAAAGGAAATTTTATTATGCAACTGAAAGGAGCCCCGTGTCGCACCTGCATTGGTGGAAACACAGACAGACATTCAGAGGCGCGTTTACACAAACGGATTCTTAATTTCGACCGTCAGGGACGAGTTAAAACGTTCACCTGCTGCACCTCTTTTATTCAAGCGGTTTCTTTTCTGATAATGACCGAATTATCGACTGGACACTAATTGGCTTAACATGTCGTAACTGTATTCATAAAAATTTTCGAGGAAATAAAAATGCGACGGCACATTCACATCGTATGGCATCACGTCACACAATTAAATCGATATGTTGTCAAAAAATCGCTTTATTAGTAGAAAATGTTGAATTTTTTTGGCATATAGAATTGCTAGAATAAGAATATAAAAATAAATTTATGTTTAAACGACATATAAAAAGGCCGTCCCGAATTAAATCTGTGAAATACAAAAAATCTAACAATCTTCTTTGGCGAAAAACTAGCGAAAGTACTTTTACATATTTGTTTAAATTGGCCAAACACCCTCGAAGCGCGATCGTCCCTCATACTGCTGCCCTTTGCGCATAATACGACATTAGAATGTTAGGTAACTATCGCATACATACATACTGTGTTCCCGCAATAGACGCCGTAAAACTGCGGATGATAGAGGCTCTATGCAGTGTGAAGTGTCCCTCAGCCATTTTTTAGCCGTGCCAAATTAGCTGTTTGTATTTTGCATTTATTGCGGTTTGAATTTACACCATCATAACTTTAAGTTGATCGTTGAGGATACCACAAGCAATAACGATAAAGGACGACAAGAACCTACATTAAAGAAATTCCCATCCAATTTCAATGTCTGTCAAAAATTAAATCGTTAAAATGGGTTCAGTTTTTAAAATTATTTGAAAAATTTTTTCCTTTTCAGTTTTACGCGAGTGGTAAGTATTTTATCGCTCAGCTAAAAAAATTGTTTCTTGTCATTTTTAAATATCTATTTTTGAAATTTCAGCAATTTGTAACTGTGTAAAAACTATTTATATTTGACGTGTGTAACGAAAATTATATATAACTAACAATTACCCTGAAACATTTTTCAGACCTATTATAAGACAGATGCTTCGAGTTCTTCTGGATCACTAAAGAAATTTTTCTCCATGCCTTATTGCCCTATTGCAAAATTTTTTAAAGATCATAATGTCCAGATTACTCACAAGAACCAAAATAATACTAAAAAATTCTTTTCTAAACATAAACCAAAAATCACCAATGAATTTCAAACAAATATTATTTATAAAATTAAGGTTTAAATTGTCCATCGTCTTATATATGCCAGACCAGACAATACTTGAAAAAAAAAAAGAATATACAAACATCAATATGATATAAAAAATAAAAATGCTACTGCCCTCTGTAAACATGCAGTTGATAACACCCTCAATTTTAAAAATGCTGAAATATTATGCAAAGAAAAAGACTATTGCCTGGTTCATACAGCAACTTTATCTTTTAATTTTACTTTATTTTTAAGAAATAAGCAATGGCATTTGTCCAATATTTCTTAAAGATAAGGTAAAAGCAGTGACTATATAGTCACTGGTAAAAGTAAAAGATGTTGCTGCATGAACCAGGCTTTTCTGAAATGATACAAATTAAAAAACATCAAAATATTGTCAATTTTCGAACAGACACTGGATGGCCTCTCTTACTCTTATATTTATTATAATAATTTAATTACATACATTATCACTAACTTTTTAATATAATAATTATTGTGGATAGAAAGTATGTAAAGAGTATGTATTTTCGGAGGGGAAGGGGTTTTGAGGAAAAATTTATATGAAAGACCCCCCTTAATTTTAACGGGAGAATCGCCTTGTAAAATATTTTGGTGCAATTTAGAAACACCCTGTGAAGATATACCCTTTGTTTGCATTGTATAAAAGATTTTTACCATAATTCTAAAATTATTGCGTTTCTCCTACTATATTGATAAAAACTACTTGACCAACCGTTTTTGTATATCAGAAGTCTAACTGCCTGTCGCATTCCCAAATATGCCTTCACTAAAAAAACACAAATTTATATTCTAAAATCTCTGTAAAATGTATAAATAAACCCGCCAATAATAAATCATTACGACTTTCTAACTAATTGACAGAGCTAAATTGAAGTTTTGACTAAATCTGTATCATTAATACAAAACAATTTTTTTTATAAAAATTTATATACAGTTTGTTCAGCGAATGTTAGGTCCTACGTCACAACTCCCGTCCTTGTCTGACCGATATCCGTCGTATGGTCATGAGTAAGACAAGGACGGGAGTTGTGACGTAGGGCCGAACATTCGCTGAACAAACTGTACTTTTGTTTAACAAATAAACAATCTTTAATTAACCCATTTAAACGTACCGTCCTTTTAAAAGGACGCTGTAATCATACTCATCCCAGCGAGGTATGCCATTCAAAATTTAGATGGCACCACTAAAGTCCAACGGACAATAATATTGACAATACAATCTGTACACTGGCATTTGCATTTTATACAGTTTTTAAGAGAATTTCTCTGCTTTTTTTTAAGGCATTTTGTTCCAGCTTCCAATGGATAATTTGAGGTAAGTTTTCTAAATGTTGCAAATACTTTTTATTAGTTTTTATATTTTTTTTACTTTACATAAAACTTTACTGTTGCATAAATACACATAACCTTACTTTTAAGTTGATGGTTAATTTAGTAGGTGGCTAAAAATAACTCTGTCCTTTTAAAAGGACGGTAGGTTTATATAGGTACTACTTTCCATTGTGTTGTTTTTTTTATCAGTTTTCGTAAAAAGCCCCTTACTTTGGCTGAATTACTTGAAGAAATTGGAGGAGACAACGACGCAGATATTCCAGACAGTATAAGAATTTTTCCACAAAAAAAACGCGAATGAAGATGGAGACACTGATGAGGATTCGGGGGATGAAAATTTAGTTGAGATTAATAATTTGACCGGATCTCAGCTAAGAGCTGAATGTCGTAAATGTAGCTTCTAATGCTTTATCGGTATTTTCGCTAAACAAGATAAAAGGATGCTCCCAAACCGATAAAAAACATATTTATGTAGATCAGCCAAAACTTATAAAATTCTACAACGAAAATAAGGGAGGTATAGATTAGGGAGACCAAAATCTTAGTGAGTATAAAGTGGCAATAAGAGGAAAGAAATGCTATACCTACTTAGTGGATGTCACGAACGATGATCCTCGCGTCACAATGGTCGACAATGGAAATTACATTGTCTACCATTGTGACGCAGGGATCATCGTTAGTGATATCTATTATACTCTCCATTATTTGCTCATTGCATAGATATGGCTATGCAAAACGCTTGGCGTCTTTATAACAGCAATGATGGCAAATTGGACCAATTGGGAAATTTATCGAATTTTCTCGCTCTGACCAGATAGATCACTTAGTATTATACAACGGAAGTCAACGGCGTTGCTTTGTCTATCATAAAAAAGCCAATTTTACATGCCGTAAATGTGATGTTGGTCTGCACACAGTTCACACAGTGTCACAGAGTCACAGAGTATCACAGTTTCATAATTGTGTATATTTTTATAACCGTGTCTTAGTTTAATCTAATAGTAGTATAATAGCCCTACCGTCCTTTTAAAAGGACACTCTATATCAACCTAATCCAAAACTTCAAAATTTTTTTAATTATTTTTATTCTACTTAGTTTTATGTTTTTAAAGAGAATTTGAAGAAAAAATAAATATTTAAAAAAAAAGTAGTTTCAGGATTAAATGGGTTAAAATAACAAATGTAAAAAAATCTTTAAGGGTTTGTATGTGCCTCTTTCAGATAAATGTTTTTAATATTTTTAACATGTTGTTATGTAACCTGAGGATGGCTGTAAAAAGACGAAACGTACGTTGTTACGATTCTATGTAGATGAAGAACAATATATTTGGTAGAAATCCCAACAAATTTTCTTATTTTTAAAATAAATCTACCAGGAATATAAATCAAAAATATATAATTAACCGATTAATAATCTCAATTATTGTATTTTAGCCGCAAAAGTGGTGAATTTTGGTTAGGACGGGAAATAGTTCCTCAGCTTTAAAATTTGGCACACATGTAGAATTTGAAAAGAAACAACATTTTCATGTAAAACTTTTTTAAAATTTTACAACTAACTAAACGCATTTTTAGCGATTTTGTTTTTAAATTTAATTTTTGACAGTTGTAGAAGGTCACGTGACCACGTTTGAGAGAGTCGTTTTTTAAAGCAAAAGGTAACGAAATGAATTTGAAAATAAATCATTAATTAAAAATGTTCTGTCTATGATGCGAACTCTTTGGAGGACACTTTATCTCTATATCATAATAGGTACATCGTATGGCGGCAATAAAGTGGTCCAGTCTACATACCTACACATTATGAAGAACCTTTACCTTCCGTAACCAATTTTCTCGTCCCTTTCCAATAATTAGTAAATTATCGTGTCTTATCTAATTGGGTGAGATGCGCCCCGTCTCGGCGGGGTGTTTGCCCCGCAAACACTGCTGTGTTTGCTTGGGGGCGCCACCCGCTTTGTTTGCGCGCAAATAGACTCGTTAAAACTGGCTTAGTTCGAATCCGAATTTGTTTGGTCGGCACACAGGCAGCGCACAGCTTAGATGTAAAGTCTACTTAAGGATGTGGCTGAGACTCGACAATGCTCCGGTGTTCGGGGCATTTTCATTCAGTTTGACACAAAAAGGTGTTGTTTGGTTTTGCGGGATCTTCAGTAACCAAATTAATAAGCTAGGACCCTAGAGAGAAAATTGTCGCACAAGTCAATGTTGTAACTGCAAGAAGGATTTAAATGTGTAAAAGACACGTCTAGATATCTTGACACCAATGATTGTTGTAGATGTTGATATAGTAGTTTAAAAAAATACAAACTGGAATATTCCATGGAAAACAATATGGGTACAAATATACTTCCAACATATTTTCTAAAATTTATTTGTGGCGCAAATAGATCCATTTAATTTTTAAGTGGGTTTTTCGCCACCAAACTGATCGAGAGACAACTTTTTCAAGTTGCCTGGAAAATTCATAAATACTTAACAGTGAATGAACGAAACTTTAAACGTGTAACTCAAAAAATAACTTCAACAAATTTGTCTTCTGAGCTTTCGGAGAATAAATCTTCCTCATTTCTCAAAGATCATGCCACGTCAAAGTGAAGTGACAGATTAATAAATTTCAGGTTAAAATGTCATAACAACAGAAACAATAGCCTATACACCTGTCTGATATTGTACCCTGTGTTCTATCTAATTATCTATACTAATTTCTCTTTGAATAAGTGGCAATAATATTTTACTGAATTCCACTGAACATTCAGCAACACAGTTGTCCGTATTTCCTAGAATAAATGCAGATTCTTTAATTTTTCGTCTATTTCCTACTTCTTCTTTGAGAATTGGTTTGGACCTATCCCACAATATCCTATGATTGTTATTAAAAGAATGTTCACATATTTTTGACTTAGAAATTTGATTTTGCCTGGTATAATTTTTATGTTCTTTTAAACGAACGTTAAATGACCTACAAGTCTCCCCGACATAGAACTTTCCACATTCACAAGGAATTTTATAAATGCAATTTTTTGAGCTTCGTACCTCATTAAATGGCTTCGTTTTAACTAGCATCGATCTTAGTGTATTTTTGGTTTTAAATATTGTTCTGACATTAAAACGATTGCCTAAAGTTTCGTTCATTCACTGTTAAGTATATTTATGAATTTTCCAGGCAACTTGAAAAAGTTGTCTTTCGATCAGTTTGGTGGCGAAAAACCCAATTAAAAATTAAATGGATACTTCCCACATTTTTGGGCATGCACGCTTATATGCCATCAGAATCAGGAAATAACGTGGTTTGAACAGTCGCTATTAATATGTATAGTTACAGTATTGCTAGTCACTTGAAACAGCATAAAAAAAACCTAATGGCTTCGCAAAAGGAATAATATAATATTGTTCTAAGGCCATGCTGCACCGCTGATCGAGGGTGTGTTGGAAATGTCCAGGAATGTAGTAATCGTTAAACCCCAAAAAGCAATTATGGAAGTTGTGTTACATTTATTTTTAATATTAAGTAGTGTTATAGTAGCTAAATAATACTCCGAAAACCCTTTCTTACGATTGATTATCTGATGGCAAATAACCTTATCAGTTCTATACGTCAGGTCCATGGGTCTCGCTGTCCTGCAAGTGAAGTTATACTTACCCTTTTGGTTTTTCTGTTCAGCTGGTCAGTTGCGGGCGGTATACCAGCTACCATCCTTTCAGTGTGGTATGGTTGATTGGCTTAAATCGGAGAGACACCTAAATAATGGAATATTACACTAAAGCTGGGCAAGGTGATCATCTTTTCCCAGTCCACTTCACTTACCTTATTTTCATGGCATTGTTAATTTTCCTATTTTACTCGAGTCCTGTCATTTCTGGCAGTTCTGTCTATCTGTCATTTCTGCCAGACTTTGCATAATTCCGACATTTAATATTTCTGTACATTCTTAATATTTCTGGCAGAAAAACTAAAAGTTACTAGGCTTTTCCCTGCGTTTCGTAGCTCGTCCCTTAGAAAAAGGCAATTGATTTTCAGTTGTCGAGCTGACCACGCAGGGGTGGATGATAGATTAATATCAGATTTGTTAAAATGCGTTCCTTTTTTTTAGGTGCGCTAGCTAGTAGGTACTAAGTTGGAAATTGTGGCTTTAGGCTGATTTTTATTGGGAACGGATACCTAGTTTTCATACATTTTACAGCTCCCACCCACCCTGACCAAGGGGCAGCCTTATATTACACCTTAAGCTAAGTTTCGAGTTTTACTTTAATGCCTTTGATCCTCCTCTTGTATGTAGTCGATTTAGCTTGTCGTCAAAGTGGTTATTTTGTTGTAGGCCTTTTATTCACAAGTTTGAGCTTCGCCAGCTTTCTTGTTGCTGTTAATCATAGTTTGCAAGATCCGCACCCTGCACGAGCTGCATGCTGAAATTCTTTATAATACAGAATACTTTGATCATGTTTGTGCCTTATTTCTAAGATATTCGAACACTTCAAACTCTCCCGTATCGAGTGTGGATTATCGTGTCTAGGGTTTCACCAAGTCTAGAAATCTTGACTTGAACGTAATTTCTTGACTTGACTTGAAATTCAAGACGTTTTCTTGAAAGCAAAAGTCTTGACTTGAATTCAAGATTTCTTGAAATTTCTTAAAATTGCTTGAAAAGAAGCGGCGCGCGAAGTTTAAAATGTGTTTAAATTCATGGCTCCCAAATCCAACTTGGATACGTCCAAGCAGTAGGTATTATTATTTTTTTATATATTTTTAAATTAATTTTTATATTTTTGTTTTGTGTTATAAAAAAATATTGTTTTTGATTTTTATTTATGATAATTTTATATGCTTTACAGACGTGTCTTTTTATTCATATTAAAATCTAAGGTATGCACCTAAGTAAAATTATCATAGGAATTTACCTATAGCTATTATTATTTTATAGTCACTAATAAATAGAGACCGGATTTTAAGCATTATGCTTATTGCTGAATTTTATAAGCAATCATGATATATTTAATTTCTTCACGAATTATGCGAAACTATAAGTATATTGCGACAGTTTTTTCGTGCTTTTTTTCAATTTTTTGCGTTTTTTTTTCTCTAGTCTCTAGTAAAGACAGGATTTTAAGCATCACGAATTAACCAAAACTAAGTATATTGCGATAGGTGCTTTTGTGTTTTTTTTTGCTTTTGTGAGGTTGTATGCCTTTTTTCCCACACATTGCATATTTTTAGCCCTGAGAAAGACAAAAATGAGCATAATCTGAACAGAATATAAATGTTGTTATTCTTTTCCTACCGCTATACCCTCCATTCAACATCACAATTATTTGAAGGACGTTCAAATAAGTGCCGTCACTTATTACCTTGCACTTATTCAGTAGACAAGTAGCTACATTTAAATAAGAAGTGATATCAAAGTCTAGATAATTATATAGTATATCTCTAGACGCTGGTAATATTGAGGGATTCACTTTGCTATCCAATATATTTTGTATTGCTGTTGCTTTTTCACGTTTATAATGCATTGGTGAAATGTAAAACCTAAATAATGACTTGTAAATTTGTTTAACTTTGTTCGCAAATTTTGACTTGTTTCGGCTCTTTGCACTTTCTAGAATCTAATAAGAATAAAAGCTGGACAATGCCGAGGAATTGGACCTATATTATTTATAACGTTGGTTGTGATTTTATAGATGTGTAGGTATCGGCATACCTACGTACACTGCCGTATACGGGAGCATTTACTTCGTCGTCTCTCTATACTATAGAGAGACTACATTTTGAGCGTATGCATGATCTATAGGTATATAACATTTTTGAAAGCGATCGGTGAAAATGTTATGTTTCGAATGTTGTAGTTAACCGGGTGTTTTGGGGCACGTTTTGACAATTTCAAGGCAAACCGTTGATTTTATGTTATGAATCAATCATGTTATGAATTAACAGTACACTTTTGTTGCAAAATTTCAGTTCAGCAGATTGATTATTTTGGGAGACGAACTTCAACGCCCTGTATCTCAGTAACCATTGAGACTTCACCGGTAGTTGATAAGCTCAGTTGTAATTGGCACATAACTCGAAATGAGACGTGTGCAATCACGGGCGTAGCCAGGATTTAGTTTTTGGGGGGGGGGGGTTTAGTTTGAGAAGTAAATAAAACAACAAAAATATACTTACATGAAATTTAATATCTATATATTCATCCGAAAAACTACGACATATTTATAAAGTTCTTAACTTTAAATGAAATGGATAAATTAATTTCGTTCCTCTGCGCTAAATCTAAAACCATTAAAGAAGAAATCTTCGGCTTTTTCTTTTAAATATATCCACTACTTCATCTGCATGAATTTCTGTTCCATAGTGAATGTTCATTAGAGCCAAACCATTAAGTCTGTTTTCACTTGTAGTGTTTCGTAAATAGTTTTTCAGTCTCCTTAGGCTCGAGAAAGACCTTTCTGGGGTAGCAGTGGATACAGGAATGGTAGCCAAGATTTGTAGTAATGTGTAAATATTAGGATAAAGGTTTTTATCGCACATATCTAGGCATTCCAAACTAGATTTCGGGGTAGGCAGTCTTCTTATCAGCATGCAAGGTAGCTGAAGCTTTGATAGCTAAATCCAAATTTGTTTCTTTATTAGAAACCCCTTGACCTTGACTACACCACTTTTTCCAGTAGTCCATACCTTTAAGTTTATCACCCTTCCTTTTTTTCCCCTCCATTTTTCGACAGTAATAATGATTCACGTATCTATCCTTAACAAGGTCATCGAATAACAGCGCACAAAAATTACTCACTTACACGGTACACTTAATTCTCTTCACTATTCGTTCACCACTTTTCACTTTTATTCGCTTCGAGTTCGCATGGAACAATACTGCCGTAAGCGCGGTCACGCGCCGCGGCGCCGCTTATATAGCAGCTCAGTAGCCGTCCAGAAACTTCCACGAACTTCCACAAAGTTCCGCTCATTTCGACCGAGGGGCGTGGCGAATAATCGAGAAACAACGCAAAGTGTCCCTACAATACAAAATAGTTCGGCTGCAACTGCGTCTGCCTCTCGTCAAAAGATGGCGCTAGGCGTTACTATTACTACATATATTCAAACGTAATAATAATTTAACTCTTCACTCCTCGTATTTTTTCGGTATAATATTAGGTAATATTTTGCTTATTTCGGGGGGGTTTGAACCCCCGAAACCCCCCCCCCCCTTGGCTACGCCCGTGTGTGCAATGATACAAAAATGGAGGAGACGAGACAAGACGATGAGACTTATCGACATTTCAGTTGAGTGATTTTATTAAAATTAGTTAAGATGCCATGACAACGCTGCGTCGGCCTCACAAAAAGGCAACTCCGTGAGAAGACAATGGGACTCTCGGTGGGACCGTTGCCGCCCCTGCGGGGCTGCCTCCCCCATTGTTCGCCAATGGGGAGCAGCGGGGGCGGAGGAGCGCTCCGGGGGGAGCAAAAACCGAAAATCTGTAGGGTTGACGGGAAATAAAATTTGGCGTTGACGCTCCCCGCGGCGGGAATGACGAGAAGTTCATGAAGTTGTATTTTGTTGAGCACTTTATTTTGTAAATGTGGTGCGTGTGTGTTTCTGCCTGTCGCCAAATTAACCATATTACACTGTTTGTAAGGGATAATGGAGGCCCAGGTCACATGATCAAAAAGTAGAATCCTTGTTACCTAATATCTGGGTTCGAGTAAAAAAAAAAAGAATGATCAAATTTATCGGTATCTTGTAGGATTGACAAAGTAATTAGGTACCTCTTTGTTATGCACTGACTAGCTCCTATAGGTAGAATACCTTATCGAGAAAGGTATACTTTGAAATTGAGTGCGCCACCCGTTTTTCTTTTGGTAGTGCCCAACACAGTACAAAGAGGTATAACCCAGGTGACTGGGGTTATAAAAACGGGAAATAAATATTGTTTGCCAATAACAACAAAATATGTAAATCATCAACTATAGGGTATATTCGCAGTTTGTAAACCTAGAGAACATCGGCCAAGCTACTAATAATAAAATACAGCACACCATAAAATAGATATCTCGATAAAGCAACCAAATATCACAGATAATTAATTAGGTAAGCTACAAACAATTGCATAATAATTATTAACAGGCAGGCTTAAAGAAAAAAAAAACAGAACAAAGGAATCCCCGTGTATAATATTATACCTGGTGCACACGCATAAATATGATAAAAAGGTACGTAACTTGGCAAAATATAGCAGATAACTTTTATAATGGCTAATTAAGGGTGCAGAATAATTGATAAATTGACTATTTTGTGCAGTTATCTCGCGCTTGGCCACTATGTTAAGTTAAAATAATAATAGTAATAAACTGGAGAGGACTTGCCGGTAAGTCGATTATCCACCCAGTCTGGTTGCGGGTTTTTCTTGTGATTACATAAAGTGGCGGGTGGCTGCCCAGAACGGTCGACTTCGCCCTGAGTATGGTATGTAGGTTTGTTGAAGACTGATTGTGCAATGGGGAGACAATCTAACTCTGTCGTCCGGGAAAGACGTCCGGGGTATGGAGAAAAAGGCCAAGTTGGAGGTGGCCTCGTGTTGTGGAGAAGGGTGTGGTGATGGTCAAGACGAATCCATATGAAAATAAGGTGGGTCACAATATTCCTCAAGAAAATTACGTAAAATACGTGACTAGCCCAAAACTAAACTATTTGGCGACTAGTAATCTTGCGGTATTGCTGAATGAATTCTAGAAAAATTGGCAAACTGCCCGGTGTAGAAAACGTGTCCTCTTCGACCACTCTCACCTCAACCGACCATCACCAAAAAAAAACAAGGAAGCACTTCCCCCCAAGGCGAGCCTCTCCGTGAAGGCGCCAAAATCCATGACTTGGGGACTTTTAGCAGAAACCGAATTAATGACACACTGCTCGATCAAATCGGGAACTTGACGTTTGCGACAATTGACGTGTTTGGCAAGTCGGTTCTCCGAAATATGTGGAAATTGGAAGAAACATAACAGATAGTTGCAACAATAACAGCAACAATGATGCGGGGCCACGAAATAATATCATAGAAGGACGCTAAGGTGAGTGCAACACTTGTAATTATTAAATATTTTATGTGTTTGTTGTCTACCCATCAAACTAATCAGTCGGTTATTTTATTTGTTTTAGGTAGGGCGTGTGAGGCGAAACTACTACCTATATCTATCTATGATAGCTGGAAAACAATGGTCAGCCAGTAAATTTATTTCAATAAAGAAAGCGAAATTCGTAAAGCCGATCGCAAATTGTCCCCGAGCCCGCAGAAAAAGGTAAACATGCGCCTACACAGTGGTCGCGCTAAGCAGTGCGAAACGGATAGAAGTATAATGCAAGGATTTCCAGGTAAGTTAACAATTAATTTAATTAGTCATAAAAGAAAATTATTTTACTCTACTTTAGGAGGCGAAACCAATTTTATGAAAACATTAGCGGACAATAGGAAAGCCAACATGAATTTAAAGCATTACCAAATTAAATGCAACAAAGTTATAGCAAAATAAATAAAGGCATTTGAAGAAGAAATGTAAGTGTTCTATTGTAAAAAAAAGGTAATTTCTTTTTTTCTTTCCCTTTATCCGCTTGAAACTTTTTGAACCGTAACATCCTTCTAGCAAACCTGACAGCACTACAGGGAAACACCGAAACAAAACATAAAACAACAACAATGTTGCGATGGAAAATGACTTCGAACTATATAATCTAAAAAGTGAGAAGAAGTATAGAGTGCTCAAACTAGCAATTCAACAAATGCGATATTGAATAAGCTAATAAAACCTATACATCGTTCATCGTGACTAGACATCATGGATATCTGACCAGTAGATCTAAGCATACCAAATAAAATAAAAAAAGCTGCGTTCACAAATCATGCTCTCTCTGCAGCGGTACAATAAAGTTGAATGTTTGACGGATCGAAACTGCAATTTCGAACGTTCTCCGTTCTCTCCAAGAGAGCAGCAACCGCCGTGTGCCGCAACTGCGATGTCCCGGCACGGACTAATAAGATAAAGCCATCAGGGAGACAATCTCCGCAACTTGGAGTGTCTATTCTGCGGGACAATGGCATCCGAAGAGACACTGGCGGCGCTTTGTCCTCGCAGAACTGTTCGCTTTGTAAAAGGACAATCCCGCAAATCTATAGGAAAATATCGGTTCATATCCTCAATCCTCAATTTTGTCGGCATTGTTCGGCCAGGACTCCGCCTGTATTGAACCTGGCGTTTCTGTAACATTGTCTGGGAGTGTATTGAGTGCGCGTTTACGGAAATTTAACCCGAAAGGACACCATTAGCTTCTCAGGGAGTTTTAGAATTACGGTTTAGCTTTGACGTTAAGCGGGGGGGCTGAATAGGATATCTACTGTAGAAACACTTAAGTAGCTACCTCGTAATAAACTAGTCTTTTGTTGTTGCAGGTGCTGAGTGGAAGTTGTTAACGGAAGACGAGAAGAGGCCATTCATAGATGAAGCAAAAAGGTTACGGGCGATGCATATGAAGGAGCATCCAGACTACAAATACAGACCTAGGAGGAAGCCGAAAACACTCAGGAAGGAGGGATATCCTTACTCCATACCCTACCCGTCCGTGCCCATGGATGCCCTCAGAGCTGGTGAGTTTGTTTATACAGTATGTCCCCGGATTGTTTGGACAACTCTTGTAAATGACAAAAAAAATTTCGGGTTCAAATTTGATTTTTAGGGGTTCAGCCTTCATCCTGCTTGACTTGAAACTAATTTGTGACATAATTTTACTTTCAAAAAATTATATACAGTGTGTCCCCGGCTAGGTGAAACACAGAAAAAAATAAAGTTGAAATTTGAGCATCTGGGGTTCAGCCTTGCTTGTTTTGAAACTAATTTGTTATATGTAATTTTAGTTTCGAAAAATCACGTATGCCTTGGAAATTTCGGAAAAGTTAATATTTCACATCAATAAGGTGCCCTTTTCATAGGTTTTATGACAAAATCTTATTAAGAAAACTTGTCCATAATGAAAAACTGAGTATAGGTTTGCGAAAGCTTTTGAAATTTCTCACATCTACTCGGTTTTTCACCATGAAAAAGATTCCTTGACAACATTCTGATGTGAAAGTTACAGAGAAGGCACTTTTCTAAAGAAAGGGGAACCAAGGGAAAAGGGAAAAATATCGAAGTATAGGCTTAGACTTTTGAAACTGCAATTATTTTCATATTTTATCTTTTATCTCTGCAACGAAAAGAGATGATATATCTACTTTGGCTTCAGACTCGGTATGCAGTAACAGGTCTTCAAGGCCCACAGGGTATGCTGAAGAACTTCCCATATTTAGATTAATTAAGTGCGTGTCAACATTGACACCGAAATTGACATAAACAAAAAAACATTGGCAACGTCACTAAAATCTATAGGCAATTATTAACGTCCTCCGTCCGTGAAGACATTTGACTATAATATTTGATTTAAGATTATTTTTCAGTGGCAAAAAAATATTTTCAACATGCTACATGATGTGCTTATAGAATAGAAATATATACAGGGTAGTCCAAACATTATCAGCAATACTTTAAAAGCTGCTAGAAAATTTCAAAAAAAGGAGATTTTTTTCTATAAACATGTATCGAAATCCTAACGGTTTTCGATATACAGAGCGTCAAGGTTCAATTTTTTTCAATTTTTTTTATTTTTCCTAAAGGTAGGCAGCTAAGCCAAACATATTTGGCACAGTTTAGACACTCATCAAATACTATAAATTAAAAATAATTCAACCCATCTACTTCCACCAGTGTCGGAGAGACGGGGGTCAACCATTATATTTTTTAATAAAAAAATGGTACGCCACCGGAAAAGTAATATTTTTTGCCTTCACTAAATTTTCCAATAAATTCTAAGAAAAAAATTATTCTTGACATTTTTTAAAAAAAAATGTACCGTTTTTGAAAAATTCACTTTTGTGCGTTTTAATTTTTTTAGCAGAAGAAAATCAAAGTAGGTCTAGGCTCTTAAAATTTTGCACACATACTGAGTTTTTAATTCCTAACAACTTTCCATAATAGCATTTGGTCCTAAAACCTACAAAAAGGTTTCGTTTCGTTTAGATTCGAAAAATCATGTGTCCTGAGAATTTATAAAAATCTAATTTTTCGCACCAGTAAAGTGGGCTTTAGGTAGGTCTTACGGCAAAATGTTATTAAGGAAAATTGTTCGGAATTAAAAACTCAGTACCTAGTTGTGCAAAATTTCGAAAGCTTAGATCTACTTTGATTTCTTTCTGCTAAAAAAATTAAAAGTACCTACAAAAGTGAATTTTTCAAAAACGGTGTATTTTTCAAAAAAAGTCAAGAAGAGTTTTTCCTTATAATTGATTGGAAGACTTAGTGAAGGCAAAAAATACTTTTCCAGTAGGGTACTATTTTTTTAATAAAAATAAAAAAATATGATGGTTGACCCCCGTCTCTCCGGCATTGGTGGAAGTAGATGCAACAAGTAGCCAAATTTGTTGTCAAATAAATTGTGTATCTGCGGTGATCCCTATCTTCGCCAGTGGTCAACCGGTGAGCTTGATACTGGCAGGAGTTTTGGCTCTTCATGACAACGTGTCGTATACCAAATTCGGTTCAGATATCTTTTCTACTTTCGAATATAAAGCAAAATTTTTTTTTTCATGAAAATTTCAACACCCTGTATCTTGAAAACGGTTAACAATTGGATAAAAACATATAGGGTTTTTCTTGTCGCAAATGGCCTCCCCTGTCACCCAGAGCCGTTTGATCGATGACTTGTGGGACACCCTGTATACGTAACAGTGGTCATTTTTTTTAATTTAATCATGATGACATAAGTATTGTCCTTGCCCAATAATAAACTTCCTTGTGGAGCAACTACTATAGGCTTGCTTTTTGCGATTGTACTTGGTTATTATATCATACAAAATTAATTTGTTTTATGCCGCAAGTGACTGTTGCGGTTTTAACAGCTGTCTTTCCAAATCAAATAATACTTTCGTCATTTTCAGTGTCCTTCGTTACTGATATCTATCTAAAATCTATCGGTAGGACCTCTGAAAGATTGGCCCTACCTGTGTAGATGATAAACTATGTGCCTATATGTCCAAAGAAAAAATGATCTAATAATAGATTAAAATTACAGCTTTCTAGATTAGTTCAGCATTATCGGTTCTTTGCCTGATATGTAGGTATATAGCTACTGGTTTTCAATCAGCCAATCGTATGCTTTACTTCATAGGATTGTAGTCCAGAATATACTGTAATATCTGCGCGATTGTCGTCTATAATCGTCTACTGTTCAATTCATAGGTTAAAGCCTATTCATTTAATTTATACCCTGACGTCATCGATACCAGCATAACAGCGTTGCCAAACTTTATGAAAAATTGCAAATACGAAGACTTCAGCTGCCACAATATTTGACTTTTAAACCATTTACAGGTTAGTTAATGTACACTGTGTTTTCTTAATATGAAACCTTAATAGGCCATGTGGATAAAAATGAGGAAAAGCTTAATACCACAGCTATTCTGTGTTAATAGGTACTTAAAAATTAAAAAAAATGAAAAAAATTAACTATTTCCGAATAATTAATTTAAAAAAATTTTTGGACCATCTGATACACCTTTATGTAAAAATAAAGCAGTGGAAATTTACAAAGAAAATATTTCCCTTAATTCAAAATCTTGGAAAATCTTGGAAAATCCATGTTTCTTCCAAGTAAACAAACTCTCGTGTTTATTCTCTTTTTGCTTGCATATGATTTCTTAAAAATTTAATACGTTTTATAGCAATATTATAGGCACCTCCATAAAGTCCACGTCGAGGATCATCTTTGCGGTACTTAAATCCAATGTTCCTCAATATTTTCCATAAAGATGTTCTACCACCATGAAAAATATCTCTTTCTTCTAATTTTGCTTTTAGGGCGTTCACTGTAAAGTGCTTTTCTAAAAGAATAATTATAAAATTAGACGCATATTGGGGCAAATTGGCAAAATTCTTTAACATACTGTCCCTATATACATTTCATATATCACATTTCGGATTGCTGTCTGTTCGAAATCATCAATGTTGACTAGGTACAGGTTTTTTCTTTCTCTCCTTGCAGTTCGAGTAGCTGGTTCGTTTGAAATAATTGTTTTGACCGTGTCAAAACTAATTCCTAGAGCTGCTGCAACCCTCTTAAATAGAAACAAAAATATGATTTTTTAGAAATTATCGAAATTTATATCAGTGAAATAAAATAAAAAGTACTTACATCTTTTACAGCACAAAGCGGAAGCAGCGGACCCCCGTTTTCCCTTTCCCTCTCAAAATATTCGCCCAAAGCACGCACCATACCCTGCGCGCGTTTATCAAGATTTTGAGAACCTATCTTGCGCGGCATTTTTAAAATTAAGTGACAAACTGTGTCAAAATTTTAACGAAAAATTTGAATATTATTATTGCAACCCAGCCCTATTATGCCAACATGACAGATGAAAATTAACTATTATTTGTGTGGCATTTTTGTAGTGTCACTAGAATTTATATTGGCAGCAAAAAACACCAAACGATGACGTCAGGGTATAAATTAAATGAATAGGCTTTAGGAGACTATTGATGAGCATATATTTCTAGATATCTTAAGGATCTTCTCCTTATATATTAACTTTATGTTGGAACTCGGGTATCGGTACCCTGCTTTCTATAGAAAATGCGTCATGTTTCTGTATCTTGCCCTTACTGTGTCACCTTGTCAAAGGATATACCTATAGTTGCTTCTTGATGCTCAGTCACCTCTTCTACTGGGTTCCTACAAGTGAAGTAAATAAAGAAAACAGACTTTAATATATACCTACATACCGATATCGCTGTAGGTTCCTCATTCAGCACGCTTTCAGTTATTCTCAACGATTCATTGACGATTCGTTCCTCGGGGTTCTGAAACCGGGCTATCGGTCCGCCGCCGAACAATCGGCACTTCCAAATAAAAAAGCAGATTTCGCGAATTCTAATGGGCCCCCCTTGTTGTTGGCGACACAAAAATGGTTACTACAAACGCCAGAACAATGGCGGCCGTTGCACAAATATGGCGATCGGCGGTGTTAAACCGATTCGCTGCACCATCGGCAGCCGCTGGCACAATGGCTGGCGCGTTCCGTCGATTCCCAGTTGCAAAATTAGTATAAACATTTCGCCAATACACAAATAACGGATTAATCAGCCGTGCAGGCGGTGCAGTATGTTAATTGAAAATACGGGCGATATGCCATTGCAGTCGAAAATGCGGAATATGTAACCCTTGTGCTGCTCTGGAGTAGATGAAAATAAATCAGGTTCATACCTTTATAAACACTCTAAAAAGTGATTCTACAAATTCATGTGTCATTTTAAATTTTAGATCTCCGCATAATATGAATATATACTTACTCGTAGTACCTATTAGGTATATTCTAGAGTCGGTTAACAATCTATGGCTTATCATTATTAAGGAGAGATCAGACAAACTCCGTTCTGAAATTATGTTAAAAATCAACAAAATTTATTTCCATAGCGCAGCGTGCTTCCCACAAGATATATTGCAGGTTGCAGGTATCTAGTTCCTTGCTCTTGCTAATAATCCCTTAAATTATTACCCATAGGTAATAATGCAATTCATTGGGTAAGAATTTTTTTTACCCATCGATAAATCCATTTCGAAAGCTTAAATCCGAATTTTCCCTTGTGGTTTTTCCGCCATCTTGAATTTAGGAGTAAACTAGTTTTTCCCGGATAACAGCTTTGCAGAGCACCTTTTTTCCTTCCAAAATGGTGTCGCCTATTTTTTGGTAAAATTAAAAATACAGCTGTTATCCGCGAAAAACTAATTTACCCCTGAATTCAAGATGGAGGAAAACTTGCAAGGGGTTGCTGGTCGAAAATTCGGATTTAAATTTTCTATATTGTGTACTATCGATTGTTAAAAAAGTTTTTTACCCAATGAATTGCAATATTAAACCTTAAATTTACTGGACTATAATAGATGTGCAGTTTCAGATTAAAACACTATCATTTATACTTGTACCACTCTACGGCTAAACGAAGGCCTGCAATCAACAAGATTGCCTGACCATATATTTTCTGAAATTTAATTCTTTTGAGGACATAGTCAAAAAATATTATTAATTTTGTTATCGGGTATTTTCCCATTAAAATAACGCCATCGAGTTGCCTATCGATAAAAACAACGAAGTAACACATGGGAATCAATGATCTATTATTATTTATATTTTTTGCTAATCTCCTGATGACCATTTATACATAGTTATGTTTATGCGCGTTCGGACTGAGATGCGGGAACACTCTGTGACAATGCCGGCATTAACAATAATAATTATATCAATAGATAACATGATATTATCTTACGGCGAAACACACTTCAGGCTGGTATAGGAAGTATTCTGAACGATTCCTGAATTTTCTTAGGCAAAATAGGAGCACATAGCACTGTATGTTCTTATTGTATACAAGCACTTCAAGAAAATGGACATTTTCCCGATCGCGGCAGACATAATGGCTCATTCGTATATTATTCTGGCATTAGCAGTATACTGGTTTTACAACTGAGGTCTTGCGAAAACTTCAATAGTTGAGTTGAATAATAACACAGACCTATACATGGTGATTCAGTTTTAATCTGCAACACTTCAACAGGTGATAGAAAACCAAAAAATAACCGCACTTTCTTCTATAAACTATATCATTTTAACTCCTTATAAAAAAGTTACAGGGTGTTAAAGTTGCAAGAAATATGTGGAATTTATTGAATATTTCACAAACTAGTTGAGATATTTAAGTCATATTTGGTACACGTTATAACGGCATGGGTTAGCATAAAACCTGTTAATATCGAACATCTTGAACAACCAGTGGCGTAGAAATGGGTAATTAGTACAATTTATTTTAGAAAAAAAAATAGAACCACCTTGTATAGCAATAAAATGTATTCAAATTCTTACGTAAATTTTTATTGTAAACAAAAACGCTCTCTTAGCATTTTTTCATATATGTCATGGTTTCATAGCAAATTTGATTTTTTCGTATTATTTCGGGGTACTTCTGAAAAATTAACTTAAAACTTTTCTCCATAAGTAACGCTCAAAGTAGAAAAAATGTGTTTTTTACTTTAAATACAGTAACTTTTCCCAATAAACTTACCCATTCGAGGTTTTACTTTTCAAGATACAGAGCGTAACATTAATTGTATCTTCCTTAAATGTTTTAGACCCTGTATCTTCAAAAGTATAGCCTTAAATAGGTGAGTTTATTGGAAAAAGTTACTTTATTTCAGGTAGCAAACACATTTTTTCTACTTTAAGTGTTACTTATGGAGCAAATTTTTTAGATAATTTTTCAGAAGTACCTACGTCGAAATATTACGAAAAAATCAAATTTGCCATGAAACCATGACACATATGAAAAAATGCTAAGAGAACGTTTTTGTTTACAATAAAAATTTACGTAAGAATTTGAATACATTTTATTGCTATACAAGGTGGTTCTATTTTTTTTTCTAAAATAAATTGTACTAATTACCCATTTCTACGCCACTGGTTGTTCAAGATGTTTGATATTAACAGGTTTTATGCTAACCCATGCCGTTATAACGTGTACCAAATGTGACTTAAATATCTCAACTAGTTTGTAAAATATTCAATAAATTCCACATATTTCTTGCAACTTTAACACCCTGTAACTTTTTGATAAGGCCTTAAAATGATATAGTTTATAGAAGAAAGTGTGGTTATTTTTTGGTTTTCTATCACCTGTTGAAGTGTTGCAGATTAAAACTGAATCACCCTGTATAGCTTCGATAATAACAAGTACGGACCTCGGAGCGCCACCAACTTGAGGGGTGCCAAGTTGTCTCCGCATTGAAAACGCGGCAGGCTTATAATCGCCTACGCGGATTTTTTTTACGATGCCACTGTCGCATGTCACAGCACACCTACAAGTTATTATTCTACTCCTATATCCCCTTCCCCCTACCTGTCCCCCACAAATCTTTGAAATTGATTTGCACATCAATTTCAGAATTTTCTTCTTTGTGAAACGAAAAAAAATTCCAGGGGCCAAACGGCTCTTCCGATTCGGGCGTCCTTCAATAGATCTGGGGTCCGTACGCATGCGCCGCCCTACGCGAAATTTCGACTCGAAATATTGAAAACTGCGCCATGTAGTGGCCGGGGAAGTGGTGGGGTAGTGGTTTTGGGCGGAGGTACACACATACACACACCCATACATGCCGGACTAGGTGTTTATAACAAGGTTGATATTTTCGTTAAGTCAAAGTGGGCGTCAAAACCTATAGACAGGTTTGTTTTGATAAACACTTGACGCCCAGAACTAATCACAATCTAAGCGCTCCATTAAATTATTCCGAAAATGTCGCAAGATTGTCAGAAATTGCCCCTTTTTGTCGAGCTG
This sequence comes from Pseudeuparius sepicola, assembly GCA_963920635.1. Lineage (NCBI taxonomy): Eukaryota > Metazoa > Arthropoda > Insecta > Coleoptera > Anthribidae > Pseudeuparius > Pseudeuparius sepicola. Next base: position 104,959,659 of record OY987299.1, on the reverse strand, counting down.
TAGCTCGACTTTCTGTCTTTGTTTGTAGCATGTTTTTAGAGTAGTATGGATATTTAATCTTGGAGTCAAAATAAAGGGCATTTTAACAATGGGGCACCACGTCTATAGGTTTTGACGTCATTGGGGCGGCCCCACATATTTTTTTACGCCGCGTATCCTATGCCGGTTGCCAGCGTTATTTGTAAGATATTTTCTCCATAAAGAAACTTCTTCTACAACAGCCCTACCCTGCGTATAGGTATACTAAATAACGCAATCTCAAATCAAATTACTGTGGAATTATGCAACTACTAACACGTCAATCAACTTCTAATTTCCTTTGCAGGCGGTTGTGTATCAAAAATCTCTGGCATTAATCTGTGAAATACTACACTACATTAACAATGTTGTGCATGCATTATTTATGCTCGAGTTCTTGATATGTTTCTTCGTCGGTTGTATGTCCGCTATTGATATAACGCCTGCAATTTGTATGGATTTGAATTTAAATGTTTTCCAACGTTTCTCGGCGAAACGGCCGGCCGTCAACGTAAATTTAAAGTATAATTCAGCTTAAGAGTCTCGTGTTTATTCCTGCTGATATACGGTCTCAGATTATGGCCCGATCGTGATATATCGCCAAAAACACCGATACGTTTTGTGTCAAGAACAGGGACGCACAAAAGAAATTTTTATTGTAGCGCATATACCTTCTTACTGTACAACGGTCTTGGGGTACTTATCTAAACGTGTAGAGCCGAGGAATAATGTCAAAATAAATCAAAATAAAATATAGAGGATGTTGTTATATTAACACATTTTATATACCATTCTGGTAGCATTCTGTTATTTCTTGACGTATAATACCTACCTCGTTTGCCTTACTTGTACCGCAAGATATGCAGAATAAAATTGCGAACAAGCTAAATGCTTGGTCCTTAAAAACTTCGTGACCTTGAGGTGTATACTATATATGCTATACTTAATAGCGATTCCTATATTTAAATGTGCAACAAAATATATTTTATATAGCTCCCTAAAATTTCAAGAACCGGAGATAATAAGTAAAGTAAATTCATATGTAGTGAATCTAAGCAAATGCACGCTGAGAGGCGTGGACACTATCTGATTTCGCATAACACGGAGCCGCGTAGCGGCAAGTGCGTAATTTCATAAGTGCCTAATAATTGCTTTACACTCAAGTTACCCACTATACTTTACCTGTGTTTGGTAGGTAGTGTTTATTTTTCACAACTGTGAGTTATGGAGTCACAACCGATCTTTGGTATTGTCGTTGATACAGGTATATCACCTGAAATTCTGTCAAGTAGAGACACCTAGTTTTTATAATGCCAAGTTACTGAACCTTTTTTGTATAGGGACCGACCAAAATTAGGTGTGTTACATAAGAACATTGTTGTGAGAATTGTTTTGCTAATAATTACATTCATAATACTGAACTACCTATACAATAGCAATAACTTCATGAATTAACTCTTCAAACCAAACAGAAGCCCTCTTGAAGTACTTAGACAGAATAATAAAACTAGGAATAGATTTGTGGTGAACCCTGTTTATTACTTTTTCAAAAACAGGTATACCTCTAGAGAAAATGGAGACCTTGTTCTTGTTGCCAAAAAAACGAAACATTTTTCTTGTGTGATAAGCAGGTAGGTTATGGCTTGACATGGTATACCTATAACAGCAGTGGCATGCGGTGACATAATTGTGTTGGGAAGTGATAAGGATCTATTTTTTTAATCCTGAAAAAGCGGGTACCCGCAGTCCCGGTAGTGTAAATCAGCTACGTAACTAGGTACCTAACCTAACCCAAGTAGCCTATAGGTACCTACTTAGTTATTCAAAAAAATTAGGTAAGTACCTAATCTACTTACTTGGTGTACCTATTTATTTGTAGTTAAGTTCAATCCTTCTTTCATTATTCTCGTTTACTCAGGGCCGTGTTAAGGGGGGGGCGAAGGGGGTGTTCGCCCCTGGCGCCCTATTCAAGGGGGCGCCAAAATCAACAAAGGCGCTAGTACTAAGTAATAATTTATTGCTTCAAAAAACATTTAAATTTTTTTTAATTTTTCAGTTACCTACCGATTTTTATTTTTCTAGGACGACGATTTCGCATACAACTAGTGAAATCTTTGGAAGTTCTGAATTCGGAACTTGTCTACGTCTACCGTGTCTATGTCTATGTCGTTGTTGAATATTTTAATTGATTTCGCTATTCTCCCCGAGATGACGCGGTGGCGGCCGGCGCTTGACGATTTGACGTTGACGCGAATCGTTGTAAAAAGGATTGTTCTGTAAATAAAGAACCCAACTTTCGAAAACGAGCAACGTGTTAGTTAAACAGAGGAATCGATATCGACATAGATTTTTGGTTTCTGGATACTAATCGTAAATTAGTTGGCAAGTACAATAAGTACTGGTACATTCATATTAGCTGAATCCTAAATCTGTAGCACCTAAGGAAACCCTGTTTTAATGAAGACTTGGTTTTATTGAACTTGAATTTTAATGTTATCGCTCAATTCTTGATATGGCAAGTAGCAAACGTACTAAACAATCACACACTGTGTTTAGAATAACGTAGCAACCTGGTGGTTTCTATTGTGGCAAATTTTCGTATCTTGTAAACTGTAAAAATGCTCTTTCTGGTATATGAGGTTCTGTTTTCTGGTGCAAAATAAAAGGAAAAATATGTACCTAAACTAAAATCGTTCTTTAACTGTACACTAGATTGTGACAGGTAAATATTTAATGTCCCTAGAATTCTGTAAGCGGCGGCCATATTGATATTATTGATAGGTACCTAACAGAGGAAAGGACCGCAATCAACAGAATTTACGTTTGACGCGCACGAATTCTAAATTTGAGTAGATAGAAATTAACATTAAACTCTGTTCTTTGAAGTACATAAAAAGGCTATAGTTATAGTTTCTGTATTCTAAGTTAGGTTAGAACCAGGGACTCTTTAAAATAAGGGGACCCAGCATTTCACATAGGAAAAGTGAAGCCTTGAGGGGAAGTTTGTTTTCTGTAGACTCCAAGGAGACCACATAAGTGGGCTGGTACAAGGTTTTGTTATATTATGTCAGTGTCCAACTGCCATCAGGTTTTATGTGATTCTAAAGGAGGCAAAAAAATTCCCGTCATAATTCACAATTTTTAAGTTTTCTAACTTCCAGATACTCAGATGTGACAATTAAAGAATTTCAACTATATAGGTACAATAAATTTGTTTCATTTGACAGTTGCCATATTCTGCACTTGTAGACACAACATTGTCAGGTCTCATTTTTAGAAATCATGGAAACCATTATTAATTTTTACTAACAATCAAAGTACCTGTTATATTCATAGATTCTCCAATAAAATGGCATACTTGGCATCACTGATACTATTAGAATGATGAAAGAATAGGCCTCACTTTGGAAAGTGTAATGCTGGGTCCCCTTATTTTAAAGAGTCCCTGGTTAGAACCATATATAATATCAAGGTTAAGGTTAGGCCTCTGTAACAAGAATTGACATTTCTGCCAGACATGCTAAATACGCACCTGGAGGCGCCCAAAACAAGTATGTCAATTATTTTAATTTCTGGTGTACAGTTAAAGAGAGATTTTAGTATACATATTTTATTTTATTTAATTAATATAATTTTGATTTGGTGGGGGGGGGGGGGCGCCAAAAAATAACTTTGCCCCGGGCAAATTTTTACCTTAACACGGCCCTGCGTTTACTACCTAGTTTAACATTTGAACTAAAGAAAACTTCTTAGAATCTATATTTCCATAGTTTTTAATGAATTAGGAAATATATGGGTAATTGTCGTAGCACTTTGCAACTATGGAATAAGCGGCATCAAATAATTTTGCCGAAAGTTGATGACCTGTTCGAAAACATCTGTTCGAAAAATATCTGTTCGAAAAAATATTTGTTCGAAAAACATTTGTTCGAAAAAACATTTGTTCGGAAACGATTTGTTCGATTGTTTTGTTTAATTAGGAAAACATACAAAAACATCTGGTAAAATGGTAAGAGAAGACTATAATAATAATAATTCTCACCCTCACAATACTCCAATAATGATACATATTTTTGAAAAGTTGTGTCTGGCAGCACATGTACTGTAACACTTCATGAATAAGAGGCATCTCGATTTGTAGTTTCTTTGGAATCCGTCAGAAAAGTAGGTAGGTTTGACCGCAAGTGAGAGACACAGTTTTTTGAAACACAAAATATACAGGGCACAAAATAACATAATATATGCGGTTTTCGAACAAAATTCCCCGATTTGAAAATTGTTTGCAGTACCTCTTAGAATTTGGTATTTAACGTTGTATGTCGCATTTCTTGCCATAATTTTCACAGGTGACACATGTCCTTTATTGATGAGACGAAAGAAGATATTATATGTTTTGAGTGAGCCATCTAAAATACCCTCATATCCAACCATCACGAGAATATCAATTTTTAATTAACAGCACAGAACAACAGCATCGCTTGCTGTTTTTCTGTCGTTACAGTAATAAAGGCAGCTTTAAAATTTAATACATGAATCTCAATTCGAATCAACCAATAAATTAGGCCAATTAACATAGAAAGTAACGAATACTTATGTTAAAATCTTTGTGACTTATACTAAGGATTGGGGTAGAGAATGGAACTATAAATGCGTGATTAAAGAAGCATTTACTTTATGGTTCCGAAATATAGTGACTAGAACGTCGTAGATACTACCTTGATTGTTCCATATGTAGTAAAGTAATATCATCCACCCATATAAAAAACGCATAAACTACCCAGTTACTATAAAGAAAGTCACCGACATCGGTAGCAGTTACTATGAATGTTACTAATATGTGACGTCGAAGTAATTTTAGCCAAAAAGTTACAATCGCTGGTAATCGGGACTTCGCAGGGTCCGCGAGTGGGACTTTAAAGTTAGTAGCATAATGTTAAACTTTGATCGTAACAGGGTAGTAACATTTCTTTTAGGATTGTACTGTAAAGTAGCAGTAACTATACAATTTTATTCCTCTGTGACTATAAAGTTCCCGGAACTGTTAAAAATTACTCTGTTGTATAAGCTACTCTGAAGGAATTTCTGAATTGTTCGTTGTCCACTCGATAGCCCAGAGCAACAACTTTTAGGTTAGAATTTAGATGTGGTGAAAAACAAGTCCGTGGTTGTTTTAGTAATATATCTGTGTGGAATGTCTAAAAGTACAGGCATTCAACAACATTTTACAGAAAATTAAAACAACAGTTAACATTAAATTCTAAAAAGCAAAATTTGGAAAGCTTTTCCAAAGTAATTGCTAAACAAGCGAAACCGAGTGTAACAGAAATACAACACATTCGTGAGGAGACAGTTAATGTACAATCACAATGCAATTTAGAAAATTATGTGTGTGATTCAATAGTTGAAGACGATGATCAATCAGTTGATGGTGAAACGCGACCGTCACCACGATAGACTTACCCACGGTATGTCATTGCGCATCTTATGACGCGTCAGTTGCGAATCAGAATTTAAATTGCTCCATATGTTTTACACAGCAATAGATTCTTTTTTATGGTTTTTGCTTATTTTAAACGTTTTCTTTCAAATAAATGTTGTTAAAAATATGTAGATTATATTACTAGATAAATGAATAAATATTCTGTTTATAAAAACACATTCAATTTGATAATTATAATTTTACAAATAATTTGTTTTCTTTGTATTTAGGTATCTAAATAATACATTTATTGTAAGTAAGGTGAATTTCACTGATTTCACTGCAAAGATTTATTTATCAATAATAAATTATTAAACCGTCCTTGTTTATTTATTCTTGACTGACAGTTGTTTACACTTTTTGCTTGACACATTAAACTGTAAACTATAAAAAATCGTAAAACACAACCGCAGCCACCCATTATTTTGAATTCGTGATTCGCAACTGACGTAGATGCGCAGATTTGCCTTGTTTTCGGATTCGTTTCTGTCATACCGTGGGTAAGTGTATCGTGACCGTCACCCCCTGAGACGAGAACTAAACACTGAACGTTTTTAGGTTAGGGATTATTAGTTCCATTTTAGTGGAACACGCGACTTTATCGTCCCATGTATTGAGAGTTGCCTAATCTCACTAGGTATTTTAGAAGCTTTTGGGACTCCATCGTGTAACGCATGCAAAAATGAACCCAAATGGAGAGTAGCGTTATAGTTTCAAGAACTTGAAAGTCATTTTGGCGTAGTTCCAGTTGTAACTTTATAGTAGCATATACGTTAATCGAGAAAATAGGAACGATAGGTTACTAAAGACATAGGAAAAATTACCTTTAAGTGGCCAAATTACTTTTTGAAGTAACAACCTTCTGATCGCGCCATGTTTCTGGCGTTAAATAATCATTGTCGTCTTGTGGGAAAGAAAATTGTTAATTTAAATTTATAAAGTGACTGTAATTTTGTACATGAAATGCATATATTTCTTACGTACGAAGTATACGAAATTCAAACATGTTCGTTACATAGTGTTTGTCTGTTGAAATCTATAATATTTGCAATTATTTTTTCTTAAAAAAACGAATTTGTTATTATTTTTTTTCGAAATATCTCATATGGTTTTATCAGTAAACTGAAACGCGTTTTAAAATTTATCCCCTGGATAATCGTAAAAACGCGATTTAAAAAGTGATATTTAACTGCTTATAAGGTAGGTAACCTAAAGTGGCGATAATAAATTATATGAAGTATCTAATATTTCATAATAAATGAAAGCACATATTACTTTTAGAAAAAGAAAGGTATAGGTGTATATGATGTCGCTGTTACTATATCGCGACATAGCAGCTTGGTGTTCCCCACTACCCGGTTACGTTAAAAGTAGTGGCAAAATAGGTTCCAAAAGCGTCCTGATAACCATGTTGTTACTGAAAAATCATTCCCCATTTTAGTTATTATAACGTGGTAGCGTGGTAATAAAGTGGTGGCTATTGTTGGTGGCCGTACACTTTGAAGTTCCTTTGATTGTCACAATTACAGTTTTGCGACTATAAATGTTAATTGGGGCGGCGTACTAACAATAACAAAGAAACGGTTCGTTGCAACAAAAACTTCATTCAAACGTATATCATCAAAACTAATAAACTGAGTTCATCAAAAATCTCTTCATTTTCTACATCGTCAAGAGGGACATCGCAGTTTGAACAGTGTGTTGGAAGAAAAGCTTAACCAATATACCTAATAGTCTATACAAAGTTAAAAACATTAAATGTACTTATAACGTTTGTGGGTAATTTCACAGACTCAATGTTATTGAATAACTAGATATAATCGAAACATATCTTTGCGGGTAATTTTTTCAAAGACTCAATATTATTGAATAACGGTATAATCGAAACATGTATCTTAAATTGACTACATTTCCAAAGAAACGATCGTTTATCAACAAATTAACACAAAACATATTGTGGGATAACTTGGGCTTTAGGAACGCGAATGGTGACTTCAAACTAAATTCTTATCTATGTTCGAAAGCCATAAACATTCAAATGAAATACACAAGTGTATATGTTTATTTAATTGCTGTACCCAGGGAGTTTGACTTTTTCTGGATAATTGGATGCGCGTCGCCGGTGCGCGATAGGATCAAAGAGCACTTTGCACTCCGCGCCCGTTGATTAATTTTATATTTTGTTTAATTAAAACTTTCCAACTATAAACGAACAAGAAAAACGCGTTAGAACTTTTAATTAGCGGACGGCAAACAAAAATTTGTCGTGCCGGTGTGAAAACCGGGCGCGGGTGAATTACGTTTTAACGACTGTGTCGAGCGATGTAAACTCTTTCAGCGCGCTATGCTGGGCCCTTTGTGCGCGGCTTTTTCCAAAACAATGTCCTAATAAACAGCCCCCGAGCGACAGGTATTGGCGGGGAGCGATTAATGTATCCAGTGGCGTGTGAACTTATACCTGTTAATTAATAGCTCCATTGACATCTTATCGTTTTAGAAATAAACTTCGGATTGTCATTAAAAAAAAAAACAAGAATCATAATTTAAGTTATTTTTGATATTAAGCACAATAAATTCAGTGAAGTCGTCGTTGCCTCTGCGGATCGTTCTTATCAGCACTTTCACATTTTGTAGAAAGACTTATTGTAAGTTGGGTTGCGCATATAAACATAGGTCGATAGGTACTAAAGGTCTTCGTTTAGGAGATACAGGGCATTGTAATTCTCCCACACTAATCAAACTGCTGAACTGAAATTGGGCGCTGCTGTGTTTTGGGACACGTCTTGGCAATTTCAACCCAAATGGTTGATTTTATCGTTATGAAACAAGAGTTCACTTTCGTTGCAAATGAAAAGGTGTACTAAAGTGATGAACTTGCAAGACCAAAAAGATAACCTCAAAAAAGTAAGGAGTAAAAGCACAATCCAAAAACAGCGCAAGAGGTGCTCTCTGTGAAATACGTAGAAATTGACATTTTGAGCTTATTGTCCATCCCCAAAAACACATTAGTGCCAAATTTCAGTTCAGCAGCTTATATGGGCATTGAGCAACACACCTTACAATGAGTTTTTCTTCAACATGTCAAAGTCCTTATCAAAAAACCTGGTATACCCTATACTTACATTGCGGATCATATGAATAATATCCGCTGTACAGTGCATACCGTAGTTCACTCATAATGTGTTTTCTTGTATTTCTATACTTATGTTTTTGACAAAGACCACTGAATATGATTTACTTTATGGCTTATGAGAGATAAAGATAAAACAGGTGAAGTTTACTAAATACCCTTCCTTTGCTATTTCATTAAAATTCAGTCCAGCATGGCTGTTTGTTTCCCCTAACTAATAATTAGGAGCAGCCCGTGTATTTCTATTGCCGTGGCCATTTTTATATGCGGGGCACTCACTATCGAATTGTAGCAATCGAATCCGCAGTGTTCGTTGTGAGTTGGCGGCGGAAACATGCCGCCTGAGCTTATTGCTAGTAGAGCATATACAGGGTGTTTCAGTCATGATGTAAAAAATTTTAACCGCAAGTGGAAAAATGGCTTAATACTAATCTGAAATTAAAGAATTCTAAGATCTACCCAAAAATTAAAATATATTTCCAGAAGTGTATTAAAACCCTTACTTATAACGGCGCTTTCCTGGTAAGCTCGCCCATCAAGGCTGGCGGGCAGTTGCCAGCTGCACAACATGATATCATCGTAAAGTTACTAGTTTTTAGAGGCATAATTTGTGGGCGGAGTTGATGCGCCCACGGGTGTCCAAGGGTAAAAAAAGTTTTTTTTTGAGAGTCGGTCCATCTTACAAAAAAAAAGGAATTCTCTCGACTCAAAGAGAAACACACTGTATGTTTGTTCCAAACTGAACAAGATATAGGTATAAGTCCGATAATATTCTCAATGATTAGGTACCTACATTATCAAAATGTTGTATTTAACTCCTGTTATGTGGCACGAAGTTGGGAAAATATACTGCAGTGGTTATGTAAAATAGGCCACCCTGTATTTCAGGATTTCACTGTTGAATGCGATGTTTGTTATACCCGTGAAGTTAGCAATTATCGATCACTTGGATTCCTGGTACAAAGTGAAACAATAGTAATTATTGGCGCGTTCCTGCAAGGTTGCAGGAATAATTGACGTGTTACGCAACAGAAAGGCCTCAAAGAAAATTTGAAAATCATCGCAGAACAATCGATCTATTGATTGTTAATTGATGACTTCTGGTAGGTTAATTCACCTTTATTCCAAACTTCTTCGATGCGGTGTTTGTTAAATATAGTATTTGGAAATACAGTCGAACAAAATATGTGGTTTGATCCAACTCTTTGATCGACGTCACACAGTGTGCATGATAATGCATTTTATGTCTGTTACAGACAAGATATTAGATAACTTCTTATTCTATAGAGTTGTCTCAACATAGAACTAAATCTGCTTTTTTATTAACGTTATAGTGCCTATAAACAGGTACCGAAATTTAATGCTGCAAATCATGGATTTTATTTTCTCTGAAAAATCTGTAATTTGAAACTTTTTATTTTACTAGAAAACGATGTGATTTTCGGAAAACTCTCAAAATTAGGTACTTTTTTCATTGAGGTAAATAGGGAAATAAAAAAAGAAACCTCTCGGAAACCTAGTACTTGTAGCATAGCCGAACGAACGTTCGGCTATGCTTATAGCATATTATTTCATTACGAGTCTATGGAAATAAGGAAGAAGTCTTGAAAGCACGGAAACGGTGACAAAAATACAAATACCTACCATGATGCGTTTCCATGGTTACTCTCAAATTATTTCGAAGGTGATAATCTAAAAACGCTCTTTAATTGTACACTAGAAATTACATTTCTTAAGAAGGGGTTGCCGACAGCAAAAGTGACTTTAGATTTCGTATTTTTTTAAGTTGTATAGCATAAAATCTAATAACATTTTACCTGGCAAAAATTTAGTACAAACATCTCTGTCTTCATTTTAATCATAAGGTCTTAAAGGCATATGCCCTGGAGTTATTATTTTTCCCAAGGTTTTCATAACCTATAAAACAAAACAGTGCTTGTAAGATCTTATGATTAAAATGAAGACAGAGATGTTTGTACTAAATTTTTGCCAGGTAAAATGTTATTATAAAGAAGGAAATGAATAATAGGTCTATGTCTCACAGCTCTTTTTTATTTATTTCAAATGGCGACCGGTCTCGTAATATTAAGTTATTACATCTTCAGGCCACAAGAGCATTACATATGTGGAATTATACAATAAACACAGAAGTCATCAATGAACTAATTAGTTCTAAGTATTGATTTTAACCTATTTATTAGATTTGACTTTTACACACCTATGAATTTCGTTTGTTATTGTTCATTGATGACTTCTGTGTTTATTGTATAATTCCACATACCTATGTAATGCTCTTGTGGCCTGAAGATGATATAACTTAATATTACGAAACCGGTCGCCATTTGAAATAAATAAAAAAGAGCTGTGAGACATAGACCTATTATTCATTTCCTTCTTTATAAAATGAACTCACACGGGTATTCTTCAACATTAAAATGTTATTAGATTTTATGCTATACAACTTAAAAAAATACGAAATCTAACGTCATACTTTCGCTGTCGGCAAGCCCCTCTTAATTTGGCAATCCAAGGTTGGCAGCATTGTTTTGAGGCTCGTGCAGAGCGTCCAGGGGCGTATTTAGCATGTCTGGCAGAAATGAGAGAACTTGTTAGAGATGCCCAACCTTAACTTTGATTTTCCGTGGCTCTAACCCAACTTCAAACACAGGAACTATAACTATAGCCTTTTTCTGTGCTTCAAAGATCAGAGTTTAATGTTAATTTCCATCTATTCAAATTTAAGATTGTTAAATATCAGATAACATATATATATATATATATATATATATATATATATATATATATAGTATTATAGACTTTCTTAAATTTATAGTTTACTTTGTTCTTGTTGTATATTTATATTTTCGGTATTCTTATTCAGTGCACGGAAAGAATCGGAGATCGGGAAAACTTTTTCAGTGCGCTGTTTCCATGCACTGGCCTGTATTACTAATACAGATGGAAATTAGGACAGGTGTTTTCAAAGAAGTATAATAAAGAGTATATTTCCACTAGTGTACTTTTTATGTTCGAATGTTTCAGGTAACCCCGTTGCCACACCACTGGTTGAATGGAAATAGAGATAATATTTTTAAATTAATTGGAATCAGCATAAAATTTTACCAGGTTCCATGTTGCTGTTGTCCAACTAAATTAGCCGTGTCAGAGTAAACATTAAAATATGAAACTATTGCAAATTAATCCACATAAAAATCTGTGGCGATTTGTCAGTGGTTAGTTCAGAATTAACCTCGAAATTTCATAAATGCCTAACATTAAAAGAACAAAACGTTGAACGTTAACGTGAAAAATAACTTCAACAACTGTTTTCTGAGCTTTGAGAGAATAAATCTTTCTCCTTTTGCAAAGAAAATGTCAAACCAATAATAAAATAAATGTCAAATCAATGTGTCATGACAACAGAAAAATAACCTAGCCACCTATCTGATGTTATACCCTGTTTTCTATCTAATTATACTAATTTTTCTTTAAATAACTGGCAATCATGTTTTACTGAATTCCACTGAACATTCAGCAACCTAGTTTTCCGTATATACAATAAATACAGATTCCTTAATGTTTCTCTTATTTCCTACTTCTTTGAGATTTGGCTTTGTTTTTTGTGGGATAGGTAAGTCCCAACCAATTCTTAACTCAATTTTTTTAATGTTAGGCGTTTATGAATTTGCAAAGTTAAATCTGAAATAACCACTGACAAAGTGCCAGAGCTTTTTTAGCAGTGGTTTTTCCTGGCAACTTGAAAAATTATTATTATTATTATTATTAATAATTTCAGGTTTTTGTAAGCGAAAAGCCCAATTATAAATTACACGGATCTCTTTGGGCCACAAAGAAATGCCCAACAATATTTATTGCAAATTAAGTCAGTTTATTATCCATTACGACAAAGACGACGCTCTATCTTAACATATTATTTCGGAATATTTTCAGAGGAAAGGAGTAAATTGTAAAGAATTTATTCTATTTAAATCACCATGTATGTATTATGTTATATCTTAAAATAATCATAGTTTATACTGCAAATTATTTCGAACAAAAAGCTCTTACCTAGTTGAAAATTCCATAGTAGTTTATGATCAACTATATAAACAATTATTATTAAGTGATTCTTAGAACAAAAACACTTTTAAACAATTAACGTATCTAATGTTTTTTATCCTCACAGCTCAACTTGAATGAATTAAACTAATTGCTACAGCAATTATTACTTTTTGCAATTGTTTTTCGTTGTTAAGCACCATTGTTAATATTTATAACGCGCATAGACGGCATTATCATGTTTATTATCTCTAACAATAACAATATAGGTAGGTATTCAAAACTCTTAGATAAAAATTCACACCATACCTAATTATAATGTATACCAATAGATATGATATGACTGAAATTTTTAAATAATTTTTTTATATAGTCTCAAAATAACTTAAAAATGAGATGCGGAAGACAAAAATGTTTTATTTAAAATTTGACGATTTCAGATCCAACCTTGCTAGATTAGCAGCTAATTTTAAACTTCACAGCCTATACCTTGATTTCGAAGCGAAGCCTAAATCCCAGTATTCTTAGACCTTCCACGAAATCGTCGTCTAGCGTTTTCTAAATGATCCTTCTTCAAAGTACCTACATCTTGAGACGACCTTATCATGTAGCGAATGCGATGTTGGGAAGGTGTAGGGTGTAGCCTGACGCTAAGACGGTATGGCGAGAATTCGGAGTGCTGGGTTTTCGATGTAGCGGTAGGTAGGCGTCGCGTAGACGCCCTCTTTGATTTCCCGATTTTTATTAAATTTAACAATTATTATGTGTCATTGGAAATGGAAACTCCCATTTTTTATATAATATTATTGGGAAAGTATGATTTTTAATTTCTGCGAAAAATCGAAATAAATTTAAAATTTGGCTCACGGGCATTATTTTTAATTCTGAGTGATTTTCCTTAATAAAATGTTTAAGATGAAGTTTTGCAATCGCCATGCACAAGCATTTTAAATTTTTGAGATAAAATGTGAAAAATGAACAAGTAGGCAGTTTATTTTCAAATCTACTAGCATAATTTTTAAAATTCTAATTACTTACCTACTTTTTATAATATACAATTTTGCGATAACTTCAAGGTAAAATGACAGTAAATGAAATAAATCGCTACAACTAATTTTCAGAATAGATCGTTGATTGAAGATTTTCCGTCTATAATGCGAACTTTTTGGATTACACTGTATGCATATTTTGTTTAATTTTAATAGTTAACACAGAAAGATTTTTAGTACTAGCCGATGGAACCCATATCTCCGGTAGCTTAGTTGGTTAAAGTGCCTACGGCCACAGTAGGAGTCCCGGGTTCAAGTCCCGGCTGGAGTGCATTTTTTTCAATTGATATCCTTACCTGATATGCCACTAAACATCATTTATTATTTATAATTATTACAGGTACTAAAAATCTTTCTGTGTTTCATATTCTGGCTTTGACATTGTAGGTTAGAATTTCCACGTTCGATACTTGCATTAAGTCGCTATATGTCGAATATTGTGGGTGGAAGAACAAATAGGCAGTTTACATAACCAACAATAATGAATGGTTTCCCTACACCCTCTAACCCCTTCTAGTAGCTGTAGAAGACGCCGAAGTCTTCTACATCTCACCGCTACTAACTATATATCAATTGGAATAAATAACACCTAGCCGATGGAACCCATATCTCCGGTAGCTTAGTTGGTTAAAGTGCCTACGGCCACAGTAGGAGTCCCGGGTTCAAGTCCCGGCTGGAGTGCATTTTTTTCAATTGATATCCTTACCTGATATGCCACTAAACATCATTTATTATTTAATAGTTAAGTATAGCTTTGTACCTTGTGCATCCCTAAGGTTCCTAATACAGGGTGTAACTTTGATTAGTATGTACAGAAATTTTAACTGGCGGTAGGTTTTGACCCCAAAAGAACGCCTATAAAGTTTATTTTCGAAAAACATTTTTTTAATCGACTAAAAATTGTTTTAAATTTGATTGTGTCGTAGATGATAAAAGATGGCATGTTCCAATGCAGAGATCAGAGATGGTAAACAGAGAGCATATTTTTCGCCAGGGAAGGTAGCAATGGTCCCGCAGAGAATGTAACGTGAAGAAATTCCAGAAAGGAATACTCCGAATGAGCGAACTTTTGTTAGAATTGTCCAGTGATTGTGAAATTTTGGAAACTTTAGACAACAAAGAAAGTTAATGGCCTTGAACAAATCGCCCGAGTAAGCCACTTAGAAACTTAGAACCTTTTTTAGAGGCAATTGAAGAAACCCCTGGAACGAGCAGAAGAAGGTTGGCCGCTAGATAGACATTTCGCATGTTTTCCCCACTTTAAAAGCTTAACGTTAAGATACATCCTTAGTCCAAGAAAATAATACATGTAGAAAAAAATAATTCTTATCAGGTAGATATTTTCAGGGTTGGTTGTGGGTAGCGACCTGAGTATAACCCCAAAAAATCAACATCGAAGTCAACATTTTTTTGCAACTTTTTTTCTTATGTGTACATTATTACATTCTCTACAACTTTCCCTTATGAAGTTTTTTTTTAACTTCAATACTTCACGAGATATACAGGGTGTCCAACTTTAAAACTGTACAAATCCGTAAAATATTCATTTTTGGAGATAATCGACTAAACTTTTTTAGTTTGAAAAGCCTTCAAAACCCGCTTCTTTTGACCTTCCTGCCAAATACAAATCCAGGGCCGGCTGCGATTTTTTTATACCCCCAATTTTCACGAAAACCATTTAGCGATTCTTTTATCTAAAATCTGACCACACAGCGTTAATCAGAACACCCCAAAACCCCTATACGCCAAATCTGAATAAAAAATATACAGGGAGTTCCATTCTACAGGGTGTCAAAGCTGAGCAAAAAAGGAATTTTAAAGGAATTAAATCTGACAAGTCAAGTGTGCCATGGAATCCCCTCAAAACAATGGTCAATATGACCACTCAAGGTGTTGGTGTGCAAAGGTCCAATACAAAATATACAGGGTGTTCTTATCTGTGCCATCTCAAATTACTTAATTTTTGGAACTGTATAGGTACGGGTCAAAAATCGAGTATATCAAAACCGCTCCACACACTATAAATGAACTAAATCTAAAAAATACAGAAGCCAGGTAATCAGTAAGTCCATATCAGTTAAGGTGGCTGGTGTGCCACAACAGGAAACGCACAGAAAATGTATCATCTTAGACAGTGTCTTTGTTGAGAAAGGTCCAATAATTTAAATTGTTTTTATTTGTCAGTTGGCATTTTGTAAAGAAATTACTTTTGTGTATATCAATCTTTTTTCAATGATTCCAGAGCACTGTTGATCCGTATAAGTTTCATAAAATTTCAGAATTTTGAGATGGCTCAGAGAAAAATACCCTGTATATTTTTGTAGTAAATCTTTTCATAACAAAATTTTGAGTGGTCCTGTTGACCATTCAACTGCTTTGAAGGGATTCCATGGCACACTTGACTCGCCAGATGTTTTTAAAATTCCTATTTTGCTCAACTTTGACACCCTACAAAATGGAACTCCCCGTATATATTTTTTGTTCAAATTTGGTAAATGAAGGTTTTGGGGTGTTCTGTTTAACGCTGTGGGGTCAGATTTTAAATAAAAAAATCGCCAAATGGTTTTCGTGAAAAACTCAGCCGGCCCTGGATTTGCATTTTGAAAATAGCGGGAAGGTCAAAAGAAACAGTTTTTGATGACCTTTCAAACAAAAAAAAGTTTAGGCGATTATCTCCAAAAATGAAGATTTTTACGGATTTGTACAATTTTAAAGTTATGCATCCTGTAAATACAAGGTCACCACTACCAAAGTGCTTTATAAGGGTGAAAAAACTTTTTAAAACAAGCTGATTTTTTTTAGGGTTAACTGGGGGTGCTTAGGAGTGCAGCCTATATCTCGTGAAGTATTGAAGTTAAAAAAAACTTCATAAGGGAAAGTTGTAGAGAATGTAATAATGTACACATATAAGAAAAAAATTGCAAAGAAAAAGTTTGCAAAACCACCCCTATTGCGGGGTTTGTAACACGACTTCGATGGTGATTTTTTGGGGTTATACTCAGGACGCTACCCACAACCAACCCTGAATATATCTACCTAATAAGAATTATTTTTTTCTACCTCTATAAAAAAAATGACAATTTTCTTGGACAACCTGATCATGTACAGAAAGTTTAGGCTTTCAAAGAGGAAGATTTACCAAGAAGAGTAGCGTTTTGTGAGTAGCATAAGCAAAAGTGCATTGCAAATGATAATTTTGGCAAAAATGTCTACGGCTTTAAGAAGTGGTGTGCTGTGTCGTGAAAGTATTAAAGTGAAAACTGAAAACAAATTAGTGAAGTGCGGTAAATGTGATTATGAGTTATGGTGATTATGAGATATGGTGATATGAGTTATGATGAACTTATAGTTATGGTGACTGCTTCTGTGCTAAGCGAGTCTTGATAGGGCTACAGGCGAACACCCGCTTAAAAGGTAACGCCGCTGTTATCCCCATGGGTGGTGTGAAATTTGCAAATTTTTACAGATATTTTTTCAATTATTTGACGCTGTATAGTAGGAAGTCATCGATTCAGTAATGAAGCGACCTTGCGACCAGTGGCTCTCAAAATTCGGGAAAATAGTTGAAAGGAAATAATTTTTATTTGCCATACCCATTAAAAAAATATTTTCTCATGTCATGGGCGTGGTTTTGGGGTAGAAACCTACCGCTAATTATAATTTTTGTACTATTCAAAGTTACACCCTATATAAGGCTGTATGACGTGTATATGTACGTTAGTTTTTCCAGATCTATTAACCAGTGGCGTCAACACCTTTTGCAATTTCTATATAGAGAATGCCTTAGCTTTTCCTAATAATTATATGGCTTCTTGTAGTGAACTAATCTTTGACAAGCTAATAAATTGAAACTCGCGCCTATTAGTTTAACAAGGCCACACCTATACTTAGGTACTTACTTCATATAGTTAAATAAATTACATACAAAGAAAGGACAGTACATACAGAGAAAGGAAATTTTGATTCTCAATTCAAATGCACCTTCCTTGGAAATTACCTTGCTCCGTTTTATGTTATAATTTGTGGGGAAGCTACAATCAAAGTCTAGAGAATTATTCTCTGGACTTTGCTATAATATGAAACAATTTCTAGATATACCCCATAAATAAGTTATGAGCTTCCAGGAGGCCAAGCAAAAATTAAAACTCCTTTCATATAACGTCGGGTGTGAAAAATGCCACTTAATTAATACAAAAGTGAAATTTATTAACAAAATACAAGCAAATACACTCCATAAACAGGTTCGCTAACAAGAATAGCAAAAAGAACAGAATATATTAACAATGTATGCTAATTCGGCAACCATATTTTACAATTCTTTTCAGTTCAGTACAGGCTGATTCTCATTTGAACTACACAGAATCATTTCGAGAAATTAAATATTAAGGTCTTATCTAGTAGACTTACGAGGCCTCCTTATGTATACAGTTGTGACCAGGAAATTTTGAGCAAGGCTCCTATTACCTATTGTAAATTGATTTTACATTAATTTTCATATGAAGTCACATTTTTACAAAAAAATTGCAACAGGTTTTCAAATTATTTTCGGCATGGCCCTTTAAAATCATGCCTCTAAGCACAGATAACGTAACCTTATCTGTGCTCTAAGTAATATCAAATATACTTATATGAGAATACAACATTGTGGGAAGAGGGTTGAACAGAAAAATGCTTTGCCTGAAAGATTAAAAAAATTTTCTTATATACTAAAGGCTTTTCTTTTCTAGTCACTAGATTTATGTTGGATTTCCCTAGAATTTCCCAACGCTTTTGGAATGACAGGTTAGGTTAGGTTAATAAAAAAATTAATTTATTAATTAAGAAAGGGTTGCCGACAGCCAAAGTGACGTCAGATTTCGTATTTTTTTAAGTTGTATAGCATAAAATCTAATAACATTTTACCTGGCAAAAATTTACTACAAACATCTCTGTCTTCATTTTAATGATAAGATCTTAAAAGCATTGTTTTATTTTATAGGTTATGAAAACCTTGGGAAAAATAATAATTCCAGTGCATATGCTTTTAAGATCTTATGATTAAAATGAAGACAGAGATGTTTGTACTAAATTTTTGCCAGGTAAAATGATTTTATGCTATACAACTTAAAAAAATACGAAATCTAACGTCACTTTCGCTGTCGGCAACCCCCTCTTAAGGTTAACTATAATACAATTAAACTGTTCTTTAATAACCTGTAGAAGTTAGGTTAGGTTAGAACCACTGTTAAAGTTAGGCCTCTTGTCACAAATTCTGACATTTCCGCCAGATATGCTAAGTACACTCCTGGGATGCACCTGGAAACAATGCTAATGACGTCAAAACCTAGAGACGTGGTGCCCCATTGTTAAAATGCCCTTTCTTTTGACTCCAAGATTAAATATATCCATACTACTCTAAAAACATGGTACAAACAAAGACAGAAAATCAACCATCAACCAACTATACACCCGGTGATTTCCGGTTATAATTCCTCCAGAATCACACTTAGATATGTTTTTTCTTGTTTGGGGGCGCCGGAAGCATCAGAACCTCACCTGAAGACTCCGGGGATGGTGTAACGACGCCAGCCTTCGAGCCCAGAGTCGAAATAAGTTCGCTACGGCTCGACAAAAAGGGCAATTCTGACAATCTCGCGACATTTTCGGAATAATTTAGTGGAGCGCTTAGATTGTGATTAGTTCTGGGCGTCATAGCGTTTATCAAAACAAACCTGTCTATAGGTTCTGACGTCATTGGCTAGAGCATATGCATAGGGAGTCCCAGAGTCATAGTAGCCTAAACGAAGCCTGTGGACAAGGGTCGTCACTATGACGACCTTGAACCCTAAATAAGATTATCTAAAGTTTTACGGTTTAGAAGTTATTTGAACTTTTATGAGTTTCGGGAAATAGAAAAATCACTGTTTTGTTAAAACTAATGAAAGGGTTAAATTAAAATTTCTTCCAAACATGCTCTGCAGATGAAGCTATCTGACTCAACTTCAATTTTTGATATAGAGTTATTCCAGCTAGGTATAGATATAATTTTTATTTTTGATAAGAGTGCAGTTATTAGGTATACGACAAATATCGAGATTTAAAGCAACATTGTAGAAACTTGCGGGCTGTCCTATCAAAGTGAACATTTGCCTAAAATCTACCTTTTGGAAGGGTTAATATACAGTCAAAAAAACTCATGGTCGACGTCGACGCGGTCGTTAGTGTTGAAGAGTGCACGATTGTGAAAAAATCTGTAAACGGAAATTGAGTAATATTTCGGGGATTATGGTAAAATAACAACATAGCATTATTTATTATATCATTATCAAAATATACAAAAATACTACAAAATGTCTCAAATTGGAGGCGTTTGTAGAGTTTCAACTATTTTTCGAAGAGATAGACAAAAAGTAGCTGGAGTTTCGGGACCTCGATTTTGAGCTGAATTGAATGTCGCAAACAGAATTTCGATATCTCGATTCGTTTGGAAGTATATAGAGCGTTTTTTATTTTGTCGAATTTCTTGAACGTGCCATAACTTTATTGTTTGTGAATATATTCGATTTCGGTATAAACATTTTTTGTTTATTTTTTACGTAGGTTTCATCGGTGTAGAAAGATATCTTCTTTAGGTAGCGCCGGTAGCGATATTGAAAGTTAAACTGTTCTAAAAACTTGACACACAGTATGAGTATTTCCATTTAGTTTTATCTGCAGCATGCTCATTTTTGGCTCAACCACTATAATCTTTATGTACATGCAGATGTGTGTATTTAATATGCATACGCGAATATACAGTGAAACGCGATCGATAATAGTAGCGGTTGCGCGCCATAAAGAAGGAATCTTATTTGGCAGGAAATTTCGACGACAATTAAGGGCAGTAGTAGGAATGTCTCACATAAAGGTTGTTGTTATTTGAGTTGCATATTAGGATAGAGTCGTTAAAGTATACTTGTTAAACTTGAGCAAATAGTAACTACAGACAAATATACGAATGGTGTGTTTGAACATTCTGGTTGAAAAGGTGTATTTAAAAAATGGTGATATAACATGATGGTGCACTCTGCACGTTCGAAAGAAGAAAAATGTTTTGGTTTCCGATATCAGAATTTCTGCTTGATCTTTGTATTTCATTTCTATTCGGTGTCTGTCTGCGGGTTTATCTTTTTGCCGGCTAGTAAATATACACTGATCTGTCCGATGGTTTCATGTTCCAAGCAAAGCCACTCAAGTAGTTTGGATGAAACATTCTTCGTAAAGCGAGGAATTTCGTATCCCCAAATAGACGAAACAAAGTCTCGTCCCAGCTTACACATGTCACTTTTAAGCCAGTATTTGTCCGTTACGTCCATTGATAAATCACGTTAAATTGACATTAAATTGTCTTAATTTACTGACCGGGACATCTCTTTCTACGTCGCAGCGACATCGTAATTTGTTTGTCGCAAGATAACATCATTGCTGAGTTTATAATTTGTCTTGACGTACACTTGATGTTATTGTGACGGTTTCAATTCGAGTTCGATAAGCTAAACAATATAGATGGTACCAGAGGCGGCCATAACACCGCTTACTACACTTTTGTAAAACATATTTCAAAATTTTTAGACGCTTCACGAACTTTTAGCTAAGATCAAAGCACCACCCTGCGTTCTGGTGAGAGTGATAGTCAGGGTCGTGACAAGCGGTACACTCGGCCTTAAGCCGAATTAGAATATAAAAATAATGCGATGTGATGTGATCACAAACGTTAGGTGATAGCGGATATAAGATTCGCTTAAATTTAACTTGCACGAAATTGTAAATAATTTTTTTAATTGGTTACCTTAGGAATTTTTTATTTTTTATTTATCTCTAAAATTATAAATCAAAGTATTTTTTTTATTAATATTGTAGTAAAAGTACCAGTTATGATGATTGAGGCCTTGTTTAAATAAGTACATATTTTATGAATGTTTACTTGAAATTGTTGATTTAATGTCCGTATTCCAAACAACTTTTTTTATATTTCTCTTTGAAATCAGAAATTGGGTAAGTACTTAAGTCTTTGTACCATTTCCATACTTTGCTATTTTTCACCTTGTATACATCTAAGAGGAGAAACCACTCTAAGCCAATCTTATTTAATATGTTGCAAGCAAAAGTTTTTATGAACAATACATTTCTCGCTATAAGTGAAAAACAAAAATATATTTCCCAAGGTCTTAGTTGAAAATTACCAAAAGCAATGATATTTATCTTAGGATAATAAAGGTGATAATATTTCGCATGCTTGTTAGTTTTCGAATTAGTTGTATTTTTACTTATCATTGGTTTCTCAAATTGTTTTTAGGTTAGCCTATGTTGAGTATCCTGGGTTGTTCTTTTAGATTATTGAGGAAGTTGGTGGAATTAGTAGAGAATTCTTAATTTTTTTATGCTTTAGCCAGTAGGATTATTTGTGCAGAGTTCGTAATTTTTGTCCAGAGTTTATACCTATAAAATATTATTAAGACACCAACCTGTTTGTTTACATTTTGTGGCAGAATATCGGGATTGGTAATATAATATGGGAGTGAGATATTTATTTCATATTGAATACCTACATTTTTCGCAGAATATGGGGACTGGTAATATAATATGGGAGGGGAAGTGAGATATTTATTTCATATTGAATCCCTGCTCAACTTATTATTTACGTCGTATGAAACCTCGATGTTCGGGTCTGCGGTGACCAGAGGCTTTCTTCACAACAGTTAACTTAGGTAATTCGACCCCCATATTTGGTTTTCAGCAGTTTCGTAACCAGAAAACTTCTCTAGAAGCGCCATAACTTTAAAAACAATAAAAAAAGTTGCCTTAATACTTATTAAGATTAAAAAGATATATATTTTTTCAGTTAAATTGTGGTTAAATTTAAAAAGTTCGTCGCGCTATCTTTCCCTACTAACGATAGTCTAGGCGGCCGGGGACCAAAAGTACAATAAGTTGAATCACCTTAGGAAGCGCTCCGTTCCCGTGTTCCCGTTGCCTTTACCATTATGTCTCGCCGACTGAACTTTATAGATGAACTGCGTCTTGCATAGTATTTGGCACGGACGAGAGGCATGCAAGGGGTAACGGCGGTCGGAATTCCTCGCTAAAATTCGTGAGTAACCCTTCTATGATTAAATCTTCGGTGGTATCACTAGCTATTACGGGAAGAATACGTGCAAGTAAAAAACTGAAAATGTACGTAGTAGACCCTTTAAAGTAAGGGGACCCAGCATTATACTTTCCAAAGTGAGGCCGCTTCTATCCTCATTCTAATGGTCTCAATGATGCAAAGTATGCCATTTTATTGGAGAATTTATGAATATAACAGGTACTTTGATTATGGAATATGGCAAGTGCCAAATGAATCAAATTTATTTTATATTTGAATTTGGTTTCCTGCAATTATTTCCAGGAATTTAAGTAATATAAGTATGGCAAGGGTAAGTCAGTGCCGATTTTCCTTATTGGAGAATTTGTCGCTATTGCACCTTGTTACCAGGTTCCTCAAACCATTTGTAATATTATGTAGGTATACCTAATAGGTACGTACTTGAACTTTCTTCCCTTGTTGAATGTATCTACGCAAAGAACTTTCACATATTTCGGGATGGACTAATAAGATTAGGTCTTCTAATCATGTAGTTTTTCTCGGTGCTCATTATAAAATTTTTGTAATTTTATTTCTCTCCCAAGATACCTACCTTACAAACGTAAAATAAACTTATATAGTTATGGTTATGCTTAAAAAAAGACCTGGCTGAAGCTACCTGCTTAATAATTTAAAATTTTCCAAATACGATTTTTTTCGAACTACCTACTTACGTAATGCCCACGTAATGGGATTTGTAGGATTACTAAAGGTGAGACAAGAAAAATCTGGTTGCAATTATTGGGACTACTACAGGCGGCGGCATTACCTTTAATTGACTATCTGGAAGTTAGAAAACTTAAAAATTGTGAACTATGATGGGAAATATTTTGCCTCCTTTGGAATCTATAGCACTGGCATGTCACATAAAACCTGATGGCAGGTGGACACTGACATATAACATAACCTTGTACCAGCCCACTTATGTGGTCTCCTTGGAGTATATACAGAAAACAAACTTCCCCTCAAGGCTTCACGTTTCCTATGTGATAGACTGTGACATGCTGGGTTCCCTTATTTTAAAGAGTCCCTGATTAGTAATTACCCGCTGTCAAGCTATGACTTCAGCCGAAAATATTATTTTACTTCCTCGTTACGTGAATAACTACTATTCGTTTTAATCTTAACAGATAAGTATCAAAGGAATTATTGTTCCATGTAATAACGTGCAGCGGACGAAACAGGTGCCCAACAAAAAAAATCCGTAGTTTTCTCTGCTCGCAGCTCAGCGGCCACAATGGCCCAATAATTGAATGTTTTCCTTTCTCCGGGGCGTCATTGTTAATTTTCTAAGTAAATACGGAGTGTGTTTGTTCGGCCGGCACCTCGTTTTCATCATTAAATAAAAGGCCACACCTCCCGCTCCTCGCCTGACGCTATCTCGCCCGAAAATCTCCGGACAAAATTAATCACACCGAAATTACGGTTTTTAGGCCCTAGGGGCGAGCCCGGCAACCAACCTGCTAAGGTATCTTTGCCGTGCGACCAACGATCGAACGAGTAGAGCCTGCGCCACACCGAAAAAAATTGATAATAAAAGTTATTAAAAAAATAATATTAATTAATGTAAATTTTAATACTCTATAGGACCAACATCTGGTATAATA
This sequence comes from Pseudeuparius sepicola, assembly GCA_963920635.1. Classification (NCBI taxonomy): domain Eukaryota; kingdom Metazoa; phylum Arthropoda; class Insecta; order Coleoptera; family Anthribidae; genus Pseudeuparius; species Pseudeuparius sepicola. The sequence goes on along the minus strand of OY987299.1, from coordinate 104,935,172 downwards.
GTAGTTACAATAATTTTGCTTTACCATTTTTAATAAAATATATTATCTTTTCTTTTATATATTAAAGGATTCCTATATATTTGATATTATACGTTTCTCATGTATTTTACTATCCTATTTACTAACGTATATAATTTTTTTATGTTAATAGTTATTTATGTACCAAGGCACTGAAGTTCAACTTTTTATGACTCATGTGGAGTTTAGTTGCTGAGGCCTCTTATTGATAAAATTGACACACCATATCAAAATCTATGCAAGGCAAGTTATCAGGACAAGCTTTAACAAATCTTGTCTTCATTATAAACCGAAAAAATAAAGTATTCACAGCAAGATTCTTTTAAAACTGAGAATAGAATTTATTTAGTTTTCACTAAGGTTTCCGCGTTCCGCGGGCGAAAGTGAGGTTATATGCAAAGTGCGGCGTTGCCGCCGATTTTCTTTAAAGCATTGAGTAATATGTCATCTGTCATATTTTATAGGGGGCATCTAATAAGTTCAGAATGGGATCAGTAAAATCCAAATATTTCATTGAAATGCTACGAAATTTGATTATTTCTCATCAGGCGCATACAAACTGAATCTAATAATTTGCCTGGGAATGCTTGGTTATATAAAAAAAGGCGAAATAAGTACTAAGAAAATAGCAGGTACTTATTGAAATTAGGGATCGTGACGTCACATTCCCTACTTTTGCGACCGTTTTTTTCAATTTTTGAGCAAACTAATGGGAAAAAAAATCTGTTGGTTGGGTTTCGTGATTATCTAGACATGTTTTACAAATTCCAAGGCAAAAAATTATTTTTCATTCCTAAGTATACTTGTCCATTGAACCTGAGATACTTACTGTAGCCGTAGGCACTTAGATTTAGATAAGGCTGAGCAACCTCGCCGAATTCGCCAAATATTTACCGGACACTGCTTATCAAATCTGTTGTTCCTGACTTTATTTAAACAATTGAAAACGTAGCTCACAAGAAAGTTTGAATGTACTGGGATATGAGAAATACAACGCAAATAAGAAAATATGTTGTGACTACTCCGCAAAATTAATAATACCTAAAACCACCCAAAATAGGCCCGATTTCGATTTTAATTCTGAAGGTTCCGATAGATGGCGCGCATCCACGTCATAGCTAAAAAGCCGGTTATTTATTATTTACTCAGGTTCAAAAGGTTTTTTTTAAACTACCTCACAAGAATTTTTTCTAAAATCGTACTACGCATATTAGGCTAAAAATTCGGAAGTAATTAGCAGTATCTTAGACAAAAAATTTTTTAATAAGAATTCAGGTATAGATTTGAAATAGTTAGGAGCAGACTCCGTCTTACGAGTCGTACGACAATGGTGCTCTCTCTCTCAAAACACTGATCAGTAGCGTATACGTTAATTATTCTTTGATAATAAAATAGATTGTGGCCCTGCCGACACTTTCTTAAGTAGTAAGATAATTATTTTATATTTAAAAATGGATTTTTTGTAACTGAAGTCCAGGGGTAGGTAATTTTGTATTTATTAAGTCGTTTTCGAAAATTGAAGGTGCATTCAGCATCATCTATCAGAAAAGCCTGGCAATAGTGGCAATACGATTAATTTGATTAGTTGATAGTTGAGTAATAAAATAACCCTTACTTTGTCAGGAACGCCCTCAAGTGTCATATTGTATTGTATTGTTTATGTTTATGAAAAATAGAAAAAAATACAAAGTTTCTTTCAAAACTATTATTTTTTGGTAGTAGGTATGTACTTACCCTACTTTTATATACATTTCAAGATCAGAAAAAAATGCAATAAATGTTGTGGAAAACAGTTTTGATATACGGAAAATTCTGCCACATACTTCACATACAACAGTGTAAACACCTACAAAAGTAGCTGATATCGGCCGTAACAAGAAAACCATGACAATTTTCAAATTTTCTTCAATACCAATTATCGTAATTTTAATAATCCTCTACAGGGTGTGTCATAATCGTTTTTTCGCTAGTATATGGTCAATTTTGATGGTTCAAAATGATTCAGAAAAAATCAAGAATCTAATCGCGGTGAAGTCTTTGATATACAGGGTGTTAAAAACACGGTCATAAAATGATTATCGACTTTAAATATTATAACAATAATATAAATAATGACAATAAGGATGTAAGATTAGCGAGTGTAAATGTAACAATTACATGAAAAGGTGATAATGGGCAAACACTCAAAGTTAACAAAAAGAAAAAACTAGTAACCGCATACACGTGTTTCATGCTATTTGGCAATCACCAAATCAAAAGATAGGCATGATTTCGGAAGCAACAAATGAAGTCCAGGCAGGAGCCAACAGAACATTTGCAGCTTCAGTCAGCACATCTAGTACAGTAAATTTAATTGGATTTATATAGGTAATATTGCAATTCATTGGGTAAGAAAATTTTTTTTATCCATCGATAGTAGATACACCATATAGAAAGCTTAAATCCGAATTTTTGACCATCAGCCCTTTTGCAGGTTTTCCGCCATCTTGAATTTTGGAGTAAATTAGTTTTTCACGGATAACAGCTGTATTTTTAGTTTTACGAGAAATATAGTCGATACCATTTTTAAAGTAAAAAGTGTGCTCTACAAATTGGTTCTCTTGTCATTTTCTTGAATTTTGCATATATAACACGTTATAAGAAAATAATCGAGAAAAAAAGGGTAGCAACTTTTTTCACATTTAATATCTTTTTTTCTGCTAACGACAGCGCGAAATTTTCTTAACAAAAGTTGTTCACTACGAAATTACCTATGATATTTGTCTGAACAACTTTTTTTTCTCAGCAATAGTTTATTTCCGGTACCGTCTCAAAGTTGCGCGCAATATACGCTCGCTATACCTTGACTGTCCTTTGCAGAATTTCCCAAGTTTTTTATACCTGACTGTACTTTATGTAAAGCATAATAATTAATTGTGTCCGCGCGTAGTAGTTTATGGTACAATGACGAAAAGTTGAGTTTTTCGGACCGATGCAGACTTCACCGGCCGAGGCGCAATCGAGGCTGGCGAACTGCAGCAGTAGGTACGTTTATCATACCAATATTTTTTATTCGAATGTGCTTAGATATATATATATACTTATTTAAGAAAGTAGAAAATTAAGATCAGAGGTGATGCTCTTTAGTTTTCATTGCAATAAATCCTAGTTACCTATATGAACTTCTATATAGTCGGCCATGGAATAGAGCAAATTATTGAACTGTCAATGTACCTGAACAGAAATTCAGTGTATACTCGAACGTTCATTGGCCCTCGTAAAATAAACTAGACCGCCATTGGGCACCAATTTTTAGCCATCCGGCAGAGGGCGCTGGCGCCCACCTGGATAGCCACCATATTGTGTGCATTATAGGGGATTTAGAGTGCATTTTAGGAGAAAAGCGAAATTTGTGTTGGCAACACAAAATGACATTTGACAACGGCCAACCACGGCCCAAGGATGGTGTATCATCCTTGACCACGGCCCTCTTGCATTTGACATTTGACAGCCAATGGCGTGTGCGCTCAATACGGCCAACCATTCGGTGGGACATAATAAAGCTGTCCAGTTTATTTTACGAGGGCCGTGGTTCAAGTATATCTATACTGAATTTCTGTTCTGACACATTGACAGTTTGACACAATAGTTTGCTCTGTTCCATGGCCAACTAGACGTCCATAGGTAACTAAGATTTATATTGTAATGAAAAATAAACAGTAGCATTTCCGATCTTAATTTTCTACTTTTTTAAATAAGTAGATAGTATCTATATATAGGATACGTCTTGTTTACTCTCGGGGAACCCCATCAGGGACACCAAGAGTGACCAACTGGGACCTCTATAAAGGCGGGTTTCCCTCGCAATTCAAGACAGTGAAGGAGCTCGATGCCGCCGCTGAGCGACTGGGCTCCATCATTGTTCAATCTTATGAGGACAACTGTCCCCTGAAAAGGAGGAACGCCTCAGAAGGCAGGTTCGAAGGCTCCTGAATAGGGCCAAACGTTCGGGCATGCGGGAGTCCACTGGGAAGACTACAGGTCCTCCCAAAGACTCTCTAAACATGAGATAAGGAACTCACTCTAAGCACATTCGAATAAAAAATATTGTATGATACAAGGAGAAAAGGTTGTTTTTCGTACTCCTGCGGTTCGCTAGTCTCGACTGCGCCTCTGCCGCACCCGTATACGAAAAACTCAATTTTTCGTCCTTGTACCACAAACTACGACACGCGGGCACAATTAATTATTATGCTCTATACATAATGATATGTCAAAATACAGTCAGGTATAAAAAAACTTGGGAAAATTTGCAAGGTACCGGCAAGGTATAGCGCGGGTACTTGGACCCTACGAGGTGCCAGGAGACGTTGCGTTAATTTTGAGACGCTACCAGAAATAAACTATTGCTGATAGAAAAAAGTTGTTCAGACAAATATCATAGGTAACTTTGTATTGAACAACTTTTGTTAAGAAAATTTCGCGCTGTCGTTAGCACAAAAAAAGATATTAGATGTGAAAAACTTTGCAAACCCTTTTTTCTCAATTATTTTCTTATAACTCGTTATATATGCAAAATTTAAGTAATTGTCAAGAGAACAAATTTGCAGAGCACCTTTTTTCCTTCAAAAATGGTATCGGCTATATTTTTTGTAAAACTAAAAATACAGCTGTTATCCGTGAAAAACTAATTTACTCCAAAATTCAAGATGGCGGAAAACCTGCAAAAGGCTGATTGAATTCGGATTTAAGAGGGGGTTGCCGACAGCGAAAGTGAAGTTAGATTTCGTATTTTTTTAAGTTGTATAACATAAAATCTAATAACATTTTACCTGGTAAAAATTTAGTACAAACATCTCTCTTCATTTTAATCATAAGATCTTACAAGCAGAGTTTTGTTTCATAGGTTATGAAAACCTTGGGGAAAATATTAATTCCAGTGCATATGCTTTTAAGATCTTATGATTATAATGAAGACAGAGATGTTTGTACTAAATTTTTGCCAGGTAAAATGTTATTAGATTTTATGCTATACAACTTAAAAAAATACGAAATCTAACGTCACTTTCGCTGTCGGCAACCCCCTCTTAAGCTTTCTATATGGTGTACTATCGATGGATAAAAATATTTTTCTTACCCAATGAATTGCAATATTAAACCTTAAATTTACTGGACTAATCCCCTATTTTGGGGCTTGTACCACAGACATATATAGCTTTAGCGAAGCTATATATGTCTGTGCTTGTACTAACATCGCCACGGAGGCTACTAAAGCGACCTGCGTGGAAATCTTCATAACCCAAGATACAATGACAATGAGTAGTAGCCTCCGTGGCGATGTTAGTACAAGCCCCAAAATAGGGGATGTGCTGACTGAAGCTGCAAATGTGCTGTTGGCTCCTGCCTGGACTTCATTTGTTGCTTCCCAAATCATGCCTATCTTTTGATTTGATTAGTGTTACACCGTACTGATGATTGCCAAATAGCATGAAACACGTGTATGCGGTTACTAGTTTTTTCTTTTTGTTAACTTTGAGTGTTTGCCCATTATCACCTTTTCTTGTAATTGTTACATTTACACTCGCTAATCTTACATCCTTATTGTCATTGTACCTTGGGTTATGAAGATTTCCACGCAGGTCGCTTTAGTAGCCTCCGTGGCGATGTTAGTACAAGCCCCAAAATAGGGGATGTGCTGACTGAAGCTGCAAATGTGCTGTTGGATCCTGCCTGGACTTCATTTGTTGCTTCCCAAATCATGCCTATCTTTTGATTTGGTTAATGTTACACCGTACTGATGATTGCCAAATATCATGAAACACGTGTATGCGGTTACTAGTTTTTTCTTTTTGTTAACTTTGAGTGTTTGCCCATTATCACCTTTTCTTGTAATTAATATAAATAATCATAGTTCAAATTATAATACGTTGCTAATCTTGCCTGGAAAATTGTTCGATATAGTCCGAAAAAGTGTCTAGATGGACGATAAGTTTGGATCTTTTGTATTTTATCGGTATCGAATGAATATCGATTTTGGAAAATTGTTAGATATATCATCCAAAAATGTGCCGTTACGATAGATATTGTAATTTTGTAATTTTGATCGATATCCTCCAAAAATATACCGGGACAGTCGAAATTTCTGGCATTTTAGAATTTTATCGGTGTCGAACGAATATATCGATTTTGCAAAATTTTTCAATATCTTCTATCAATTGCCTATTACCAGTGACTACCTATAGTCACTGCTATTACGCATATCGCGAATATCGACATATGAAAATTGTTAGATATCATCCAAATATTATATGTTTATTTTGTTTGCATTTTATATTATGTGTATGGAGTGACCGTCTTAGTTGTCCACTCTTAACCAAGTAAGCTACCGGAGATACGGTTTCCATCGGCTAGTTGTTATTTATTCCAATAATTGATATTAGTTATTATAGCGGTAGGAGACTTCGGCGTATTCTACACCTACTAGGAGGGGTTAGACAATGCATGTAGGGTAACCATTCATGATTGTTGGTTTTGTGAACTTTCTATTTGTTCATCAACCCACAAAATTCGTTATTTAGCGACTTAATTCAAGTATCGAACTGGAAAAATTCTAACCTACAATGTCAAGCCAAGAATATGAAATTGAAATAAATAACACCTAACCGATGGAAACTGTATCTCCGGTAGCTTAGTTGGTTAAGTGCCTATATACGGCCACAACAGTAGGAGTCTCGTCGTGTACGAGTCCTGGCTGGAGTGCATTTCTTCAATTGATATCCTTTACCTGATATGTCACTAAAACATCCTTTATTACAAAAGTATATGACTTTTAGAAAGAATTAAAATTTATATAAGAAGTTGTCACTTTGCCAACTTTTAACCAAAAATTCGAAGTTTAACACATATAACAAATAAGTAACTACGAATGCATTTTCAAAAAATACAGGTAACTTTTAAATGGGGATTTTTTATAACCGTATGTCCTGCCGTTATCTCGCACCTCTTCGACTTCGAAAACGGCTCTAACCCAACAATATAGTCATCCTTGTTAAGTCCCGTCGGTTTCGAAACGCCAAATTATCGGAGACGCCCCGGTGATTGATCGCATGGGAGGCCTTCAAGGTGCGCACATCTCGCTTAGACTGACAGGTGCAGATGGTAATCTGTGCGTCGGGTTTTTTGTTTTTCTGCGGGCCCGGCTTCGGCTTGTTTGATCGGGATGGAGTGTCAGATAAATCGCATTATTCTTGTTGCCGAATAACTTATATAGATTGGTTGGCTGGTGGATTTTTTGTTGTTGTATCTTTAGTGAGGGAGTACAGGGTGTCCAAGTACGCAAGTTTCCGCTTTTGAAAGGCTGTAGGTTCCCGTCTAAACAAGGTCATTATCCACCTTGGGAGGTGGGCAATGAAACACTCGTTTCACTAGCTTTAACCACAAAACTAGCGATGTCTTGTCTCGTTGTCTTCTGTCTTCTCCTTTCGTCGCATTTTCTCTCCGTCCCTTTTCAATTTACAAGTGCAAATTCGAATGCAGCTAATCTACTCTCTAAGAGATGGCGCGGCACTCGCAGGCCTAGTTTCGACACCAACGGTCAGGTTTTGGTACCTTGTTGCCGGGTTGTGCAGCTTTTCCCCATTTATACAACGCAAGGAGCAAAGATCGACGGCGCACAGTGGTCCCATTTTCGATACTAGGCGGCCAAAATTATTTGCGGCAAAATTTCATTTAAATATTGGGGAAAAAATATCATAGCGAAGTTAAATATATGTTATTTCTACTAAAAATCAATCAAATAATAGGCTTTCTGTATTTATACAAGGCGTGTCACATAAAACCTCTGAGCCCTTTGTATCTCGGCAACGAAAAAAGATAATTTGATTCTGCAAAAACTCGGTGAAAAAGCACTTCAAAGGCATTCCAGAAGAGTAGGTATAACCAGTTTTTTGGAGACACCGTGTAGATGACAACATCATAAAATAATCGATGGCAAGAACATTGGAATGCAGCTTATGTTCAAAATCTTTAGGTACCTACGTATAATTTTATAATTTTGAAAGGTATTTGATTATTTGAAGAAAATTCGTAAAATCACTCATTTCAGAGATATTTTAAGTTAAATATTGATAATTAAAAATTAAAATCCCTGTAATTTTTCTAATATTAATTTTAGACAAAAGCTTTCTTGGCAATTTTTGCAGATGAAGTTAGGACAAAAAAGCTATGTCATAAATTTTTAAATGAAAATTCATCAAATGTGCAGATTACAATTTTTATTTAATTTAAATTACATTAATCGGTGTTTTATTAATTTATATAGACAGCAGTCAGTGGCCATCATTTTCGGAATCGATTTCTGGGTAATCCAATAGGGATACAGCTTCTGGTGATAGTTGGTGTGGTGAACATTTTGGAAGTTTCCGTTTGGATGTAATTATAGGATCTGAAGATATCATTAGCATATTAAATAAATCTAAGTTGGTTTTTATTCTCGAAGATTTTCTAGTATGATGTTCCCTGTACCGCTTGTAGTCTTTATTTCGGGCCTCTTGTGCCTCTTCTGAAAGAACGCCTACTGGAAGAACTGCATACTTGGCTATTATAGACCCATGTACTAAAACTTTGTGGACGCTAGGAGGCATTTTATACCAGGGGTATAGATTAATGTATAGTTTTGCAGTGTCTTGTAGATAATTGTCAAATTTAGTGAAATGTATATTTTGACCGCTAGAAATTACCGAAAGAATGATTGCAAATCTATGTATTAATTCAAAATTAACTCCTGTTATTTCAGAAGATTTCTTAGCGTTTTTAAAAAAGCGTCTGGCGACATTTCCTGTATTTGATGTGCCTGCCCCTTGAATAACTTTGTCAATTTTAAGGCCAAGTTCATCCCAAAATCGTTTTTGAATTTGTTTTTTTCTCGTTTCAATAGATAATTTTTCTTCTTTAGTCGCTCTTTTGTTTTTGGCAAAGTCTAGTTTATAAGCAATATGCAGTACACATTCCATAAATTTGATCCATCCATGGAGAACAGAGAGCCCAAACTTAAATTGCTCCTGGTTTATTTCTAATGTCTGTATAAAATCCAAGTTATTCATATTTTTGGGAGAACATTTGCATATATAACACACTTGACTTGAGGAATTTGTTAAGGAATTAATTACTTTTCCATCCACCATGGTCATAATTAATTGGAAATCAATCCTAAAATTATGGTTCGCGATCTCCATCTTCATGGGCTGAAGATTTTTTATTTCACTCTCTATTTTAACCAACTCTTCCTTGGTGGCACTTATTGTTTCCCTTTTATATAAAAATTGAATCGGTCTACAGTAGACAGTTGACGAAGGTCTCTCATTTTGCCAAACAGTTATTTTTTTGTTGTTTTGTGGATCGATGCCATAAAGTAGTAAGGGTACAATACAAAACAAAAATATACTCTCATCGGTTTGGGATTCCGAAACAGAGGCATTTTTTGAAAACCTTTGATGGTATTGGCTGTGGCCACTACTGCCATCACATCCCCATTTAAAAATAAATGTAAGCGATGATACGGATGATAATGAAATTTTATTTATTCCCAATTCGTCAAAAGACAACATTTGTGACAATCGGGTACAGGTATGATTCAAAATTGCCTGTAAAGGCACTGAAACGCTTGTTTCAGTTGCTGTTACTCCTTCTGGGTAACATCTTTGTTTTGCTTTTAATACACGTTTATAAGACGGATAAATATTTGCATTTTTGCTTATAGCACCTATACGAATATTTTGGTAGGAATTTTTTGTTAATCTGCTATCTATTAGCAATGCTAATGCTTCATCTTCTGTATATGGAACTAAATTTGCTAAGGATACGTTTTCAGAATTTTTAATAATTTTGCTTTGCGGTTCTGGTGGAGATGATACAGCTTTCTTAAGTATTTTAGCAGCTGAACTTAATCCTCTTCCGCGCAATGCTGAAGTAGTAGCTTCAAGAAGTAAATTGAGCGGTTCTTGTTGCACAATTTCTCTGATTTTCCGTCTTTTTGATCTAACACTGCTTTGTGAAAATTCCTTACAAGGTCTGCCAGGATTTGAAATTGTTTTTCCTAATTGTTTATTTTCCCCCAGTTCAAAAGGCAATTGTAAGCAAGTTTTGTTTTTGTTCAAAAATCTGTTAATGTTACGACTAGACTCTATCCATTTTTTTCTTAAAGTGCATACGAAACCTAATAGACGTGATCGTAAACTATCGTCCTTCAATTCAATTTTATAAACTTCAGAAATAAATTGCGTTAATAGTGGCAAACATTTTTCTACCATATTAAAACAAATATTTGAACTTCTTAAATGATTAAAAAGATCACCATTCTTAAGCATTTTTAACTACAAAAATACGCTAATATAAATATTCAATGATACAAAAATAGCCATCAAAACTCACCAATTAGAAAAATCTTCAATGCGGAAACAAATATGAATAAGATTATTCACAAGCTAATAATATTTTATAAATGAATAACGTTTAAAACTCTTTAAAAGATAAACACTCACATACCACACTCAGGCTTACTTGTTTACAAAGTGCGCGTCAGTACGCGTCGCGTCGCGTCATGTCATATGTCATATTTTCGGCCCATAGCCTACTTTGTTACGGACAAAGTGCGCGCTCAGCACATTAGAAGAAAACGACCTATATCGTTGTTTATACTAATATAAAAATGTGACAGGTGACGACGGTGTGCTTTTAATATTAAAAGCTAAGCAAAGATACTATCCTGGTATCCTGAAGGTGTAATATAAGAGCAGACATTAGTGTTTCCTATATCCTTATTTAGAGGCAATTTTAAATCATACTTGTATGCGATAATCTCAAATATATCTCTTGAAGATTTGAGAATAAATAAAATTATCATCATCAGCATCATCGCTTACTGAAATAGAGAAGCATATATTTAATATTGAATTCCAATTAATTATTATAAGCACATGCAGTTGATGGAAAAGTATAATCAATTCCATAACCAATTCTTCAAGACAAGTGTGCTATATTTGTAAAAAAAATCTCCTGAAGCCGTCAAATTGTGGCAAAGTTCCAAACAAAATCGACGTGTCGCGGCATTTTTCCGAAAAAAAAATCCCTCGTAGATATGATCATATTTCCATACTTTTTTTCCACACTGTATAATATGCATTTTGATTTAATTAATTTTTACTAAATATAAATAGCCTATTTTACTTCATTATGATCATTTTTAACAAAAATGTTAGTTCACACAATTTATTTATGGTTAACGTAGAAAACCAAACCAAATAGGTAGGTACCTAACTACAGTTCTATTGTGACGCATCGGTAAAAAATTGCCATTAAGTACGAAGGTCGCGGGTGGTCGCAGACCATTTTTGCAGTGATCTCTGCAGAAGGATTCGACACAATAAAAAAAAATATCTTAAACCTCTAATACCCCCTTTTTAGAAGTATTCCCTCGTAAATGTTAAGAATTGAAGAAAAAAAATTAGTTATTTAAAATGGTTGTAAAACTGAAAAACTACAAAATATACATGATAACTATTTATTAAGTTAAAGACTTATATTTAGTTATCGGAGTCGCTACATAACTTCTTGGACACAAGCTTAAACCAAGGTAAGAGAGTGAGCCTTATGTTCTGTAAGTTTGCTCGGCAAATTTAATCGAAATGATTGTCTTGATTTTACGATGTAAATACTTGACTAAAATAATTTCTAGCAAATATCTAGATAGGTTTTAGTGTTAAACAACTCTTATAGTATCATTTTTTCATAATGGCAACTTTTCAAAAAAATGTTGTTGGAAACATTTTTGGCCGCCTAATTTACATTGGTGACCCACTGTGCGGCGTAAGGTCACTTTACTGGTGTGTAAAATTAATTTGTTTTTGCGTTAACTAAAATCGTGTCACAATTTAGTTTCAAAGCAAGCAAGGCTGCGAACCTCAGAAGCTCTAATTTCTATCACCAAGAATATCTCAGATCAAATTATATTGCTTGTATGAGAAATGAAAAGCATCAGTAGGTAGATCTATTTTAAAGACGCACCATCAATTGCGAACAGGATAGTTTATGAATATCAACTAACAATATACCTGATTCGCCTCGTGTCTATATACCTATTGTTTGCCCTAGATTGTTCAATTCTTTCAGAAGCCGTTGTTGAATTCCCTGAAAAAAGTTTGTGTGGGCCAACAAAAGCGCGGCATTAGGTAATTAAATTCTCGGGCGAAGGAAGCTAGGCAATTAAAATTTTCGAAATGCCGACTAGCGCGGGTATTATTATTGTGGCCCGACAATCAAATTTTAAAGGAGAAAAACGGGCAATAAAACAGTGACATCCATGATACGTTTTATTTATTGGCTTTGTTGTATCGGCGATAGTAATTGCCACCATGAATAATGCAAAATGTGACAGACGTCGGCGGTAAACAAGTTACGGAAAATAATAAACGGTTGGAGGTGTATATATTCTGTATGCTAAGGAAAATAAGAACGACTATTTCCCTCGTTTTAATTTCCACCAATCACAAACGCGCAATTTTGAATTACAAATGGTTTCAAGATGGAAAAACTGTATGACAGCACCTGTCAGCAGTTTTTTTGAGTTTACCCGCGGCAAAACTTGACAGCTGTTATATAATAGGTAGTATGTTTTGTAACCTGTGTATGCAGAATAATCTGTTACTCATGAAATAGTCTTGTCAAATACCATTCAGGCATCTAATTTTTCCTGTGAAAAAATCCAAAAACACAATGCTAAGTAATATTTTTTTAAGAAAATGTATTCGTGCAGGTGCAAAAATCCTCGTCTTCGACTCGGATTTTTGTTGCCACCAGCACTCATGCTTCTTGTTAAAAAATTACTTAGCAACGTGTTTTTTCGATTTTTTTTTGGAAAAATTAGATTCCCTTATGATGTTACTTACGAATATAACGCTACCAGCTCCAGACGATGTTGACACAATGAATAAAGAACCCCAGGAAGGAACATATTTGAGATTAGCTCACGACCGGGATAGTTTCTGCATGTCTAGATGCCGTTTCCAGTTTCACAGAGTCGTGCCCTTTGAGTTGTTTCAACTAAACAAGGGTTATACGACTCTTTTTGATGAACGCGCTTATTTCGTTCAGCTCACTGAAGTGAGTCGTTCAGACTGAGTCGTTCATTTGAACGATGTAGAACAAGAACGAATAGCGCGGCGCGAACTGCTGAACTTCAATCAGAGCATAAGCTCTGCTTCAATTGCGAGTCGTGCCGTACGAACACGAACGAGAGCGCCCGCGTCGACTCTTCAGTTTACCGCTGAGTGCCAAATCATAGATTCCTTCCTCCGTGTTTTACCTCAGCGGCACTCACCAGTTCACCAGTAAATAATAATGATAATGGAGTTTTGAACGAACTACTTGGTGGGACGGAGTCGTTCGTTCAGCGCTCACTTAACTGAGTCGTTCGCTTTGAACGACTCGTTCATGAACGACCCATCACTTTCAACAAACTAATCGAGGCAGATATTTTAATTTTCCGTAAAATCAGTACTTACAATACAGGCCAAAAATTATAAATTATGTCTAAGTTTAGGAATGCTTGATAATACATATAGCGATTTCCAATTATGAAGAAGTAGGTTCCTACACAAACGCCTATGCCACTTTGGCGCATGGCCTCAAATTTTAATTTAAATTACAACATTACCGTTGGATTATTATCCTCACACATTTATTTTTGGCAGTCAGGGAAGAGCTACAAGCCGCACAGCTAAGCATAATAACTGGAAAAAGTAATATCGAAGCAACACATAGTAGCACCTATCACAGTGTCAGATATCAAAATATTGTGTCAAAACTTCAACACTTCAAGTATTTTATAATGTCCAGAGAGCTTTGACTTCTTCCTGAGGTTCTTTATTCGTTGTTTCGAGAATAAATACGCATATCAACTAGCTCGTTAACGTGTAATAGCTACAAAAAAATATAAACCAATTCCAACCGTCGATTTTTTACAGTTCTTTCAGAACATAATTTGCTTCTATATTTTAAACGAAAACATATATAGAGAAACATTTCTTTAACAATGGTTATTCAGAAAAATACAGGCTTCGCAAATATGAAAAAATTCGGTTATATTCGTGGGAAAAAATAACTAATTGATAACGCCATCATTGCTACTTCCAAAAATCTCTAAATATTTTTTTCGCGCGATATGGACCTTACATGATCCTATTTAAGACCCACGTTCCATTTTTTCTCTGGCACGCCCTCTACAAAAACAATTCCGTAATCTGAGACTTAAATTCATAAAACCTGAAATATTTTTTGACAAAAATTATATGCTCAGACAAAACATTTTTTAGCCTGGGCATAACACAGATGTGAACTTGGTGAACCTACAGTTTTTATTTGGTAATTTCCAGCGACTCGTATTATGTTATGTAAACTCTCCAAGGTGTTTGATAAATGATGATTCTCTGTTAACAGTATATATATAAAATATATAACATACGTCCGCAAATATACAGGAAGATGACGTTTGCAGAAAATATAGACTTTATTTCCACATACGTTATAAAAAGGAACTTCAGTGCCAAGGGACACATTTTATATTTTTAAATCAGGAAAAGATAAGTTTTATTATGCAAAATAATTTAAATATAGCGGTCACCCATCCATGAGCTGAACGCACCGGCGTTGCTTCTTCATATCGCTCTATACCGCACGATGCGGTACGGCGCAACTGACCGCCTAATATGTTGTAGAATATTCCGACCGAACTGTTAATAATAAAAGATTACGTTGTTTTAGGTAGTAATTCCGCAGTGAAGTTGAAGAGTTAAATTATACTTTATTGACTGGGCTTTGAATATATCTGGCGACGGGCCCGTCTGACATTTGGTTTTCAAATCTTGCCAAGACCAACTTATCGTTCTATAATGACTTAAGTGTCGACTTCTTAGCTCTTATTGGCGATTTTAAGACTTTAGTACCGATTAAAAAAAATTGGCTTTCTATTCGAGATATTAAACGAATTTGGTAACACCTTAGGGGTATGTTTCACTGCCTCATGGCTAGAATTTTCGCGAGCGGCCAGTGGCGCAGATGAGTAGGTACTGTATTGTTTTGTAAAAAAGCATGTCTTTGTTTATTTTCTTTAATAATCATGTATAGGACATATTAAGCAACTTTTTTTATGAATATATTTGTCGTATGGGGCCAAGTTATTTGCTTTTCAATCTGGTAGCCCGTGTTCAAACCCCAATCATTAGGTACTATTTTTCTTTTGTGAATATGGATAAATAATTTTTATCTTTAGAGTAATAATAAATTAAAGACAAACATCAAAAAAACTCATTTAAATAAACATTTAAAAAACATTACGAAAATTGTTAACTCCCACCTTGTTCTAAACATTTCTGGCACCTTTTTCGAATAGAAGGATATTAGAACAGGCTCCGTCGGGGAAGAAAATCATGAACAGGTTATCGCCGTCAAAGTTATTCGAACCACTGGCAAAACTCTGGTCTAAGCGGATAGTCAATTTCAGGTATTTCTTGATATCAAGTTAAGCTGTAGGTCTGTAGGAGTAACACTACGATAGGTATACCAACCGATACTCCAATTATCTGCGGCTAAATTCGCACCCTGTACCTATACCAAATTTGGTTAACATGTCTTAAGTAGTTTGAAAAAGGGAACGAATTATTTTCTGCCAATTTCAACTCGCTGTATATAGGTAGGTATTTTGAAAACGGAGTAATTTCCGATACATATACATATACAGTGTGTCCGTGGATGGAGTCCCCAAGAGGACAAATGGACCAAAAATTTAATTTTTCGACAAAAAGTCATTCTTGATAAAAGTCTCTGCTTCTCGAAAAAATATGATCTACGGGGAGAATTTAAAATTTTTTATACAGGGTGCCCAAAAAATACAAAAACATGAAATACCATCAGGAATAAACTACATTTATTTTTAAAAATATCAAAAACTTTTACTTAGAAAAGTTGTTTAGAATTAAAAGACGTGTCAGATTGTAAATTTTTAAGCAATTCGGAGACTTTGATTTTTTTGTTTTTTTTTACCTATTTAAATCAAAGTCGGCCGATTTGCTTGAAAAGTTACAATCGGACACGTCTTTTAACTCTAAACAATTTTTCTAAATAAATGTTTTTGATATTTTTAGAAACAAAGGAGTTCCACATTTGGCAATCAAAAAAATCGAAGTTGGCTGATTTGTTTGAAAAGCGACAATCGCACATATCTTTTCATTCTAAACAACTTTTCTAAGTAAAAGTTTTTGATATTTTTAAAAATAAAGGTAGTTTATTCTTGATGGTATTTCATGTTTTTGTATTTTTTGGGCACCCTGTATAAAAAAATCCAAAATTCTCTCCGTAGACCATATTTTTTCGAGAAGCAGAAACTTTTATCAAGAATGACTTTTTGTCGAAAAATCTAATTTTTGGTCCATTCGTCCTCTTGGGGACTATCCGCGGACACACTGTGTAAACTTTTTTTGCTGTCCGAAAAAGCGTCTGTTACACCCTGTATATCATATTTATCTCTACGAATCAATTATTATTTCCATTATTGCAGTTCAAAGTACAAAGCACAAACTACAAAGCTATAAAATTAATATTAAAACTATATGAAATAAATTATTTGACACAAGTATTATGCATAATTAATTAACTCGATCAATTGATCTTTAAAGGGATGCGCGTGTTCTCCCACTAGTCCTTATTTTTTTTTGTCAATAGCACTATTTCCTAATAATTCCAGGTATGCACTTTGTTTTGCATTCGAAGCGCATATAATCGATCAACTACATTTTCCCTATCAGCATCCTCATTACCACGTCGACCATGTTTTCCCCAAATCACGACAAACGACGCGGCCATCCATCATCCGGTTGCCCGTCGGCAAAAACAACTCCCCCGCGCCCCGTCGATTAATCAACCCCCGCTGAAGTGCCCCCCCCCCCTCCCCCGAACAAACGGGCACAAATCGGGGGTCGTTTGTCCCGTAGCGAGCCCGTTTTTGTCGGACGTTCGGCCGACGCTCGCCGTCCCACCTGTCGTCCGGAGGTGCGATCTCCCGCTGGCCGCGGCGGAGAACCCTGCGGAGAGACCCGGCATTCCTCCTGCGGATGGATTTTCGGAGGTCGATGCCGTGACGAATTATTGTTTTTAAAGGGAATTTTAGAAATTTGTACTGCAAGTCCACATGGTAAACACAGCGTATATTGAAACTGGATATCACTAACGTCGATTTTTGGCAAGCACAACGGTATCGGGGGCGGGGCAAGGAATGCCTCAATATGGCCAAGTCACCAGGTCCAGACCGACACAAATATTACTATTTATATACAACCAAAGAATGCCAAGTTGAAGCAGCTATATATAAAATTTTTATGTAAAACTATCTCAGTATTATATAGAAAGTGATGGAGCACCATGTGCTTCCAGGGACTCTTTAAAGTAAGGGGCCCAGCATTATACTTTCTAAAGTGAGGCCTAATCTTTCATCAATCTAATGGTATCAGTGATGCCAAGTATGCCATTTTATTGGAGAATCTATGAATATAACAGGTACTTTGATTGTTAGTAAAAATTAATAATGGTTTCCATAATATGATTTCTAAAAATTAGACTTGACAATGTTGTGTCTGCAAGTGCAGAATATGGCAACTGTCAAATGAAACAAATTTATTATGACCGAATTACCTTTAATTGACACACCTGAGTATCTGGAAGTTAGAAAACTTAAAAATTGTGAATTATGATGGGAAATATTTGCCCTCTTTTAGAATCTATGGCACTGGCATGTCAGTTGGACACTGACATATATCATAACCTTGTACCAGCCCTCTTGTAGTCTACTTGGAGTCTACAGAAAACAAACTTCCCCTCAAGGCTTCACTTTTCTTATTGTGATAGACTGTGACATGCTGGGTCCCCTTATTTTAAAGAGTCCCTGTGTGCTTCTATGTACAAACCTGCGTGATATGTGATTTCTGCTTTGTTTTGTCCACAACACTTCTGCTGGTGCATTCAGTTTGCACGCGCGAAACCATATCTAATAATTATGTTATATGAGTCGTCCACGGAACAGCCACAAATACGAAAGAACACTAAACACAAAACCGCTAAACAGCGACTCAACAGCTGATGGTTGCAAGAATATGGCCGGCCTGGTGACGTTTCACAGCGTCTCTTTATATTATAACCTTCTCGTTTTTGAAGTGGCGGAAAAATGTTGCCGTTCGGAAAAATTACGTACCAAGGTATTTGTAAATTATACAATAGTACCTATTCGATAATCGAGGTAGGTGTTACTTTTCTTGAATTTAACTGACAAATTCTACCATCGCAAGATCTTTGAAAATCTGTTTTTTTACTGTTTTCCTTTGTTTTTTAAATGACTTACTTTGATGTCGGGTAGCAATTTTTTCTCAGAAACTGTTGATTTTGTTTCTCCCAATATCCAAATGATATAGGAGAAAGTTATGTAATTATTTCTTCAAAACGGAAAAAAATGGCCATGTCAGAAAAAAATCCAACCCCTTGTTATTCAGATAAACGGTTTTTGTCCCATTATTTGTCCCTGTCTCTATGTCTGGATATTGTCTGTCTCCTAAATATGATCAGACTTCATCAACTAAAAGCAAAATTTTATATACTCAGAAAGCCCAAAAAACACCACCCATTTTCCATCTTACAGCACAACTAAATCATTTCGGAATTTGAAAATATTGAATGCAGCTATTACAGTACATTACAAAATGTTGGAAGTCCCAACATTAAAGAGATATGATCGAAAAAGTTTGAAAATGAAGGCTTTATATAACAGTTTTATTTCATTGAGTTCTCGCCGCTGTTAGAGTCCTAAATATAAAGAGTGGATCGCCCTTTATATATATACAGGGTGTCCCAAAAATAAGTTCCTAAACTTTAACCCTTCGTCAAAACCAACATTTTTCAGTTACCCACCACTGGAACATAAGCGGGAACTCTTCGTTGACTAAGTAATAAGTTATTAGTTATTAGTTATTAACAAATATACGTAATAAGAAAAGACACAAAGAATGCAAACGAATTAAGTGGTCAAATTCCTATTTACTATTTCAAAATAATAACATCTGTGATGAACTAAGTAAGAAAAACAAAATTTTTAAAACTGCCACACTTATAACTTAGGTACCAAAAATATAAACTTCGTTGTTTTCAATTATATCAACTGTCGCAGTATTCGCAAGAGTTTATGAAATGGTGGTATTTAAAATAGGTAGGAACTAATTTTAGTCGATTGAGTTTTATAAGCCTTTTTTAAATTAAAGTTACTTTTCCACAACTACATACTGAGATAAGACTAGGAAGGTAAATTCTCCTTTTTTATCGGTTCTTTCCCTTTTTAACTGGGTAGTTTGTTTATACGATTGGCGGAAAAAAGGTCGAAACACAAAAGATCGAAATTTTAATAAATCTCGAAAACAGAAAGGGTCGAATAATCAAAAGATCGAAAAACAAAAGATAGAAGCACAAAAGGTCGAAACTACAAAAGGTCGAATCACAAAAGATCGAAATTTTAAAACTCGGTATGTAATAATATAGGTCTTCAATTGAAAGTACCTACATTTTGAGCCCAAAAAGGCAAACTGCTGCTATACGCCGATGCCGAAGGTTTCTTATATGTAGGTATAAACGAAAATTATTGTCAGTAGGTACCATAGACTTATGAACAATTATAAGTCTATGGTAGGTAGGTACCCATTACTGACTTAAGCTTAGGCCAGAAGTGAGCGTCACAGTTTTTTGGTCTAAGATTTTTTGAGACATTCTGTATATATTGCTCAAAAGTGTGCGTCACAGTTTTTTGAGACACCCTGTATATTTTGCCGCAAAATATACAGGGTGTCTCAAAAAACTGTGACGCTCACTTCTGGCTTAAGCTGAAGTCAGTAATAAGGTACTGACAATAATTTTCATTTATACAAAATAATCTTTTCTTGCTTTTGTGTTTCGACCTTTTATTTTTGACCTTTGGATTTTCGACCTTTTTTGCGCCATTATTTTCAATTATTCAATAAAAATTAGAATTTATTTTTTGTCAATTCGATTTTTTGTGAATCGACCTTTTGTGATTCGATCTTTTGCAGTTTCTATATTTTGTGATTCTACCTTTTGTGTTTCGACCTTTTTTCCGCCAATCCACAATATTGGTGTTCCCGTGACTCATAATTTTCAATTAGGTACTCGCTAAAAATTAGAATTATTGTTTTTATCAATTCGATCTTTTGTAATTCGAACTTTGGTGATTCGACCTTTTGTAATTCGACCTTGTGTGATTCGACCTTTTGTGTTTCGACCTTTTGTAGTTTCGACCTTTTGTAGTTTCGACCTTTTGTGATTCGGCCGATTGTGATTCGACATTTTGATTTTCGATCTTTTTTCCGCCAACCAAATACGTGGTTTAAAATGTTGGCATTTATTTCTGGGACACCCTGCATAATAATAGAATTCTCATCTTTGATATGAATATTTAAATTGATAGATAAAAGGCTAATAAACTCTGTTCAACAAATGTTCATACCTACGTCACAACTCCCGTCCTTGTCTGACTCGTGAATATACTACCGCTATCCATCGTATATTCATGAGTAAGACAAGGACGGGAGTTGTGACGTAGGTATGAATATCGTTGAACAGAGTTTATATCATTGTTCTTGTGGCGTTCTCGAATGTTTATCATGTGTAATTATCTACTAGTAGATTATTGTAATTAAATTAGGTAACGTGACGTAGTGTTATTATTTCCCTGTTCTCCGGAATTCGGGTACAACATACTTAGACAAGGAAAGAGAGAGGACACCGCGCTGGCCTACCCTCCCGTGTATAGATTTCGTTACGTTGTTTTGAACAGCGGCCATTTTATATGTGTCAAACAAAGCGAGTACGTTGTGAGTTAATTTCGTGAATTAAAAGTAACAGTGATTAAATATACTCTTACGATAATGAATTGTTCAGCGTTTGGTTGCAAAAGCAGAAGTGAAAAGCATAAGAGCCCGGGATTTCGTTTCACAGGTAAATGTTTAACAAGCTTTTGAAAGATGTCCTAAAACTTTATTTTTTCTCAATATAACTTCTTCAAATTCCTTCTCTTTAGTATGATAAACTGCATTGTTTTGTTTCGTAAAAAGGACCAATATAATTATTTTTAACATCGTTTTTATTGAAAATTTCTTAATTCAATATTATGGGCTGGTTTCCATAGGGTGCATTATTTAATTTGATTGATTCAAAATCGCCGCAAATAAATATATTTCAACACTTGCCACTAGCTTTATATTTGGGAAATTGTCTGCAAATTAATAACAATATTAACTACCTTTTCATTTTTAACATTTTTGTAATACTTGGTAAGAACGCGTTTCATGGTTCGCCACTTGCGTGTCGTGCGATATGTGCCAGTCGGTAACACGGCCGAGGGCGCTGTTAGGCATCCTCTCTCTCCCTTGTCTAAGCTATATGCCTATATTCTTCGTGCCATAAATAGGCATACCTGACTAATTAAAAAAAAAATCACCATATACATACATCCATATCTCTTGTGAGTATTCCTGAGTACCTACCCAGTATTCTTGTTCCCACTGCTACCTGACCTGGACGACCAAAACAGAAGAATCCAACTTGAATGGCGCTGATTGAAAAGTGTTTTCAATCCAAATAAAGCCGCTGTGGAATTTCAATGTGTTGACGAGCCAACAATCGCGGTGACGGGCCGTGTCTTATTATCGTAGATAATGCAATATGGAAGGCCTTTATTATCCCCATTGGAGAACGGGCTATATATAATTTAAAAAATAACGTAGTTAAGTTTACTAAAAGAGAAAAAACAAGCAGTCATGTTAACATGATGTTGAGGTTTTCAAGCATTCGAAACAATAATAGGTACAAGGTGACCCGCCCAAAATTAACACGGCAGTTCTCGAATATCTACTTAATTTTAAGGCTTTTGAAACGGGTAGCAGATATAATATTATATGTTTGGCTATAGTATCAAAACCAAATTTAAAAAATTGGTGTTAAATTTGACACGAAAAGTGGTCTATATAAGTCCACACCATATCTGGTTAATTTTACACCTTCTTTTTTGGTAAATTTCACCAAATGTTCTGGTGAAAATAAGAACTATGCTGGTGTGAATATTTAACACGGCGTTGTGTAAGATTAACACCGTGCTGTGTAACTTTAACACGCAATTTGGTCAAAATGGTGTAATTTAATTTATTTGGTATTCCCATTTTCTTCTTCTTTCTCCCTTATAATTTTACATATTATACTTTATTTTAAAGAAATTTCAAATGTCATTGATAAGTTCAAATCAAGGAAATGTGTTATTTGTAAAAATAAAATAAAACTAAAAGATAAAGAAGCTGTATATATATGAACCAGGCATATACTATATGTGCTTGGTGTTCAATTTAAATTATATTTGTAGGAAATAATAAACAGCAATAAGTAAAGGAAAGACTTTATTTCAGTTCCAAAATACATGAACGATGCCTTACAAATAGGTACATATTAAAAATATCAACATTTTCTTTCTTAAAGCTTTAAATAAATATTCATTCTCGCAGCCAAAAATATTTGGTTAATATAAAAAAGTTATATATATTATAATATTCGTAAGAAAAGTGTATACCTAACCACAAACACAAGAAATGCTTTATGTTATAGGATGCGTCCAAACTATATTTCGTACAAATTCTCATACAATGTACTTAAGTAACTGTCGTCTTACAGAATTGTCTATGTGAGATAAAAAGAAACTTCAAACGTTGCGCGACGCAGCCATTTAGTTAGATAGGCCTGTTCTCACAAGCACAAGCAGGTCCCAACTAAGTCGGAGCCAATCGGCAGGCATCAAAACAATCAGAACAGTCAGATAACTTAAAATCCTTCAATTATATTCACGACTGGTTCCTTATTTCGGTGAGAAAAAACTCATATTAACACAGTCAATTAGTATAGGTTATAGGGTCTATCACACAGTACCTTTCGTCGTCGCATCTGCATATTCGCCTGT
This sequence comes from Pseudeuparius sepicola, assembly GCA_963920635.1. NCBI lineage: Eukaryota > Metazoa > Arthropoda > Insecta > Coleoptera > Anthribidae > Pseudeuparius > Pseudeuparius sepicola. Next base: position 104,912,077 of record OY987299.1, on the reverse strand, counting down.
CGTTTTAATCCATCTAACTTCACTTTGAAATTTTACTTCACATAACAACACCATTTTTGCACTATCGGCCTATAGAATCACTTTTATATACCTATTAGGTATACGAGCCACGCGGTCGGGTCACGCACGTCACACAAACTGATAAGCTCCGTCGCGCACCACGTTCGACAAACAACTGATGCGATGGCTTCGATTGCCTAAGATTTTACACCCATAACTGGTGAAACGACTTCCCCCTCTCCTCTATTTAACACGAACTTGTGTTAATACGTTCAATTTAACACCGGTTAGTGTTAAGGAACACCCAATGGTGTTAAAGAACACCGCGTAGTGTGAACAGACACGAAGCCCTGTTAAAAATATAAAAAAATTACACCCCTAAGTGTTAAAATTAACGAATTTGTTGTAGTGTGAATTTCACCAAATGAGGTTTGGTTAAGATATTTGGAATCCACCTATTTTCGTGTTAATTTTTCACCAAATTTCTTTCACCACTTACACGAAGAGGATTTACACCGATTTTTTTTACTGTGGAAGAACAGGCTATAGGATCATTTTTTAAATATTTTAAATTAAACCGTGGATATTTGAAATCACACCTGATGGGTATAGAGTGTTGACCTACATCAGTTACCACTAACTGAATGAATTAACAATAATAATAATAATTACAATTAATTATTGGCATATGGAAACACCTCACCGTTGAGACTTTAACTGGAATAAATGCGCTAACGAGGAGCTGAGCAATTTTTCAAAAAATTCCCGAAACACCTCAACGTTTTAATATATTTACCCACATTTTGCAAGCAATATGAAAAATATAGCCCTTCAGGGGGAGCTGAAACCACCCTCAACTTTTGTTTTCAAATGCAACCCTATGGCTTGTGACCTCTCATTGGAAAGGTGACGGAAAGGAGAATCCAGAGCACTATTCACATTAATTTTTTGAGAAGGTTAAAAAAAATTAAAATATATTTTTTTAATTTATTTAATTTTCAACGCAACAATTACTCAAAATATGCACCATTTACGTATTAGCAACATCCTAATCTGTGATAGGTTTCATCCCTTACATTAAGTAACATTTCGAGTGATATTTTCCTGGATTCAACTCTTATTAGTTCCTTCAGCTCATCAATGTTGTTTGGTTTTTGAGTGTATACCTTATACTCTTTAGATGTCCCCACAAAAAGAAATTCAGTGGTGTACCTCGTCTTCCAATCCATCTACCAGGGAAAATTGTATCCAGATATTGGCGAACAACAACAGCGTAGTGTGGTAAGCTGTGGTGTGGCGGGGCCCCATCTTGTTGAAACCACAGCCTCTCGTCAGGCATGTTATGATCCAATGCATTTGGGAATAGTTGACATAGAATTGGCATTAGTTCGTCTTGGAGAAAACGAAGGCATCTTGCTCCATTTAGATTGCCATCGAAGAAAAATTGTCCTATGAATATTTTATTATGCCGGCCCACACATTTGTTTTGTGAGGGCGCTGGGTAAGAATTTCCCTTATCCAATGGGGGTTCTCTTGGGCCAAATAACGATAATTTTGACGATTTACGTTTCCATTCAACATAAAACTAGCCTCGTCTGAAAAAATATCCACTCTAAAGATAAATGGTTTTGATGAATATGGTTCTTCAGTAAATCACAAAATTCAACTCGTCGATCTGGATCATCTTCAACTAACTCTTGAACAGCATGCATTTTGCATGGCTTTTTTTCTCGTGCTTAAGTACTTTCAAAACTGTTTAGTGATTAAGATCATTTTCGCGAGCCAGTTGAGGAGCTGAAGTGACTGGATTTTCTTCAGGAGCAACTAGCATATTTAACTTCGGGTCGTCATCAACAACATCACGCCTCTGCCTTGGTGCATTTCTGACATGATCCATTTCTCGATATCGTTTCTCTATATCTTACTAACAGTACCTTGATTTATTGGTGCCAAAGTGGGATGAGTTTCTCGGAAGAGACGGACAACCTCGCATTGAGTTCCGTATCCAATCATAATCAAAATTTCGATTCCTGTTAAAGTCTCCACCCTGTATACAAGTCACATATTTTCTCCAACGGGTTGCTTAATATTCTGCATTAAATTTTTTAAACCTAAACTGTAGGATGCCATGGAAGACCATTTGCTTATGCTCTAGTTTCATGCCAAGTCATGGAATAAAACAAAATAATTGAACTAAATGTCAAAGTTATAGATATAGTTTGATGTAAACATATCTGTGTGCTGTGAATATTTTGAACCTGAAAATGCATTACACGAAACCAATATCGTTATGAAATACTATAAATATATTTAAAATCCGAAAAAACCCTTGGCCCATTTTTCTAAAGAGACATAATTCATACAACTCGCTCCTTATAAACGAAATTGAGAATTTCTCAGATGATTTGTAAGACTCACTATTTTCTAGTATATATAATATGGTTTTTTTTCCTTGTTAAAAATCATTCTTACCGGACGCATAGCTGAAAGAGTTTCCAGTGTATTATGTTAGGCAATTAAGAAAGTTCAACAATCTGTTCTGGCTAAGTTGTTTATAAAACGTAACGCAAAGTTAGCGATACTCAGGATAAAAGGGTATTGATTTCTTGAAGAAGCCTAATATTTAAATTGTGCTAATTTTGTGTCAGTGTTGAGCTACATAAAATAGGTGAGTTTTCTCACAGGGCATATTTGTTTCTGCATATTTGTTTGTGTTTGTACCGATGTTTTAATATTATTGTGCAAATAATCTGAGTAATGGATATTTTTAATTACTGCTTGTTGACTGTCTTGCCTGTGGTGTTTTGGCAATAGTTATGGTGTTTCTTGTTGATACCTGGAGCAGGTCTGGGACCATTGCACGACTCGTTAAGGTATGTAACAGGGCTCTGTGTCTGGAGGGGACCCTCGCGTTTTGGTGTCCATTGCACTCCTCAGTACAGAGTGATATTGTCAAGTGGTCTAGATCGGAGGTTGCTGTATCAACCTGGGTTATGAGTAATTGACTCAGGTAGCGTGTTTGCTACGGTATTGAGTGAGTACTGTATTGCTCATTGCACGACTCGATACGTTTATTCAGGCACTTTGGATGGGTATAATGTCCATTACTCATGCATTGTCAGTATGTTGTCGTTACTGGGACAGTCCAACAATCGGGAAATAATTTTATTTGTTTAACTTCAATTAAATCCATTTTAGTGAAATAAGTATGCTCAGATTTGTTTTATTTATTTCCAGGTTTACCACTGATTATCCTGGAAACGAGAGTTTGCCAATCGCTCAGTTTTTTTAAAGGTGGTTATCTGTTGATTTAATTAGTTTATTATTATTTAATCAATTAATATTAATATGTGGTTAATATCCTGACGTGTCAATAAAATATAAATCATTTCAAATACCTTGAAACAAATCTTTTCCTACAGATTAAACCTCTTCAACAACGGACTGAAATTATTTGGCAACAACAACTATAGCAGACAAAATATAAATGTAATAAAAATAATTAATATAAGAGAACTAATAATTATTGATCATTTAAACGGTCAAGATAGATAAATGATATATAGGAAATTCTTTTCAAAATTTGAAAAAAAAGGTATACAGCTTGTGTTGAAAACGGAGGGGTCATATATTGAACAATTGCTCAATTAGAGCAATTGTTTATGGCTTCGGCTATTCCACCAATTCCCAGATCCGGTATATCTGTTATGTACCCTTCTTGTTCTCTATAGCGCTACAGCACAAAGCACAAATAAATAAGTAATTGTTTTCCATGGAATCCTTTATTTTATGTTTGAGAACTTTAATGCAGAATAGGTATTAAGCAAACCGTTGGAGAAAATATATGACATATATAGTATATTGTTGGAATCTGGATGATACGTGGATTTCAAAAATCCGAAAATAGACATTTAAAAAACATAACTTTGATTTATATCTCGTAAAGGAGATGTCCGATCGTTTTCCTGATCGTTAATTTATATAATGTCAGTGATCCAACAACAAAGTCAAACTAGATAAAATCCTGTTCTCGCATCCTATTGAAACCGCCTTTAAGTAAGTACCTACCTATCTAAGTAGTTAACTGACTGAACATTATAGCACATGTACTATGAGCACCAAAATTGTTTGAAAGACAAACATTAAACAAAAAGAAAGGATATTTTTTTCGCTTTTGAGCTTTGATCGGATATTTCTGCATTCGTATATTATGCCAACCGACTCCCCCAGCCCGTTCGGTTTTTCAATTATATTTTAAATAAATTCCCATTGGCTGCCCTACAAAAAGACTATTGTGCGCCACTCTGCTACCCCGAAAATTCAATTTAAAATCCCATCTAAAACAAAAAATAGTACCTGAATGATTTTCCGACAGAGCCGCGAATGGACCTAATTAAAAAAACATATTTCCATGCGACGAATATTATTTAAAACCCATTGTTATTTATTTTAATATACGGACACGGGCAGTATGTTTACCTCTATACGTCAGTGCTGGATGTTTTCGATATTATTATACCAGCCAGATCTGAAAGGGGGTTTTGTTATAGCGCGTTCTGCATACCGGGGGAGCCCATTGTCCCATCCGAAATTTATTAAATATATTTCAAAAAACTAAATTAAAACGCCGGTTCAAAAACGGACAAGTAATATTGAAATTCGAACCGATAATGCATGCGTGTACCACTAATAAGCATTGTAACGACACTTTTTTATACTGTGAGTTACAGCTTTTGCGTAAATCGAAAAACCGCTAATGGGCGGCAAGTATTATGTACAGGGTGCCCGAATTTTAATTATAATCAGAAAAATTCTGTATTCAATCATGCAATAAATCCAATGTAAATGTAAGAAAAGAAAGATAGCTATCGTTTCGTTGTTCACGTACGCGCGTCATAAAAATGTTACTCTGCACCAAATTTCCCCTAACGGACTCAGCATTATCTATTATATAAGGTTTATGGACACAGCTTAAAAACACTCGCCAGTTAATCTAAATGTTTTTTTTTCTAAAGATGAATAGCACTATACAGGGTGTTATTTAAGTATGTAGCCAAACTTCAAGGGGTGATTCTTTGAGTGATTTTAAGACGAAAAGTTTATATAAATATAGATCCGGTATCGCTTCGTGTTCAAAATACAGGGTGCCAAACTTTTTTAAAAAATCATTATTTCAACAACATCAATAATCCTTTAGCCGATTTTGTTTAAATCGAGCAGTGGTATTTACCGTAGAGAGGGGTTAATTTAGCCCTAAGTAGATTCAAATTATTAAGTCCAGTGGCGTCCCGGGGGGCACCGTGACCCATATTTTTTTAAAAAAAAGTGCGCCACTGACTTTTTTAAAACTTTTATATTTTTCTCGCATTAAGGAACTAAAAACACAACTTTTTGCTCTCTTGAATTTTTTTCGTGTCTGGCTTTGTTTTCGAGAGAAAAAATAAAAACCACTTTATTGCATGTCATTTGCTTTGTTGTTGCATTGCTGCTTTCTCGAAAACGAAGCAAGATATGAACAAGGTTCAAGAGATCAAAAAGTTGTATTCTTAGTTGCTTAATGCGAAAAAAATATAAAAGTTTTAAAAAAGTCAGTGGCGCACATTTTCTTTTTCTCAAAAATATTGGTTAAGGGACGCCACTGGACTTGATTATAATTGTAATCTACTTTTATATATATTTTTTCACATTAAGCAACTAAGAATACAACTCTTTCGTCTCTTGAATTTTTTTCGTGTCTTGCTTCGTTTTCGAGAAAAAAATAAAATCCACTTTATTGTATGTCAATGTTTTGTTGCGTGAAAACAATAAGAAAATACCTATTAAATCGGTTTTCATTTATGATTTAGCAATTAAAACTATACGAAAGTCATGAGATTTTTCGATCAAATTAACAGTTTTCGATAAAAATAAAATAAATTCATTACTGTAAACTGTAATGTCTTGAAAGTAACAAAAAAGTAAGAGTGCCGTGGAAGGAAAAACAATTGATCAAATAAATTTGACTTTGACATAACTGACATAACTTTAAACAGTGCGTACGTAATTATATTTGATCGTAATTATCCGAAGTGTTTTTAAAGTTGTAAGTTATAAAATTCGTTACTGATATTTTAAAATGGTGCGATTTACAAAAGCAGAAATGGCCGATATGCATTTTGTTTACGGAATGGCCCAAGGCAATTCCAGGGCGGCTAGACAGATTTATCAAGAGATATATCCTCATCGCCTTGTACCAAATAAACAAACATTTGTAAGAATACATCAAAGGCTGTGGGAATCAGGCACCTTTCAAAGGTCGGCTGCTGTTATTGGGAGACCTGCAATAGTACGAACAGTGGAGGTGGAGGAAGCAGTTTCACATGAAGTTGAGCTTAGCCCCGATACAAGTACACGGAAAATTGCACAACATTTAAACATTTCTCACTTTACTGTATGGCAGATTTTAAGGGATTATCAACTATATCCTTACCACATACAGCGCGTTCAAGCGTTATTACCTGCTGATTTTCCCCAGCGAGTTGTTTATTGTACTTGGCTTTTGCAACAACAGGTAGCAACTCCGACATTTCTATCCCGTATTTTGTTTACCGATGAAGCATGTTTCTCCCGAAATTCAATTACGAACTTTCACAACAATCATATCTGGGCTGAAGAAAATCCCCATGAGGTTATAGAAAATAATTATCAACAACAATTTTCCATGAATGTTTGGGTTGGTATTGTAGGTGACTATCTCATTGGACCTTATTTTTTACCCCCGAGATTAAATGGTCAAGAGTATCGTTATTTTTTGGAATTTGTGTTACCTGAACTATTAGAAAATGTCAGAAAGAGGAGCAATGTGGTTCATGCACGATGGGGCCCCACCTCACTTTAGCATAGTAGCACGTCAATTTCTGGATGCAGCTTATGGAGAAAACTGGATCGGTCGTGCGGGCCCACAGTCATGGCCACCCGCAGGTCACCGGTTTAAATCCGTTAGATTTTTTTCTTTGGGGGTATTTAAAGTCCCTCGTTTATAGAACTCCGGTCAACACTGAAGAAGAATTAATCCAACGGATACAGGATTCATGCATTCAGATAAAGTATACGCCGGGAATATTTCAACGTGTTCGGCAATCGATGTTAAGACGAGCTAATGCTTGCATTGAAGTTGAAGGAGGTCATTTTCGTGTTACTTGTTACTTATTGTTAAATGTTTTTTTTTCCTAAAACAAATTATGTGCCATTTGTTTAAGTGTGGTTTTAATAAAACGTTGTTCTCCTTTTATCTTTTTTTAATTTCCGACGTTACCCCTGTGCACTCCACTGGCAAAAGAAGACAAACAATTTTCAGCTTAAAAGATTGATTTGTGTTAAGTATATTAAAAACTTTCACCAAGTTTCAACGTCATCTTAGTTTGCGTCAAGCCAAAGCCGTTTAGGACCTATGTTTATAATAAACTTTTGTCTTAAAATTGAATAATGAATAATACAATCAAATTAGTTCACATGCTCAATTAACACCCCTATTTTTTCCTTTTTATCAAAAACAGTTAATTTGATCGAAAAATCTCAGGAAATGACTTTCGTATAGTTTTAATTGCTAAATCATAAATAAAAACCACTTTATAAAGGGTACACTACAAAATTGCTAGTTTCGCAGTTATTTTCTTATTGTTTTCATGCAACAAAGCATTGACATACAATAAAGTTGTTTTTATTTTAGTGGTTTTTATTTTTTTCTCGAAAACGAAGCAAGACACGAACAAAATTCAAGAGACGAAAGAGTTGTATTCTTAGTTGCTTAATGTGAAAAAAATATAAAAGTAGATTACAATTATTATCAAGTCCAGTGGCGTCCCTTAAACAATATTTTTGAGAAAAAGAAAATGTGTGCCACTGACTTTTTGAAAACTTTTATATTTTTTTCGCATTAAGCAACTAAGAATACAACTTTTTGGTATCTTGAATTTTGTTCGTATCTTGCTTGGTTTTCGAGAAAGCAGCAATGCAACAACAAAGCAATGACATGCAATAAAGTGGTTTTTATTTTTTTCTCTCCAAAACGAAGCCAGATACGAAAAAAATTCAAGAGACCAAAAAGTTGTATTCTTAGTTCCTTAATGCGAGAAAAATATAAAAGTTTTAAAAAGTCAGTGGCGCACTTTTTTTTCAAAAATGTGGGTCACGGTGCCCCCCGGGGCTCCACTGGACTTAATAATTTGAATCTACTTCGGCTAAATTAACCCCTCTCTACCGTAAATAACACTGCCAGATTTAAACAAAATCGGCTAAAGGATTGTTAAGATGTTGTTGAAATAATGATTTTTTTTTAAATTTGACACCCTGTATCTTGAAAACAAAGCGATACCGGACCTATATTTATATAAACTTTTCGTCTTAAAATCACTCAAAGAATCTCCCCTTGAAGTTTGGCTACGTACTTAAATAACACCCTGTATACAGGGTGTCACATTGCTTTATGTGGAGGTATTAAAGTTAATAAAAAAAACGAAATTTTCTTGAAATCGGCAGTGAAGTGCCTCAAAATCGTCATTAAAAGCTCAGAAATCGACACTGAAGTATATAGCCCATTATTGTACGATTTTCTCAATAAGTAAGCCTTGATGAGATGTAAACATCAAACGTCAGACGCGGAGCCATCGCCGGTCAAAAGTGACCAAATATTGAAAACCCGGCCAATAAATCCCATTTAACTTTTCGTACACATTGCGAAATGGTTACCTATAGCAGCGCAATCTTTCAGTATAAAGATTTTAGTAGGTTTGAATATTATTATATTTTACATGGAGGCAGCACAATAGGCAGCAGTTTGGATTTCCTATCAGAAAGTGCCGTGTCTCGTAAAGCGATCGTCAAAGTCAAGCAACGCCGCGCGTAGTCGGTTCATGGACGGGTGATCCCTTATTATTATTTTCTTGCGTAATAAAATATTTTTTTCCCGATTTCAAAAAAAAGATAATATGTACCTCGGCACTGAAGTTCTTTTTATGACTCATGTGGTTTATTTGCCCCGGCCAGAGGCCTCGGCAACTAAATTCCACATGAGTCATAAAAAGTTGAACTTCAGTGCCTTGGTACATAAATTATTATTATTAAAGATTTTGGACAGATCTGTTTGTTACAAAAACACATTTTTTGTGCAATTTTAGTGAAAAAATTCGAAGAACACTGAACCCCCCAAACTTTTTTCTGGTTTAAAGTTTAAACGAATCATTTTAGATTCAGCATTTATAGTTTCTCATATTATATAGGTCTCATTAATAAGATGCGATATATCGTTAAATGTAACGCTAAATGAAAGTTTTACGAGAGTAGAAACTATGGAAAATTAACGCCGATCCTAAAAAATGCTTCATTTAAACCATAGCCGTACGGAGACAAAAGTTGTGTGGACAAATATTATACCACACCTTAATTTTGTTACGTTTCTTCTTGGATTTTTTTTCGATAACTTTGTTTCTATAGGAAAAAATCAGTCCCAAATTTCAACTAAGTATAGATCTTAGCAACACAGGAGTTTGTAACACCCTGTGCGTCAGTGCTTGTATTTAATATCCCCGAAATGTATTCATAAAAATGTAGATATTAGTTTCTGTAAGTATTATTTTAAACTCAAAGTGCACCTATACAAATTTAAATATCTCTTTTCTTATACACTAGGGAGGCGCGTAAATATAAAAGTGGCTCAAGAGTAAAGTACACCTACTTAAAAATATTTAAAAAAGTTTATTTCAAAGAATTGTTTAGAATTGCGAGAAGGTATCAATAAAAAATGTTCTACTCCGAAAACAAATCTTTTAAAAAAATATAATATTTGCGGGTTGGGCCCGCACTTGTCCGGTATGTTTTTTTTCTTGGCATCACAACAAGCGGGCACATTTCTCAAGCGCGGAAGAAAGATAGCGGCCATTCCTCACCGTCCGTCGCGGCGGAAGACACGCGATCCGAATAGCATGCGGACCCGCCGGCCGGACCGAGGTCGGAATCCGCAACAAGAAAAACGAGAGAGCGGCCGATAATTTAGGGTTTCGGCGGTCGTTAATAATATTTGGACAAGAGGCCGCAATAATGCAGTCACATTTACGCCCCGGCCGCCCATCCATTAGCCGCTGCCACGGTGCGACAGTGGCGGGGCAACGGAGGTTGGTTTACCTTCGTGATGACATACCGTGAAAATGCGAAGGTATGGTCACTTGGAGCAGCATAAAAACTTTGAAATAACTCAAACCAAAGCAAACCAATAATTTTGTTTCACATAAAACAACTCCACACTAAAATCTATACACAAAACTAAAATCCGTAAAAATAAAGCGCAATCCTTATTTCCGTGCACGGCACTGGTTGTACTAGCTTAACTGGCCTACGTCGTCACCTGCTCCGTAGATCTACGAAACGCCGACCAATTAAATCGCTAACTCGCTTTCTTATTGGCTGCCTCCTTGACTAGGTCGACGTCGACCGCATAAAACCTGTATTGAATTTTATACGGGTGATTTCTGCTGATAAGACAATAGTTATTTATGTACCAAGGCACTGAAGTTCAACTTTTTATGACTCATGTGGAATTTAGTTGCCTAGGCCTCTGGCCGAGGCAAATAAACGACATGAGTCCTGAAAAGAACTTCAGTGCCGAGGTACATATTATATATATATTTTTGAAATCTAAAAAAATGTTAATAGGCAAAAAATAATCATAAAGGATCACCCGTCCATGAACCGACTGCGCGCGGCGTTGCTTGGCTTTGACGTTCGCTCTACCTAGGTCAAGTATGACGAGGCACGGCGCTTCCCAACAGAAACTCTAAACTGCTGCCTGTTATGTGGCCTCCATGAAAAATAGATTGATATTCAAACCTACTGAAATATTTATACGGAAAGATTGCGCTGATATAGGTAACAATTTCGCAATGTGTACGAAAAGTTAAATGGGCCTTTATTGCCCGGGTTTTGAATATTTGGTCACTTTTGACGGGCGATGGCTCCGCATCTGACGTTTGATGTTTACATCTCGCCAAGGCCGACGTATTGAAAGAATCGTACAGTACAGTACGATAATACTTCAGTGCCGATTTCTGAGCTCTTAATGACGATTTTGAGACACTTCACTGTCGATTTCAAGAAAAAACACTTATTTAACCATATTAAACCGAACCTGGTATTAGTAGTACAAAGAGATGAAGGATACAGAGAAAATAGATATTCTAGTAAAAGCAAGTAACTGCATGCTCGCCTAATATTATAATATCACCAACATTTGCATGGGTTACATTATTCGACGGCTGGCCACTTGTGCAGCAAAATGCGGTGGTTAGGCGTGCCATAATTTCACAGATCTTAGGATATACCTGCGTAAATAGTTATAATCGATATGGCTTTTAGAGACCTTTTGACAATATTATATAGTGCATTAACCTTTACGTTGTGTTTGACGACAGCCTTAAAAAAAACCTTAAGAGTTAAATATTGGCAACGGCACCCGAATGAGCCGCCGGCACCGGCACCCGAATGAGGTGCCGGCAAAGAATCCTTGGGTTTTGCCACTGATTATACTTTTGTCTAGATGACTTTCTGAAGATTTCAAGATTCCATGCAAATTCAAATATTTATTCACTGTAAGTAGTGCAAGAGCAAGGATGATAATAATAGAATAATACATAATAGTGTACCTATTTAACAAAAAAGGGATATACATTCATTTTTAATGCATTATGTAAGGTGGGTTGCCCATATACCTAAACATTTTATAATTAAAAAATCGAATCCCTGATTACCATTTTCATTTTGTTAATTTCCTTAAAATTTATTTTTATTTAAATGCTTCCAAATGTAGGCAAAACTATTCACTAGGTACCACGCTTGTAAATAGTAAAACAAGAAAGGGACAAAAACTAAGCCCACCTATAGTATGTTTAATTTTTAGTAACTTATCAAAATAGGGAACAAAAAAGAAATTCAATTTTTTCCAGTCATACTATCAAGTTAAAAAAAATATCCAGATGAAAAAACTTTCTGAATTGATTACAGAAAAATAAAAAAAAAAAACTTTTTAAAAACAAGCTTTTATACTAAAATGAATAAAATAAGTTTATGTTCTCGTTAAGGAACCTAATTCATTGCGAAATTGTGACAAGCTATTTGAAATTGAAAAGCTTGTCGCGCGAAATATTCATAATAAAAGTAGATAACCAATTAATTTAATTGTGACTAGTTGATAAGCAAGTACTTACCTACTTTTCGAAGTATGTAAGTATTTTCTTTACAATTTGCACGACAAGCTCTTGATTTAAAAAAGATTATCCCAATTTGGCACTAAATTACCATCCGCCATATTGGATTTAGTATGAAGTCATTCATCTTCTCGTTTTCTACTCGTCAAAACCTTTCATTTGATATCCAAGTCAAGGAGGTTGTGAAGAAATAGGTAATCCCCCTTTCTTTGGGCGGCCGCCATATTACAAGTCACATTATTTTAGCCCAAAGAATCTGTGGTCAATAGATTAACCTACTTTTTTGTAACACGGTGTAAGTATGAATTTGGGAAGAAGGGCGTGGACGTTGCAGGTTTTAAAGCACATAAACCCCTTTAATCCCCTAAACTATACGGTTCAACAATAATATCTTGTTTTCCAAATTATGTCCATCTTCTACTCGTTGCGTCAACGGTTTTTAGGAGCGACATTTCAGTTTTCGTACTCAATTCGATGCAACAGCTTCAGTTTACCGCTTATTCTATGTGGTCAGATTTTGGGTACTCAAAATCGGCAGTCTCTAGTCAATTTTTGGGGCGCAATTGCCGGCATCCGAGAAAAACATTGAGGGGGCAACCGGCGCCGGCAGCCTAAATAGTATGTTGCTTGTAGAATATGTATATTTTTGAAAACTGCGTGACGCTTATGTCCTATATTCTTTTTGTAACGCCAATTAGAGTTTAGAGATACTCTATACAATTATTTTCAAAACATAAAGTAAAACACCTTATTGCTTCTTTTCTTTATCGCATTATTTCCCATCTCGACACTTATAAAAAGTCAGGTGAAAATTATTTAAAAAACCTAGGTAATACCTTTTTAACCATTACGTATAGAAAAAAAATTATTTAAGAATCAATACACTTATATCTAGTTTATAGCAGTCTTTAAAATATGTGATAAAAAATATATACTTACTTAGTTCTGAGAAAAAATGTCTAGTAGTCGCGACGCCTAGCGTTGACTTCGAATTTTATTAAATTTGTACTCAGTCTTTAAGTGAAGATAAGCTCAAATAATATACTTTTTACCAGAACGAATTTTCCTCCAACCATTTTTTAGAAAAATGCCTGTATAGTTTTCTAAAATTGTATCCTACATAGTTCGATCGTTGCGTTGTCAACATTCTATTTACACTTCTGGGAATCATATAGGTATTATATTATATGCTGCTGCCTTATTGACTCCCGTTGTAACCAATATAATTTCTTCAGAATTTTTTTGTTGAATTTCAAAACTTGTATTATTCTTCTTTAACGGTAATTCTTCTATAACTCGATTTCAGATTTCTCCTAATAATCCTAATTGGTGTCATCTTGATTAGTTTTTATTTATCCTCTGAAGCCACTCAGTTTTCTTGTTTCAGACTTCGTTCTTTTGCAGAGTGATAATAGAGACATATTCATAGAATGATGCTTAAATAAATGGAAATAACAACGTGCTAAATAAACTTGTTTAGTATACGAAACACTACACCTGCATTTCTAGATACCATTTTTGAAGTTGACAAAAATATTGTTTAACAGATTTTAACTTGTTTGCTGCGACGGCAGCGAGCTCTCTTGCGTCTCAAATGGCATAAAATTTGTACTGTACAGCAATAATAAAAAGAGAAACCGAGTACAGTTTCCGATCACCTTTATTACTATTGTCCCCTGTGGAGACCTCTTTTTACCATTTTCACTTGTTTCCATAGCCACCTTAATAGCTGAACTCAAATTGAAATTTTGATTTTTTGCAATTGTGATGCAGTGTAAAAAGTATAATTCGTGGGAATAATTTCTTGAAATTTGGAATCTGGGGGTTTTCAGGGGCGCTGATTAACGTCACGTTATCAGATTTCCGATAAAAAAATCGCTGATACCTTAACTCGAAATTTTGGGTAAAAAAAATTTTACGGCCCTGGAATAATCGTATGGTCATTGAAAAGTGTTTGATAAGTGCGTCTAGGAGGACCCTGTATACAAAAAAAAATTCATTAAAATCCGTAAGCCAGTTCAAATTTCACAGGGGTGTTCCAGATCAAAATGAGACACCCTGTATATAGGTATAGCTTTTTCTTTTCATGGGACTTACGCCACTGGTGGCCAGTGCGTGTCACTGCAATTTGGTAACATGAGAAACACCTGAAGTTTACAATGGCGGAAATATATACGTAATTTTTGGTATACAGGGTGTCTATTCACGGAGGGCCACTTGGAAATATCTCGACAAATATGCATTTTTCGGAGAACTTTATTTGAAAAAAAATTACCTTTTTGATGGCCCTACTTTGAGATCCATGGCCTACTTTCCGAAAAACCCGAAAATTGCCGAAACTTCTTTGGCATGTACCTAACTTTTTTATTTCAAGAGTTATCGAAAAAGTTTCTGAATAGAATCTGTAGGCAAAATTGATTACTTTAAGCCTGCTTTATCATAATTTGGCAAAATGCCGCGGTTTAGGGGGTGCTCTCTTAGCGCTTAAAAAAAGTTACTCAATTATAGCAGGCCATGGCGTCAAAAAACTACCTATATTATGCACTTTCGATCGATATATCACAAGCGCTACATATCCCTTGCGTTAGCCTGATTTACAATTTTTTTAGAAAAAAAAATTAAAATTTAGATGTCTTGGAAAAATGCTTTGTGTGCTTTGTGACAACTTTTTGCTGTTTGAAATTAAACAACGAACACAGAATACAAGCAGCAAATGAAATATTTACCAAATGCCAAACTAGAAACAAAACCGTGGCCACCTATGAGTTCTCCTAAAACTTTTACCTTTTTAATTATTTAATATTCTATTTATGCAGTTGTAGTAGGTATACAAAAATATGGTAAACTACAGATTGTAACTGGTACTAACGCTTTTTTGATATGCAGCTTTTTAAATAAGTACAAGTTTGATTCCCGAGTAATTTGCATGTATGTAATAAGTAAAAAAGTTGCAAATTTTCTGTTTATACTGGATTTTTGAAAAAAACTGCTAGAGATACTGTATTGGGTATCAAATTAAAGCTGAATGAATGCTCTATCCAATAGAAATGTTAGATATAGGTTGTTCCATTTGAAAAAAAAATAGTAAATTAAGTTTGAAAATGTCGGAGTTTTGGCGGAAAAAAGTGAAACATCCTGTACAAAAATTTTCAACTTTGTTCTTAGTCATTAATAAAATGGTTAAGTGTAAATCCACAACCAAAGTTTCAAGAGCAAAAATCTAGCCGCAAGAAAAATATAGCAATATTAATGAAGGGTTGGTATTTAGCAAAAAATACCTTAAAAAAATTATAACTTGGCAACGCCGCAGATGGAAGCGGAAATAATTTATGGATGTATACTATACTTTGATAGGCTTTATTTGCGATAAAAAAAATCGGGTCATTCCATTTAAAAAAAATTATTTTTTTGTCTCCCCACTTTTTTGGAACACCCTGTATATACCAAACTAATTTTAAAATGTGCTCCATCTTCCCTTATTTGGATCCCCCGAACCGATTTTTTTTATCCTTAAAATTATAGCCACAATCGAATAAGGGAATAGTAAATGGACACGCTGTATAAATTCAGATAGGTTATAAGTACCTACATATAACTTTTTACTACTGATATAGGATGCAACTCTAAATTATCTCACAACCCTACTTTTGTAGGTGACTAAAGTGAATTTTTCATAAAGTACCTAATTTTTTTACAGGAATGGCTTCGAGCATGGGACAATCCATGGCTTCTTACTATGGTCCATCAGCTGCGTACGGAGGGTTGACTATGGCGGCAGCTGCCGCAGCTGCGCAACAGTCAGCAGCTATGTCCGCTGGCTTGACATCTCAGGCCCAAGTAAGTCTTTGAAAATGTCTATAGGTAGCAGGTAAAAAATATATTCACCAAAAGCTATATAATTGCTGTCGCAAAGCTGATTATGTCTGGTTATGAAATGAGTTGCCAAGTATTATAACCGATTGGTCTTACTTGGAAAGTCTCGACACCGTGAATATTGCATTGAATTTGTTTTATGATCGATTGTTCTGCATTTTTTTATTTATTTGTTCCGTTGTGTAAGACTACAGGCTCAGGTGACCACCTTTTCGTACATTTCATCAATTTAAACTAAAAAATGGTAAAAGCTTTTAAAGCAAAATGTAGAAAACGGCGACCAAAACTTTTATACATTAAACACTATTACTTTGCAATTGAATACATTAGTGATCATTAATCCACTCGAAGAACTAACTCATCGACGAGTTAATTCAAGATTTACACCAAACTTTAAATAAGTAGTTGGTGTCTCACCCTCCTGTAAGCAGATGATATTGATGCAACCAACATATAGATGAAATTGTTCGATATAAACAAAAATGTATGGGTTGAATATAATTATGTTTCCTTTCGAACAAAATTATTACTTGTTGGGGATAAATGGTGATATCCTCACTTTATTTATCAATGTTGATAATGCATTCACCTGCAATTTATCACACAGGATTAAGGTTATTAAAGTACGACGGCAGTGCGTGTGACAGGATAACTATTACCCAGTAATTCGCCAACGTATATAACCCTAAGGTAGTCAGCATACAAATTATTAATCTTTGCTTGATGAATTTGTTTAGATTCCTATAACGGTTTTCCTGGATTATTATCATTCGTTAACTTTAAATACCTACTTACATATGCTATAGCTTTGGGTGAACATTTAATTATCAATCAACGTTACTAAAGTTTTCATTTTTGATAATACCTACCCAAGTATAATGGACATTAAACGAGAAAACCAAAAAGAAAAGTCCGGGACTTTCTATATTTATGTGAAAAACTGTCAATTATTGATGTTTGCTGAAAAGGCTTGGTTCGACAAATTAGGAATACAGGGTGAGTCTGATATAACCGGCATTCTTTTTTTGGGTAATAGAGAACGGTCATTCTGAACCACTTTTCTTAATAATTTTTTTCCTAGCGCCGAGATTTTTCTACAATTCATCCCCTCAAAATCCCCCCTCTATGAAAAGACGGCACTGGCGCCCTGTCAACAACCGAGTAGAAAATGGTAAATCATCAACTAGTATAGTATTTTGAGACCGAGTTCACGCTATTCGTCAGTGCCTTGTCTTCATAGAGGGGGCATTTTAGGTGGGTAAATTAGAGAAAAATTTCGGCAATAGGAAAAAAAATTATTAAGAAAAGTTGTTCAGAATGACCATCTCTCTTACCCAAAAAAAGGATGCCAGTTATTTAGTTACCTATGTTACAATAAAGTAGTAGTTTCTACAACACGAGTGGATATGCAGTCCAAATCGCACAAGGAGGAGGGTTTAGAGGTGAATGGGTAGACAATTCCAGTTAACTGAACGGATGTGCGATAAGACTGACTAGTTCCTTCAAGCTTATTTGCTAAAAGAAAATATAATTTGTAAAACTAGGCACAATACGAATAGAGAAAGCAACGATCATCTTTCCTACAAGACACAATTATACAGAAAACTTGTTTTGTTTTGCGACCATGCGAGTATTTTTTTATCGATCCGAATGTATTGGAAGTGTTTTTTCAGTCAGATTTCACGCTCTATTTTATCTATATCTACAACACAAGTCTAAATAAAGGTGTCATTATTATTCTAATACATGCAGACTAGACGACGTTCCTGTGTATTTTCAAATACTCCTACACGGAGTCGCCCGAAAATATAAGCCCGAAAGCAAACAGCTGAGCACCAACGACGGTTTGTCTCCCATTCAGGGGTAGAATGAAACGAAAACAATGGAAGGGCGAGATAAAGCCAACTCTGCGAAAATAGAAAGACGTAGATAACATCCAATAATAATGCCAATGGTTGGGGGGAGGTTCTGAGTAAGCATAATGAAAATTTGTATTCAAACTCTTACCGATAATTTATATGGAAGAGGTACTTTTTAAACCATTCTGAATGCATAGGTATTTTTATTATTACAATAGACAAAGATAAGAAAATAAATACTAATATGGGAACATTTTTTAGGTTTCGGGTATTAAAACTTGTTCAGCTCCATTTCTGTCAGTTTGTAGGTATCTATACGAAGGACAAAAGAAAATATAATAATATGTCTGAAATATCCCGAATCTCCGTTAGGAATTGCCTTAGAGGTAATTTCCGCCATATAGTGGCAAATTTTGGAGTCTGTAAAATATTAGGAAAATAGAATTTCTGGACCTTGAAAACTACCAATGTGCATTTTGGCAACAAGCGTATCTGAAATTAAGCGTTAGTAAACGTCAAAAATTTGAAAGCGTCGCTGTATTTCCCAACAAATTTGTGGTGAGAACTTATAAATCAAAATGCCCCAAATTCTAATACTTGCTTCCGTGCTGGTCGTTAGTGCGAGTCGGAGACCACTTCTGCGTAGCTATAAATTTGGGAGCTGCAATTTTCCTTGTCTCATTCAAAACAAATATCCGCTAATTCCTACTGACTGTCTATGTAGTATAAGCGCTTCAGCGCTAGGGAGTAGAATTAAATATTTTAATATCGTCCTTTTTAACAGCCTAAGGTTATGTATACTTTACACAATAGAGAGATGTGCAAACACTAGATTACTTTTCTGTAAACGAAATACGTCTACTCGTATAGGCGTACTCTCATCACAATGCAAACGGGTACTATTGTATTCTCAAACACACCTGGCTCCTCTCGATCTCGGCTACCCGTTGCATCACCCCTTATGAAAATGTAACGCCCACACCTTCACACCGAAAAGTTGTTAGAACCCGGCCTCGAACCATGCCGCTCGCCAGTGGCGGTACCAAAAGGGAAATGAGAGCGACAAGTTATATTGTAGATACCAGATTATAGGCCAGGGAAATTACGGTAAAAAATAACGAAACCTAGACAAAATTCATAACCGCATTTTTATAATGCCATCACAAAATATTGGTAATAAATGAACGCCAGAATTGTTTTTTATACAAAATAAGCATACGCGTGTGGGCGTTTTTTTTAGAAAAATACATTTTCTTGTTGTACTAAAGACGGCATAAATATTAACTGCGAATTTTAAGCTGCATTTATTAATAAGTAAGGTATATAAAGTTGAGATTGATAAATTAAACAGATTACGTTAGCGCAAGTATCCGAATGATGTAAAAATGACATTTTGCGTAATATTTTTTGGGCAAAAATATTAACTGCGTTTTTATTATTCATAATTACCTTAAAAATCAAGTATTAACAGTTTGTTCTGAAATTAAACATACCTATTGTTTCGTCGGAAATCGCATTTTAAAGAAATTTGAAGCTGTCTTTGAGAGCAAAATTATTAACTGGCTGATTTTTGTTAAACTTTGTAAGTGAATACCAAGTCTTGTTAAATTTTTCGAAATTAAACAAAAATTGGTAACGGAAGTATTTTGAAATGACAAATGACAGTTGACCTACATGCGCCGTAAATAAATGTTTAATTGTATGTGATTTAATATAGTTAGGTATATTGTAAAAAGTTAAACCAAAAAAAAACAGTTAATATTTTTGCCTAGTCTATACCAATGAGAAGTGACAGCTGGCGTACATGCGGCTCAGATAAATGTTTAATTTTGTATAAGTTACATTATATTTGTAAAAGGGAATGATCATCTTCTGCAAATAAAACGTAGTTAATATTTTTGCCTTTTGCCGAAATAGAAAATCATCCGATGTTTATCCCTCTTTGTCGATCTAAGTTACTTCCATATTCTTGAAATGTTTAATTTCTTAAAATATATTATGTTAGCAAGGGAAGGTTTTTTACCTAAAGAGTCTAAAAAAATCCAGTTAACATTTTTGCTCGAAATTTCTAACGAAAAATAGGTGTTTTTTGAGGTAACTCAAGGTTCCGTTTTTCCAAATGTTTAATTTTTGGTTTCTACCAACATATTTACTTATAACTTTGATATGGTAAAACAAAATTGCAGTTAATATTTTTTTTCAAATTTTTCAATTTGTCAAATTCTATTTTTCCTGGCCTATTATAGTTTCCTTAGATTTGTTTCAAATAATTGCTTGTGTGAAAAACCGCTTATTTTGTGAATAGGTACTTTACAATCACAGGGAGCAAAGGCAAGAGAGAGAAATGTTCATCAATATCGGAAAAAAAAACCTGCCACCTTCTCTTAAGAAAAAATATATTTTTAATTTGGGACACAATATGCCCTAGGTTTTTGCCTCCTTCGTGTTAGGACAATTCTAAGCAGGTTCGAAATGGAAAAAAAACTTTGGTACCCGCCACTGCCGCTCTCGAATTTCAAAGTGTCGGCTCGCATTCCTCTAGATCCGGGCGCGATGGGCAATGAACAACGTGTTTTATTCACAGCCGGTAACTCCTTAGGTAGCCCGCTTCGGCTGGGCGCGGAATCTGTAGCCAGATCTTGTTAATATGCTAATAGAAACAGTAGACGTTTCTTCGGTTCCTCTAATATACTGCTCGTAATTTTGGGCCCTGGCCAAGTGTAACGCCAGCAGGTTTAGCACCTTACTCAATGCTACGAAAGTACGAGTCACGAGTCCTGGTTCGAATAGAAACATAAAAATAAGCTGGACCGAAAGGTTATCGTATCATGAGTTTTGATTGTTTCTGTTTTAATTTCTTATTTAGGTACCAGTTGAGATAAGACGCAACCGGACGATGTAAAATCATTTTCTTGAGACTATTATTGGATTAATAATACCCAAAATCCGTTCAACAAACAACGGGTCAAGCTCAGGCCGATAGACAATGCTACCGAAGGACGCGACCGACGTTGCCAAATGTCAGAACCAAATCCGATAATCTCAAGACCCATTGAGAAAATGAAATTAAACGCAAACCTAACAAGTCGATCGTTGATATATTAGTATAAAATTATAAGCCCACATCTAAACAACATATAGATACGTATATATACAGTGCAATTCAAAGACAAATACCGCTGGTACAAAAGCCATAAACTACACTCTACACAAAAAGCTACTCTATTTGCGCACACGTCCATGTTAAGGATGATATGGGCCCTTAAAATTGCATTGGAAAGCGACATGCGAAATTTTTTTATTTCGAATGTTGGAGTGTTTTGGGGCACGTTTTGTCAATTTCAGTGCAAACTGTTTATTTTATTGTTATGGCACAAGAGTATCTACCTTTTTGTTGCAGAATAAAAAGGTGCACTAAAATGATGGACCTACAAGACCAAAAAGATAAACTCAAAAAAGTTACGAGTAAAAGAACCATCCAATAATAGCGCAAGTGGCACCCTCCAAAGCCCAAAACACTGCACTGCCAAATTTTAGTTCAACAGCTTGATTACTTTGAGATATATTGCCATAGTTTCGAAAAGAGAACTAAAACGCCCTATATCTCAGAAACGAAGAGCTTTAGGGCCTTTATTTATATGAGCAATCCACCTTATAATGAATTTTTCTACAAAATATCAAAGTCCTGATCAAAAAATCTGGGACAGGGACACCCTGTATATTTATGGTGGTTATGCTAGAGGGCGCTATTTGTACTGTGCAGTTTTACTCTTCCTAGAACTTTTTTGTATACCTATACAATTTCTTTAAAGTAGATGACTGATGCAGAATGTATTTTTCTACAAAGCATTCTTGCAATTTTCTTATGAAAGGTACCGTTTTAGAGATAACTCAAAACACTACCAAGTTTGCAAGCGCCAAAAATCCAACATCAAAGCTAATCAAAGTTACCTCTGGAGACCAAAGCTTGCCTTGTAATTTGACGTTTCGTTCGACGTGCTCAATTTATAATTTATAGTAATAAGCATGTTATTTCCACCTGCCTTTGTTTATATGCTAATTTATTTTTTCATTAAAGTGAAAAAAGCGGTCTAGATTCCACTTCTAGTACCATATATTTCTAACAGAAACGCCTTTACCGTTTTTGCGAGTTTATTCGTAAATTTTAAATTCTTAAAAATTTTAATCCTCGGGCTTTTGAATTTGTAGATTAGAATTATGGCGTCTAAAGTATATTTTAAAGCTCAAGCTAAACTCAAAATCACAAGCAAATAAGCTTTTGCTCACAATGGTAATTTTGGTGCTTACAAACTTGGTAGTTTTTTGCGTTATCTCGGAAACGATGTTTTTTATGAGAAAATTGCAAGTATTCTTCCTTGTAGAGAATTCAACTTTGTATACAGGAAGGCTACCTTTTAGAGAAAAAGTACACCAATTTTTATAAGAAATATAAACCTGGAGAGTACCTACCTACGTGTAAGTAATAGCGACCTCTAACGGCCACCACAAATCTGGCTATGGTAATGTGGGACCACTTTCTAGCTACCTGCAGAAAATCAGTTCTAAAATTAAGATCCTTAATCCGGACCTGTGCGCAAAAAGAAAACGCAGAGTTTACTTTATACTTTTGACAATAGAATATAATACAATAGAAAAAGTAAACATAAGCATACAAAGCCAATGTATAATATGAAAACTATTCGGAAAATCAAAAACATATACTAGTTAGTCTTAAGTAAGAACCCAATTAATAATACAGAAAATAACTGGTAATATTTTGCAAGCGGCGCATGAGTTTTTAAAAAGTGTTACCAAAAGGAGAGCAAGCGCCGCAGGCGACATTTTCAACAACTTGCCTACAAAATAGGTTTCGTTACATTATATTTCCCTCTTTTCGAGCTATTGACAAAAACTTCTACAAAATTAGGTAATAAATATTTTATGATGTAAAATATCGTCGAGAATATTATATATAAACTACATTACAATGCTGCATAAACGGGAGCGATACGATATTAATTTGTCAAACGCAACGTAACCAGTTATGAGATTGGTAACATTCAGGCGAATTGGGATTAATTTTAAACGGGAGGAAAAGTTGTAACGGTGTGCGGAGAAGCGGGCATGAGTCGAGCGGCGGCGTAACCACTTTTCGATTTGGTGACTGGTGACGGTGGAATTTTGAAAATCGCTCGGAAAGCCGTAATGATATTTTTGTAGGTTAATGTGTTGAAATTGGAATTAGGTGTTACCAATGGTAACAGTGGATACATGGAGGCTTTGCCACTAATATTTTGATGACATTCATTGTTAAACAATGACGACAAGTTGCTCCTTGATGCGTTTGTCGTAATGTGCGTTTACATTACACAACATCAGAAATCATTTTGCCGCAATTGCAGAAAAATTACATCAAAACGATTTTGCTGCGAAATTGTACGCCTATTAGTTTAATGGACAGTTTGCCTCCAAACTTCTCGAAAGTTTATTTCAGAGTTACGTATAAGAAAGATATGGTCTTCCCTCTGAATCTACTTTTAGTACAGTAAAACTAACACAAAATTAGGCCAAACCCAAACATAAAAAAAAGTCCTTTCTGGCGCGAAATAGTTCCATACCCTCCTAAGAGTTAGTACAAAAAAGTTACACCACCACCAGCGTCGGGTTTCGGGGGGAGGGGGTGAAAAGGGCAGGAAATTATTATTTTTCACAGTTTTGCGTGAATATCTAGTAAACTATGAGGTTTAGCGCAAACGTCATTCTATACGCAAATGATATACATTAAATTCCGAACAAGAATTGTTATATAGAGAATTATGGTAAAGTGAACGGTTTCCATGATATGGAGGGGTAAAGATTTCTTTGTTTTTATTTCACGTAGTTTTTGTTGAAAAAACTTAAAATGATTACAGTATAAATTAGTAACTGAATAATGTATGTAGAATATATACAGATATATCTATGCATATATAGATACATATTACACCCATAGATTGTTATTTTTTGTCACAACGTGTGTAAATCTGTCCAATACAAGTTAGTAGCCTAATTAATTTGTACTCACTTTTTGCCCTCATTCATTATAGCGTTCTCATTTCTATTCGTTCTTTTATGTCAAATCATTCCCATATCTACTTTGTCCTTAGCTTGTAAAAATGTGAAAGTCATGAATAGGAAGCTCATGTGAAAAACAAGAAAATATATATTAAACAATCCTCATCGAATGCTTCTGCAGAGATGGATGCGTCCAAAACTGCGAGTGTCGAAGAAGTGGTCTCAATTGTTCAAGTATGTGCAGCAATTGCTTAGGACTTGCATGTCTCAATAGAGATACTGTAATCATCGACGACGATTTAAATGATGATTCTCAAGTGGACGAAGAACACGAAGATTTGTTTCCTCTCACCAGCCCGAGTGAACTATTTGGTGCTGACTGATAACGCAATTAATGATTCACCTAAAACTTATAACCTTTTGTATCATTTTGATTTCCCTCCCCATTTTTTCAATATAAATTGTTTAATATATTTTCTTGTTTTTCACATGAGCTTCCTATTCATGACTTTCTCATTTTTACAAGCTAAGGACAAATTAGATATGGGAATGATTTGACATAAAAGAACGACTGGAAATCAGAACGCTATAATGAATGAGGGCAAAAACAGAGTACAAATTAACTAAGGCTACTAACTTGTATTGGATATATTTACAGTCATATAGGTACTTATGAGGTTATGTTGTGACAAAAAATAACAATCTATGGGTGTAATATGTATCTATATATGCATAGATATATATATATATATATATATATATATATATATATATATATATATATATATATATTCTACATACATTATTCAGTTACTAATTTATACTGTAATCATTTTAAGTTTTTTCAACAAAAACTACGTGAAATAAAAACAAAGAAATCTTTACCCCTCCATATCATGGAAACCGTTCACTTTACCATAATTCTCTATATAACAATTCTTGTTCGGAATTTAATGTATATCATTTGCGTATAGGATGACGTTTGCGCTAAACCTCATAGTTTACTAGATATTCACGCAAAACTGTGAAAAATAATAATTTCCTGCCCTTTTCACCCCCTCACCCCGAAACCCGACGCTGGTGGTGGTGTAACTTTTTAGTACTCTTAGGAGGGTATAGAATTATTTCGCGCTAGAAAGAACTTTTTTTTGGATGTTTGGGTTTTGGCCCAATTTTACCGTACTATTTGTGGATCTTCTGTTTATTATCCGTATCTGAGGATGTTCCTCATGGATTATTATCTCGTTGAAACAGTCAACCGAGTAATTGATGCTACAAACGGCCATTTATTATATTCAACCTAAAAAACGAGATTTATCGCATCCCTTCTCATCAAATGACTCATCTCCCTGACCTTGCACTTTTCACCCCACCGTCCGGCCAAAGCCACGCGCCGATCAACTTTAAAAATATCGACGCCGTCCCGACCAGCTCGCCCGTGTAATCCCCGGCTTCCCCCCCGGAAAGTTAGTCTTTCCTTCCCCGTGTCTAACTGGGCGTGAGAAGGCGGCCAGCAGGCCGAGAAATACGTAAAACGCGGATAAAAAAAAGCACAGTCACGCCGCGGTCACCGGGGACGTTTTATCCGTCATTTGGGAACTGCCAGATGGTAATTTTGTCACGCCCCGTGAAAAATTAAAGGTTCGTTTCCTTTTACGTCTTTGTTTACCTTGTGGGGCACGGCATTTCGTTATTACTTCATATAAAAAAGCAATTAAAAAAATACCATTTGGATGCCCTGCAAAAATGTTCCTTCATAATGTCAGTTCTCCATAATATCTCTCCATAATATCAAGTTGCCAAAATGTACCTATTACCTTCCCTATTTCCAAATCAATGACAAATTGATTACACGAAAAAAATTCACAATTGTTTTCATTGGATTTTTTGCGATGCCACTGTCGTTTGCACCTCTACAGGTTTTTTCTATACTCCTACAAACATGAATTTGCCGGAAAATTACAAATTCATTTTGTTTCATACCATTTTTCTCTCGGAGTGGCCGTTTATGAATTATTGAACTGCAAAGGAAAATAAAACCAAACTACTCCTCTCGGAGTAGTTAGAGATGAGTCAAGAAAAAAGTTTCAAATAATAATTAAACGTACTAAATCTTCTACAGTTGCAGGAGATTATTATAACTTACATGCAACTTGTCCCATAATATGGCTGGGTCCTAAGTATTCACTTAACAATGTGCATTATTTTCACATCATCTAATGAAGACTAAAATATGACAATTATTAAAAGTCTGAAATTGTTATAGGCTCTTTTACCCAGAATTGTATTTTTACATTAAAACAGATTCCAGATGACAGGTGTCAACTGAAGCGTCTATTTATTACTGGCATACGCTGATTTAAGAGGCTTTATTGCTTAGAGAAACTTACTGGAATTCAAAAACAAAGTTTTAAGAAACAGGCTGCCAATGATAAGTATGTAAGTTCTTGTCATAAAACTTCTGAAGAAAAGATGGCATACCGTTTTCGCATGACTAAGTACACCTTACATGGAAGAAATCGTTTAAGGTGGCATAAACACACATGGCATTAAATACTACCAACCCAAGTGAGTTTTTTGTGTTTATTTTGAAAATCATTATGTTTTTCAAAAAACCAATGCCCAACTCAAATACTGCATTATATTGGGCATATTTGGACAAAAAATCAGCCAAATCTGATGCCTCGTTTGGAAAAACAATATACCTAAAGTTTCTGGTAATTTTTTATTAGAGAAGAAGAAGAAAACACATTTCAGGTATATTGTTTTCGCCAACGAAACATCAGATTTGGCTGATTTTTTGTCCAAATATGCGCAATATAATGTAGTATTTGAGTTGAGCATTGGTTTTTTGAAAAAACTAATAATTTTAAAAACAAACACCAAAAACACACTTGGGTTGGCACTATGTGTGATAATGCCCCCTTAAATGATTAAATAACATTCAATTTAAACTGTAATTGGACATGCGCAAACGGTATGCCATCCTTTTTCAGCAGTTTCATAATAAGAACTTGCACACTTTTCATTGGCATAGTTGTTCAGAAACGTGGAAAAATAAAACTAAAATAAAAGTTCAGGTGAGAATAATAATAGCCCTTTGGGCCCACGCTAACGGTATGCCTATGGTTTTCCGACTAATTTTATATTTTGAACTTATAAATCATATCAAATCGCATATTTTTCGAATAAATGAAAACTCAGTTTTTCATATGAAGAACCCAGGATGACTCTCTGATTCATACCTTATTATTGTGAGAATATACCTACGCAACATAATGCCGTTGACTCACGTATTAATAAGACTTCTCACGGCTATAGTTTCATGTCCTGGAAAGTAGATGGCGCCTATGGTCAACAATGTATTTTGCATTGTATTTTGTCTCCGGGAAGCGCGTGGTAAGCCAGAGAACTGTCAAAGATGACAGCCGTGAGCAGTCTTTATTAATACGTCAGTCAACGATAATGCCCTTTGAAATGCTTACGGAGTAAAATCACGTCAAAAAATCTGTCACTATCTTCCGGTCTATATCCTTTTACCTGGTATGCCACGAAATTACCGGTCTTTAAAACGACTCATTCCAATGATTACCCTTGTGGTTTTGGAATTAAAATAGTTACAGCTATACGATTGACACTATGACCACATTAAGAAAACCTTCACACCACGAGTTATGCCTAATAGGTATATGTCTCTAAATATATAACACCCAAAAACAGGTCATAGACGTTTGAGTCCTGATCTTTCAGTCCCTAAAAAATAAAGATGTCGAATTCCTTCTACTTTTTTTGCCAACCTTATATTGAAGAATGTGAACACCAGCGGCGTGCTACCCGTCAGAACAAAATTCTGCGGCCATATATAATATTCGTGCATGCAGGATCTGGTCGTGGCTCACTAGATCGTTAGCCGGCCATTGTGGCGGTCGTGATATAGTGGCAAGGTGCTCCTGCAACAAATTGCCGCAGGAATGCAGCAGGGCAATTTATGGGAGTATATACCGTGACTTTCGGTCGAACCCATGATACATTGCGGTACCGTATTTGAAAGTGCAAAGCACCGGGCATGCTATAGGTGTGCCTTGGTGGCCTGTGCCAAAAATGATAGCTGATCCGGTTGGGAACTTCCCTTATACGCAAAGTTTTAAAGAAAAGGGACACCTTTAAATCTCTTAAAACACACCTACGAACCCAAACAAGCTAAAACATATACCTTTTTATGATTTATGCAAGAATTTGTTCAACTTGGCGAACGTTGGTATAACTTTCCTGAAACTTTTTCCACTGAGATTGTGAGGTTGTGCTTACGTTTAGTATTTGATTTCTTGATAATTTCTTCGAGTTTGAGCCATTCCTAAGAAACATCCAGTGTTTTCCAAAATGTTACAGCGGGCTCTCTTAGATTTTGTAAAAATGTAGGAACATAAACTCGATATTGTGGCTTTTGAATGAGACCAGATCGATATAAATCTGTTAAATCGTAAAAAACTAAAAAAAAATAAATTCTGTTTATTTTTCTATCTGTCTCGTTCTTACACAAACGTTCTACACCCTGCCTAGATCAGCAATAATAACATAGAAAATCGAAAATCCTTATGGGATTGTAACTAACCAATATAATACAAGATGTCCCAAGTTTCTTATTTATATCTTGCTATGATGAATTGTCATGGTATATACTAAACACAAATGGCACCTATAGTGACATAAAAGTAATGAAGTAATAGTTAAAGCTAAAGCAGTCAATAAAGTAAGAAACATGTCTTTCTTTGACGCACACTCGGTACAAGGGTATCAACACTATCGATAATTCATGAATTCTAAAAAAGAATTATACACATAATAGTGTAACGAAAAATGCCTCTTAAGTTGTTATATCATCTTTTAATGAATATGTTTGCACTGTTTTCTAACCTACTCAAAGATTTGGCAGATAAATTTTAAGTTTCGGTATTCTACTTATAGTTTTATAATTTTTATTATTAGTTTGGAGGCATTTTCCGTCACATCTTTATTGACCTGAGGCCCCCAGGGTGCCATTTGGCATTTTCTCTTAGTTTTCATTGTTTTCCGTGTATAGCTTCCATAAGTTTCTAGAAATGTGTTAGACCTTTATGATTTGTGCATCTGTCATTGGCCAGGAATGTTCTAGACTAGTCTCCAGTCTTCCATTGAGTATATATGCCCTGGGAATAGGGTCTGAAGGAAGTTGAAGGTTATAACGCGATTTTAGTGCGATTTTTGGAGCTGATAGAATATTCTTGGTCAGTGACAGTATCTGACAGGTTTATTTGTGATTTGTGAAGACTAAACAGTAAAGGTGGTACCTAACCAAGAAAACGAGTTTGGACTATGATTGTTGAAATACCGTACATTTGGTGTCAGAAGTGGTATTACACTCTGATCAGGGCCGCAATTTTGAGTCTGAGGTTTTCCAAAATGTCTGCCGCCTGCTAGGGATTTCCAAGACAAGAACAACACCCCTGCACCCCCAGTCTGATGGTATGGTGGAACGGTATAATAAGACTCTAGAAACGTACCTGAAGATGGTGGTGAATCAGAAACAGTCAAGATTATTTTCGGAGACGATCTAAGGCTCCTTATCGACATGATAACCGGCCGACCAGAAATTCCAGAATCTACTGATGACTACATAAGCGTCTCCAGTTAATTCATGAAGACGTTCGCCAGATGTTGCATCTAGAAAGTGACAGGATGAAGATCCGCTATGATCTGAAAGCAACCAGTGTTGAATTTAATGTGGGTGACAAAGCGTGGTTATACAATCCCAAGCGAACGAAAGGTCAGTCTCCAAAACTCGATAGAAGCTGGGAAGGACCATACATCGTCGTGACCAAGACTAATGATGTAGTTTATATTATACGACGTAGCCCAACAGCAAAGATGATAGTAAATATCGTCAGGTTGTCTCCATACCATGAGAAGATATATGAGGGTCGTATAACTTGATCGGGATGATCAAAAATGTTAGAGGGGGGGCAGTGTAACGAAAAAATGCCTCTAAAGTTGTTATAATGAACATGTCTGCACTATTTTCAAACCTACTCAAAGATTTAGCAGATAAATTTTAAGTTTCGGTGTTCTACTTACAGTTTTATAATTTTTATGATTAATTTAGAATTTTAGAATGTTTTCTCTGTAGAGCTTCCATCAGTTTCTAGAGTAGTCCCCAGTCTTGCATGGAGAAGGGCTTATACCCTGGTAATTAGGCCTGAAGGGAGTTGAAGGTTATAACCAGCATTTCACAGTCTCACATCACATAGGAAAAGTGAAGCCTTGAGGGGAAGTTTGTTTTCTGTAAACTCCAAGGAGACCACATAAGTGGACTGGTACAAGGTTATGTTATATGTCAGTGTTCAACTGCCATCAGGTTTTACGTGATAGATAGTGCCATATATTCTAAAGGAGGCAGAAAATTTCCCATCATAATTCACAATTTTTAAGTTTTCTAGATACTCAGATGTGAGAATTAAAGAATTTTAACTATACAATAAATTGGTATCATTTGACAGTTGCCATATTCTGTAATAATTGTAGACAGAACATTGTCAAGTCTAATTTTTAGAAATCATGGAAACCATTATTAATTTGTACTAACAATCAAAGTACCTGTTACATTCATAGATTCTCCAATAATATGGCATATTTGGCATCCCTGATACTATTAGAATGAGGAAATAACAGGCATCACTTTGGAAAGTATAATGCTGGGTCCCCCCTGGTTATAAAACGCGATTTTAGTGTGATTTTTATATCTGATAGAATATTCTTGGTCAGTGACAGTATCTGACAAGTCTATTTGTGATTTGTGAAGGCTAAACAATAAAGGTTGGACTGTGATTGTTGAAATACAGTACAATAAATTATAATGGTTGCGTTCAATGCGCTCCCAAATCTGTAATGTTCATTGAACGGGCAGAAATGACAGATAGCACTAGCCATCGCTGCCCTCGGTTCGGCAGCGATTTCATTTTTGCTAGATTTTCTTGGTAGCGGACTTATCATGTTGCTATCCCTTTTTATCGTTCCTGCTCTCTCTGTTATTCTGAAACGTTTAACCTCGATATTCTTGTTGGGGTATCGTTAATTTTGATTATTTAATTAAAAATTTTAAATTAGCCAAAATGGTAAAATATAGACACAGAAAATCAAGTTATTTTTAAAAACGAAAATAGAAAATACCGAAAATAAATACATAAACATAACATACATAAAAACCTTATGACAGAGAACACCTAGTTTTATAAACTAGTCAATCTTGATGTATTGATCACAGTCCAACTTTCTAAGGTCTACGAGCTTTCCACGGAGACTGAAGCCTGTAGTTTACTTGAACCAATAAACGAAAAAGTGGGAACAGTTTAACAATCAATTTATTTCCTTTTATTTAAGTTTGATCTTTGCCAAAAACGCCTGCGTTACTATTATTATTATTTGGAGCTGACGACACGGTTCACGATCGTATAGATCTCCGAACTCCTGCTAAACTGCTATTAAAAATGAACCACCTTTTGAATTGTGACTTCAAAATTGGTTTGAATCGTTTTATTACGGTTGTCTATGGTCTGGTAAACCACCTACAATGTCCTTTTTTTTCAGGTGGTTTCCTCAATGGACGCCATGAAGTACTCTATGGAAGCGGACAAGTACAGATCGGCGTACATGCCGCCTACGTCTCTGCCGATGTACGCGTCGGCGGCCGACGCCAAGTACCTGGACGGCACCGCCAAGGGGTACCTGGAGCGGGGGTACCTCGACGCGGCGGCCGGCGGCGCCCTCACCAAAGCGTACTTCGAGAGCTCCAAGATGTACATGGACGGGAAGTACGCGGATGCAAGGTCGTACCCTGGGTTGGATATAGGGAAGATGTATTCGGAAAGCCAGCACTCAGTTGGGTAAGGCGTTCAGATTTATCAGAAAAGTGTCCTATGCGACCGTACAATGTGCATATTATAACCATAGTAGGTCCTGTCTACGGCGCCGATAGTTATTTGATCGTTGCCGATTCAAAGCTTCGCCGATATGGACCCGATATACCTATATCCTTGAATTTGCCCGGCTAATAATAGTCCAGGTGGCGGGGGACCAAAGTAAATGAACTACGGGGACAAGATTCAAGGGGCAACGGCTCGGATTTTATCCGGAACACCCCTGTAAAATTTTTATGCGCTGCACGATTTTGATGATTTTTTTGTATTGAGAAAATGTGGGACTTATCGTCATGGTGGCAGTACTATTATTCCGGCCTGCTA
Organism: Pseudeuparius sepicola; assembly: GCA_963920635.1. Lineage (NCBI taxonomy): Eukaryota > Metazoa > Arthropoda > Insecta > Coleoptera > Anthribidae > Pseudeuparius > Pseudeuparius sepicola. The sequence goes on along the minus strand of OY987299.1, from coordinate 104,879,785 downwards.
TGATTTTTTATTAGGGTTTTGTTTTCATAGAAAATCTGGCTATACTTAGCTTTATGCAGCACCCCCTGAAACTTCTATATCCCTAGTTTTATTTACTTACATGGCTGACTAACGTTGTACAGGGCCTTAAATTTGGGAAAATTGTTTTTATTTCTATAAATCCCTGAAAATCTAGGGAGAAAATTCCCATTAATAAAGAAAATTGGAAGGAACATCGTTTGACAAAAATGCTTAAATGGGCAATACCTATGATTTGCTCGATGCGATATTTTGAAAAATGCTATTAGCGATTTTGTATCGAAAATTTGGCTTTTTTTATTTATTACAGACCTATCAGGAATGGTTTGGAAATATTTGAAAAAAATATATAAACTTGATCGAAAGGGCAGTTCTTACTCGTACCTTTTTTTCCTTAATAAAAACTTGTTACTGCATATACCGAGTTTGAAGTCAATAATATGTTTCCGTTCCAGAGATAAGATATAAAATATGAAAGTAATAATTAATTACATATATTAAACAATTTGTATCTCGTAAACTAATCATTTCTGTACACATCTTTTTGTTGGAACTTTTTGTTCTGAAATGGCTTTTCCTCCAAATATCAACAAAAGCAGGGAGTTATTTGTTATTTTCTGATAACTTTTACATTTGATATTTATTTTAATACTTTTGCGTGAAATAATTCCTTGAATTTTTCAAGGATTTTCTTAAAAACTGTTGTTTTTAGATTGATCAAGAGTCAAGTACCCTCATAGTAAATATACTCTTATAAGAGTTTTTTATTTAGGGGGACAACTTTAAGGGGCCCAATCTCGGTAGGAGGCTCTTAGATTGGTTTTTAGATTGGTCAAGAGTCAAGTACCCTCATAGTAAATATCCCCATGCAGAATTAAACTGGCCCAAAAGATTATTGAAATCAATGGCAAAATAGAAAAGCTCTTATAAGAGCTTTTTTATTTAGGAGGCCAACTTTAAGGGGCCCAATCTCGGTAGGAGGCTCTTAGAGCTGTATTAGGAAAATTCTCGTAATTTGACACGAAGCGCCATGTATGTACAGGGTACAGGGTGGTCATTTTTAGACGCACGGCCTCTGTTCGTGGAAAACGGTCAAAGATATGGGGATATTATTTACCGTAGACTATAATACAGGATTTATAAAGGAATAAAATATAAATACGACGCTAACCGTCGTGGCATCAAAAATATTTTTTTCCCACCAACATACCACTTCTGGCGAGCCAAGAGTCAAGTATGCTATGGGATTACCTCAAAACAGTTGAATGGTCAACATAACCACACAAGGTATTGGTATGCAAAGATCCAACAACAAATATAGGTACATGTTGTTTTTCTCTGCCATCTCAAAATGCTGAATTTTTTAAACTTTATACTAGTCAAGAGCTCCCTGGAATTATTATAAATTATCCAAAAAGTATTAATAAAAATGCAAAAATTATTAACATTTGCAGAATAGGTATCATACAAGTAAAAAGCGGTTTAAATTATTGGACTTCTCACGACAAAGCCATCGTCTAATAAGATTATACATTTTTCTATGCGTTTCTGTTGTGGTACACTCAGTGGCGGCTCGTGGGTTAATGCACAGGGGGGTAGGCTACGTTTTGAAAAGAGCACGCTCTATGGTCAATTGAAATAAAATAGGTGGGTACCTACCCTACTTTCGGCATGGGCTTTTTCATTTTTTTATTTTTAGCGGAAGTTACGTATATTTGCATTATTAATATAAAAAAAGCATAAAACAATAATTCCCGTTTTTTAAGAGGTTAATAACGCAAAACAGTGCATTTAGTTTGTCCACTTGATCTTCTCCGAGAAGATTAAAGAAATGTGTGTGTACACATTTCTATTAAAGTGTCGCGTAAAATTGCGAGTTGCAACTTTTTCCAGTTGGGATAATTGCAAATCAGGAGTTGGTCTCCCAAGAGATTTTATTTCAACTTTTTCTATCAATGAAGTATTAAAAGGTTACGTTTCAAAATGTCCTGCACACTATTTTTCATTTTGTTTATTTAAAATACGCCAGGCACCGAGAAACACTTGACTGGCTGGAACTGCGGGGCTAGAAAACCGACAGCCCTCTCCTACGCTACAATCGCGTATAGCGGAACCAGCCGACTCGGTCCGATCGCGCCCCATTTCTCACACGGAATCGCGGCTCAAACATTCGTAGCCGTGAAGCGACGGTCTTACGTTATTATATAAGGTATCCATTTCGGGCCTTTAAATAGTACTTAGTACAATATCGGCGGAGGGCGTTGCGTCAATTTAATTCGGAAGGAACAAGGAGGTAAAATATAGAATATAGCAGTCGCGGAACTGAATTATTTTTTTCCATTTTCTACTGAGGGGTTCTAGCCCCACAGCCCCTATGGACGAGCCGCCACTGGCACACTACCGGTCTTAACTCATGTGTGGATTTACTGACTCGCAGGCTTCTGTAAATTTTAGACTTAGTTTGTTTGTAATTTCTGCGGCAGCTTTGATATAAAGCTTTAAAAAAAATTCAGCATTTTGAAATGGCACACAGAAAAACAACCTGTATCTTTGATCTTTGGTCCTGTTGATCTTTCAACTGTTTTGAGGTAATTTCATAGCACACTTGACTATCTTGACCCCCCAGATACCTTTAAAATTACTATTTTGCTAAACTTTGGAACCCTGTAGAGTGGACCTGTATTTTAATATATTTTTGAAGAATATCTTTTTAACGGAAGAGAATAATGGAAAATCGCATTAATCAAAACTGTTCATAGGGGTTCGAATGCTGTAACAAAAGTGGTATGTTGGTGGGAAAACAAATTTTGGCGTGGCTACGCCTAGAGTCGTATTTGCGCTATATGGGTCAATTCATTCCTTTGTACAGCTTGTATCATCTCCCATAAATAATATCCCCACATCTTTGACTGATACAGAAGCTGGGCCAAGATCACCCTGTATATAGAATTACGGGACACCCTGTATACACCGTCAAACTATAAAATGTATAAAATGTATTATGGAAATTTCAAAATTGTTTTTAAGTTGAGAGAGTTTTTAATGTAGACTCAACTTAGGACTCCACCGAGACCTGTAAATTAAGAAGGTTACCCATAGGTACTGTGAATATATACCGGGTGGGACGAAAAATGTTGGACTTTTTTGTTTTAAGCATAATTTTTTTGGTTATCAATCGATTTTAAAAAAACCAGGCATCGTTTCTTGCAGAAAGGAATAATCTATTGACAGAAGACTTCAATATAACTGATTTTTTAAAATACATCATGGCGGCGATGCTGAAACTTAACCTTTTGTTTGGGGTTTGGGCTAATTCTTTTTGAAGAAAAATGTCATGATGTAACCAATGCAAAAAGTGAGTAATGTGGTTCTTCCTCTGCATTTTGAGACTACTGCGAGGAAAATCGGTCCATCGTGGACGGAGCTATACGCAATAAAAGAAAGCATCATTTTCATCATTTTTATGCTGCTTGATGCCATATTTTTTATTTACTAATCCATTTTAAAAAACGAGGCATCGTTGCTTGCGTTGAAGAATAAGCTATTGACAGAAAACTTCACAATGGCCGATTTTTTAAATCCAACGTTTTAAAATCGGTTAAGTCCAAAATTTTTCGGCCCACCCGGTAACATGAATGCGGTCAGATGGTGTTGGTTGGGGTTACATTACATTACGGATCTTGGGACTCCACTACATAATATCGTTACTCACTATGGAATGCTAGATCCTTGCGCCGAACGAAATCATGAACTAACACCTCCTTTTCTCTTCCAGGTCGGCGACGCCCCAACACCCCGGCCTCCCGCTCCCCTCGCCGCGTTCATCCGACTCCCCCGAAGCCAAGGGTGCCCGGGACCGTCTCGAGGGCGGCAGCAGCAGCGCCTCGACTTCGAGCGCGTCCCCCGGCGGGGGCGGCGGCGGCGGCGGATCCGCGATCGCCGGCGGCGCGTACTACCCCGGGGCGCCGCCTCCGGGCGGCCAGGGGGCGCCGAGCATGCCCCCGGGACTGCTGCCCTACGCGGCAGCGGCGGCGGCCGCGGCGGGACAGTACCACCCCGGCCAGCCGGCCGGCGAGTACCGCCGCCCTCTGACCGTCATCTTCTGACCGGAGGGCGCGCGGTAGGGGACGGCCGACTACTGGGGGTGAGCCCGGGGACGGTAGTGATGTAGAACGATCTCGAAGTAGCTGGCGTTTGGTGCGGTACTATTGATAATTGATTGAAAAGGTCGATATTGCTGTGTTGAATCGTACTCATAATATGTATACCAGAATCTTGGCACTCGCGTCGTCAATATGCAATATTGCCAATATTGGTATACACGGATTTTCGCTAAATTTATCTAGTTGACCGTTGACCGAGAGTTACAAATAATGACAGATTCTTGGGTGTGATCTTGGTCAGTATGCCTTTCAGAGGGCATTATGATGTTTATATTCACACGATAATATAAAGGTATGGACCAGATAATCGGCCTGGGTTCTTCATATGGAAAAGTCAGTCTTCATTTTTGTTAGCCAGCTTTGCATTTTGGTATGATTTTAGTCACGCTGCCATGTGTTTTAAAATGAAGTTCAAAATAGAAATATCCTTATAAGGCTCCTAAAACCATTTTTTTACATGTCGTTAGCGTGTGTCCAAGGGGATGGATCCACGCTTCATGAAAACTTGTAGAACACGTTTCTAATAAAAGTTGTAGGGTTTTTGTCTGAACCCCCAAAATCTGTTCCCCGATGAAACAGAAAAACTTCGCAAAGTTTAGAAAAAAATATAAAAGTATAGGTTTTAAAAATATGGCATTTTTATAATTAAATGTATTTAACTTGATTTTGTGTACCTCGTGAAAAAGACAGGTGATCGATGAAATAACAAAAAAAAGTTTGATTTATTTAAGGGAATATCATGTTAAAATTCCAAAATTCCAAAATGTTAAGAGCTATTTCAGGTGTTACTGAAATTCTCGGAATAATAGAGATAATATTTAGATACAGGGTGTCCCATAACTTATCCGCCATAGGGAAACAGGTGCTACTAGACGTCAAAATATACCGTGTGAGCCAAAAATGCCTTAGTAAAATGTTGCTCGTTTAAACGAAACTTGATTTTCGAAAAATTGCAACAATTCTAAGACCGTTTAAGCTATCTTATTCAAAATTGTCACACTTGTGTTTTCGAAGGTGAGAAACCCGAATTCGGTACTAGTTTGAACCTAGTTCCTAGAGACCGCTTGGTGCGAACTTCGTGATGAATTAAATTCTGCATAATATTTTACCCTGTGAAGCTGGGAATGTTTTGAGAAGAGACACAATTTCCACGTAGAAAACATACTCTTGTTCAATGTCGATGTCTCAAGCCGTTTGCGAGATATTCGACTCTGAATGTAAAAGCCCCGGAAAAAATCTCTTTAAATGACGTCTCACATTCGGGAAGGTATTTTCGGCATTTTTAATATTTTCGGTAGCTTGTTGAATTTTTCCTAATTAATAAAAAATTAATTTGATTTTCTCACCTTCGAAATTATTGCAATTTTTCGAAAATCAAATTTCATTTTCAACACCTTGTATATCTTTTAAACGAGCAACATTTTACTAAGGCATTTTTGGCTCACACAGTATATTTTGCCCTATGGCAGATAAGTTATGGGACACCTTGTATAGGTACATGGTACATATCTTTGAGATCAAAATTTCAGTAAAATCGTAAAATCCAAAAAATCCCTAACATTTTGTCACATTCCTGCGGTCAAAACAAATATATTTTTTTGTTATTTCCTAATTGTCTTTTTCACTAGATACACAAATTTAAGTTAAATAAATTTAGTATAAAATTTGAAAATGTGGTATCTTTAAAACTGTAAAAGATAATAATGTAAAATTTTACCTCATTTTAATCGCAATGACTAGGTAGGTATATTTTAAAAATTAAAAAATATAATATTATGAGGTGCCCCGTTTAAAAAACTTAAGTATATTCTTTCTCAAGTTTGCGACATTCCTTGATGACACATCTAGGGATTCAGCAAAAGTCCTTCAACTTTTATTTGAAATATTTTTTTCATGCGCAAAAAATAAAAGCTGTAGGAGGGCACTAAATATACGGGAACATCCTGTACATCATGCATCCACCCTTCACAAGTCAAGGTTTGCGGCGCGTCCACCACGGATAATGCACCTGATACCTTATATTATTAAGTAATTCATAATATGTCTTCATTTAGGACATTTTAATGACACGGAACTGTGCGCGTTAGTGATGTGACTGGTTGCTATATCTACTAGCGTATTGGCCACAATTTGGAGTTCGCCTGATTTTTCATCAGCACTAATCAGCTGGCGGATAGCACCATCTCAACTAGAGCTATTGATAATTGTTTTTTGAGCGAGTTATAATGACGTCACTTAAACGTAAACGTGATATTTACGTGTCAAGAGCGTCACGAATGAGTCTAAATGTACCTTTGTGTAGGGTGTGTTTAGCAGAGTAGGTAGTCTCTTGTACAACCAAATTAATAATATAATCCATATGATATTTACAGTCCATGGAACCACTTTTCATTTAATTACAGAACTAAAATATTATAAACAGTGTTGCTCGACAAGTAAGTACAAGTAATGATCTTTGTGCCCCTAGTTACATGATGTCCGAAACTTTTTAAATGGGACTACTTTACTGTTCCAGTACTTATGGGTATTTGCCGAAAAGAGACGAAAGCATATCTATCGAGAAATCAATTTTCGTAATAGATTGCCTAAACAGGCAATAATTATTGCAACGTTTCAAGAAAGTTTTTTTTATACCAAATAAATAAAGATATTTTAACCGAAATGAGTATCTATATGTACATATCAGTAGATTGATAGAACAAATTACCCTGAGCGAAATTAAAAATACTTGCATCTTCAAATCCTTTCAAAGGGAAAATTAAAATGCAAATCAATCATTTTTAATTTTATACACAATAGTGTATTTTTTCAACAAACGTCTAATTCTACGTCTGTGTAAGTTTGGCTGATATAAAAAAAATAACCGATATTTTTTTAATACACAACATCTCTAATAAAAAGAATGGTTCTCATCTGGAACATAATATAGGTAGGATACTTACTTTTTTATATTGTGGTGTTCTTTCGAATCATAATGATTGTAGGAATATTGAAAATTATGCATTAAAAGTTCAAAATAAGTATTACGAAATAAAGCAAATAAAAATTCCTAGTATACCTACATTACAAGAAGTAACCTAGTTGTCAACTTTCGTCATGATTTATATTCATTGGTCATCTATAGATATTTTTTCCTGCATTTTTTTAACGTTGGTATATACCTAACAGATAAATCTTATTTACAAACAACCGGTTTACCAACTTCCAAAATTACGTTTTCATTATTTTATTTCACAAAATATTGCTTAGTAAAGGCAAACATTTTGCAACGTAAAATTGTGTCATCCAGACAGAAAATTTTGTAATTTTGTAATTTCTTTAATATAAAGTGAGCCTTAAAATTGAAAAAATGACTATAAATAATTTGAGATAAGTGACTTTATATATTCACTATTTATATATGTAACTCAGAAGGGAAATTGATATCAACAATTAAAAATTAAAAGCGAAAATGTCAGTAAAGTAACAATGAGAATAATAAAAACCGCCTCCAATGGAATCACTACTTTCACAATATCACGTTGAACCGATACCTAAGTATAGTCATCAGTTTTTTTTTAATTTCATGTCATCGCAACCATTTTCATTCACTGTCTTTCTCCAGTTATCTTTCTCGTTATTTCCATTGCATCCCCTCCCAGCACCCCTTTTTTATAATAAAATCAAAGATGCCATCTGTTATCGAACTCATGTTATTACAGCGCAATGCGGGTTTATAGAGTTTACAAAATACTAAGTAAGTTGCTTTCGTTGAAGTTCACCATAATCAACACTAATGGTTATACCCTATATCAACTCTCTAACTCCATCTAAAAGTTGAGGGAAACGCCGGTGTTTCTTACTAATAGAACCTATATGCTCCGGTATCAATTAAATAATATCCTCTAAATATATACTTATTTTATAAAGGATTTATTATCCATGTCTCTTGAATATAATTTTGCAGTTTGCATTGGAAAAATTTATTTTAATTTGAAAATAATTAAATAAAATGTCTAGAGGAGAAACTAGGATTTACTTTAAAGGGTCCCTATAGAGAACAGCACTGGCCACAGTAAACTCGGGACGTACGCATTTTCCTAAACAGATTTTTCAAAAACCTTTATTACAACACATAATTTTGATTGTAGTAGGGTTTTATTATTAAAACTTGAACTCGATTTGACTTACAGCGTAGCTATTAACTATTACATATAAAGATTCTGCTGTGGCTTTGTTGTATTTAGCAGGCAATAAAGCAATTATCAATAGTTCTCGGGCAATGGTAAAATTAAAGAGGGTTTTTTGCAAATTTTAAATAATAATTTAATTGTCGTATTTTATTTACGAGCTAAGTAGGTACGCAAAAGGACGTATTTTATGAACTGATCAAAAACAAAGATGATCCCATGGACCCGCGAGGAAGAACGGGACGATCTTCAGCACCCTCCCCACACGTCCCATCTAGTCGCCGGTGACTGTACTCGACTGCAACAGATTTCGGAACAGAAAACTACATTAATATCTCAGAAGCACGTCAATACATGCCTACTTTCATTACGGTTCCATTGAAGTATTTAAATAAGGACAGACAGGTTTAGTACCTAAGAATTGTCCTATGTTTTATTGATTTAAAAGCGTGCATCAACTCAAATAAATAATAATTCAGGTTTTTTGCCTTGGAATCCGAATCTAACTGCGAAAATGACATACAAGGTGTTCTCAAAAAGTTAAGGCCAAAAAAATTAAAAATTGTTTGTTTTCATTCTTTATATTAAGAACCAAAAATAATAAAATATGACCGGTGTGAAGACAGCCACTGTTTTTACCTAAACCCAGCCGCCACTATATCCGTCCAATTCACGTCGTTTTCTCGCGGGGATGTCGATAATGACCCTAACTATCATTCACCACCCGCAAGAGAATTGTTTTTGCACCGATTCTCGCCGTTTTTTGAGAGAACGTTCACCAAACCCTATATTTCACTAATCTGTTGTTGAACAAATTTGCGGACAAAAATTACCCATTCCATCACTTTGAGAGTAACAAAAATTATAACTCCATCAGAACCTCGCCGTTTTTAGCAAGGACATGTCAAATGATCCCACAAGCACGAAGCCGTTGTTGAAACTACTCTTCACCATCCCTAAGGGAAATATTTTTTGTCCGATTATCTCCGTTCTTAGAGAGGACTTTCATTGTACTTCCCGAATCAGTTGTTGAAACAATTTTTCGAGCAAAAACTACCCCTCACCACCTTCGAGAGAATTGTTTGTGCGGGCCGATTATCACCGTTTCTTGAGGACGTTCACTATATCCACTATTTCACGAATCCGCCGTTGAAAAATTTTGCCAGGCAAAAATTACCTACTTCATTCCCTTTAAGTAAAAAATGATAACTTCGTTGTTCTTTGTCAGATCCTCGCCGAATTTAGAAATGATCCCGAATGCACGAATCCGTGGTTGAAGAAATTCGTTGGGTAAAAACTACCACTATCCACCCCTTGATAGAATTGATTTTGGTCTGATTATCGTTTTTTTAAGGCATTTAGCCGTATTTTAATCCTTCTATAGGGGTGGAATAGGTAATTTTTTTCAGACAAGAATTCTTGAAATAAGGCTATAATAAGGGTAAGTGTCCGTGGAAAGTGAAAGTTTTTACCCGACAAATTTCTTCAACCACGGATTCGTGGAATAGGGGGTATTAAAAACGTCGTCTCAAAAAACTTCGTGAATCGGACCAAAAACGATTCTCTCGGGGTGGTGAGGGGTAGGTTTGCCCGATGAATAATCTCTTTAAGTTACCCAGAATAAAACTGAATCACCCTGTAAAAGGTTAATTTTATTTACTCGCGAGTCCTGAATAACCATTAAAGATTATTCTCAACAAATCATCGAAAAGCCTAATACCAGTGACTATAGAATTATAGTCAACGATATATGAATAGATGACTCACACTAATACAAATAACACGGGTTTTGTTTTGCTTTTACATTAGCGGGTCGGGGGGAAGAAGACGAGGTAGGTAATTTGTTTACATTGACATTTCTTAAATTCTGTCTAATTCTGCCTTTCCTATTTTGTAATGCATAATAAATAGTTTTTTGTTAGACTTGTAAAAAGAAACTGAAAACATTGAATGTGCTAACAATAACATCTTTTTAAAATTATGAAACAAGGAATAGATTCATTCATCTATTCCTATAGCTATATCGTTGGTAATACCTAAAACCGGAATATGAGAACCGTTTCTGGGATATATTTTTCTTTTGTCTCCACCTTTGTCTTACAACACGCTACGCAACGTGGGTTATCTCTCTCGCGAAATCGATCGGTGTAACTGCCACCCACTTTTTGTATTGCATTGGTTTTGCGGGTCTATGTATGGGATCGTCTTTGTCAAAGGTTATCAAGAATTCATTTTCAGTAGTTGAATGCCGAAAGTTATTGTATGTAAGTAGCCAAAGTAGCCTATTTATAAAATAAAGAAATCTCAAAAAAATACAAGGCAAATATTTCTTTACTGGCTGAACTAATAGAGATTTAATATGAATTTAAACAACTTCCACATTAATAAATGTAAATTTTTAGAAGTACCTAGATAAAAAATCTTGCCAGAACAAACAACATGATATTATTTGACAGCCATTCCAGCTGAAAGTATGTATAACTTTCAACATTGATTTGCTGTGATTTATAATTTCTACAGATTCGTTTAAGAACATGTCGTCAATTAGTACGAATTGTTATTACAATGGTGAATACCCTTGGTAATATTGTATAAACTGTAAATATTAAAAATTATTAATGTAAATAAAGTTATTAATATTAGTATGGTGCGTATAGATTTAGCCAATAGTTAATAAATATCGTAAACATTTTCGACTCACACTTCCTTGTTTTCGTATTTTGTTATATCTTGTACAAAGTTTATTTATATCTTTTTGTTCCTTGTTCTCACTAGAATATGGTAGATACTTGTAAAGTGTAATGTTATTACCTATCAGTAAACAACCTAGTGTATACCTAATGTATCGTAAAGCCGTTGTGTAAAGTTTAACATAAGTCCAACAATAAACTAGATTGTGATTGTTTCAATATTGTCTTTTACTTATTTCAAACACCTCCCTATAAGTACCTCAAATAATTATCCTAAACTTATATTATTTCACTCCTTTATAAAGCAGTAACAATACGCAATCTAATATTTAGATACTACTATACCTACATTTATCATTAGAAGTTGCCTACTTCATGCCGTTGGTGTAGGTTCTGATAGGAATTAAATTAATATGTACGCCTGGTATGCTATGTTTTTGTGGTAAATTTTGTCAATATTTTAAACATTGGGGATGGCTATGAGGTCAATCAAAGACTACGTTTATCTCGACGCATTCGATCCGATCGAGGGAGGTTCTAATTTACCGGAGACTGCATAGACGTAACTAGGGGGGGGGGGCTAGGGGGGCTTAGCCCCCCCCTACATTTATATTAGCCCTCCCTAAAATGTATATATGCTTCTCGTAAAAAGAATAGATCTAAAGCCGCGTCCAGACAGTGTGTGGTGCTTGCAAGCAGTGCGAACATGTGAAAAAATAATGCTTGCAAGCGTAATATTTGGGTCGTCCACACTGTTCGTAGGGTTTTAAAGGTTCGGGTAGGGTTTCACTTGTATTCAGTTGGCCGAGAACTGCCGTCTCAGTGCCGTTTTTAAAATAAAAATATTATATTGCCCAACGCCAAACTGCGCAAAACCATTATCTAGACTAGAGTCCGCCACTGGGCAGGCCCTGTCGCGCTCAGAAATGCTTGCAAGCATCGCGAACGACGCAAACACTGCACACACGCCCAATCTGCCGTCCAAACTGCGCGCGCGAATCTCTTTGATGTACCGCTCTCGGAGCGAACGGCACACGCAAGATTTGTAGATGCTTGCAAGCTTATGCAAACAGCGAAAACAACCGTCCAGATTAGGCGTTTGAGATGTTTGTGGTGTTCGCGTTCGCAGATGCTTGCAAGCGCCACACACTGTCTGGACGCGGGTTAACATTCTGACAACGCAACGTTACGCAACACGGCGAACACCGCACGCGCCTTTTTAAATTCACCAGTTTCGACGAATCGCTTGCCTTTGCGGAATCTTGCGCCTTGTGCCCCCCCAAAATCCGACTGAAATTTAAACGCGCAAGCGAGAGCGAACACACCGTGCCTGCTGCCGAGAGAAAGAGAGACGAGACGCGCGTCGGAGAATGTACCTACTTTTGCTGTGCCAGACTCCAGACTTTTGTTATTCATCCAGTGTATTGTTGTTTCGTTATAATATTTACTATGTAAATATCTTGCATCACAAAATAGTAGACATTCCCAACATTTTTTCTCTGGTTTCTACTCGGAAACTTCTATTTTTCATAATGTTTTTTCTTAAATGAATTAAAGATGATTCAAAATTACCAGTAGATGATAGACCTATACATTATTTTTTGAAGCCTTAAAATTAACGTTTTTGGGTGTGGCACCTTAAGGGTGGTACAGGGTGATCCAATCAGTAACGTATTTAGAAGGGCGGGACCGAACCCATTTCGGAATTTGAAAATATTCACTCCAGCTTGTAAATTTGAAGATATTGGGATTTCCCAAGACTAATTTTATGCAATTTTTCTTCAAATTTTTTAAATATTGCGCCTGCGGCGTATTTTTTAGAATTATTTTAAATTCCCTTGTTTAAAAAAAAATTGTCCCTCCACCACTCGAAATTAATTCCTATATACGTCGCAGAAGTGATCCAAACTCGTAGCCCCGGCCTACCATTTTACAGAATGACATGTAAAAAATATACCTTTGTAAGTAGCGTACCGACTTTCAAAAATTTCTTCCTTGTCGGGGCCCCGCATTTTCATGTGGCACCCGGCCCCTCAAAATCTTGAGACGCCCCTGATCAGCCTCCCCTAAAAATACGACCTAGTTACGTCTATGCTGGAGCGGATTCAAATAGACAGCGTAAACCTTAGATGAGGGAAGAGGGAGGATACGTAAATCTGGCTTTAGACGGCTATCAAATGACATGTGTGACACAAAATCGATCCGGTGACATTTTTGGTCCCAGACATTTGAGGTGAATCTTCATATTGATTTTCGTGATTTTTGTTGTTAAAAGCCAACATGGTAGTAATATGGTGCACTGCCGCGCGTATGGCTGCAAAAGCTATGATCGGCGAATGGAGCCTGGAATTACCTTCCGTAGGTAAAAATATTCTACATCGGCTTCTTGCGCATGATTTTTATTTTATGCTATGTCTCCTTTGTGAGTGCAGAGGTATACGCTATTTACTTCAAAGTATGATTAAGGCCATAGTTCAAGCTACTTTTTTTTCACTAGGTCTGTTGAACTGTTCGTTCAAGATTTTGATCCGATTTGGTAACACAACAGTTCCTGGTTTGACGTGTCCCCTTTATTCCCTTGTCTAAGGCGTAAACCTACGGATCGAATTTCAATCGGATCTAAAATTTCAAGTCGATCCGCTATTTCGAGCGCATGGTATCCACTCGATTGGATCCAACACATCAGTTCCTGACTACCTACATAAACAAACAGGCCTGATTTGAAACGCAACTAAACGCGCTAACTTCACTACTGTTTTTTTGCAGAGACATAACCTCAAATTATTGATTTTTAAAAATCAAGATTTTTTTGTGGTTGTGATATTAGTTGAAAAGAAAATGTGGCTGCACAAATCGGTTGCCTACGCAGTACCATTGCAATACGCAGTGTGTGAAGTTATATTTACTATATCATTTTCAAGTAGACGTTATCCAGAAGTATGCACATGTGCACCAACCTACAATACAACAGTGGATTAAGTATAACAAGATAATGTCTCTAGAGAGGATTAAATAATCGTTTATTTCAATACTGCCGATGTAAAACACCAGCCGTTGACTGATATATTATTTAAAGACTATGCTCACGGCTGTCACGTCTGACACATTTTTGGCTCACCATGCGCTTTCCGGAGATGAAATACAATGCAGAATACATTGTTAGCCATCAGAGCCATCTGTATTCCAGGACATAAAACTATAGCCGTGAGAAGTCTTTATAAATACGTCAGTCAACGCACCAGCATTATAAAAGAATCGACTCAATCGCATTATTTTCAATCCGATCGAGTTGCCACGAGATAAAACGTAGTCAATGAAGTGTCAAAATGTCGGTTTTTATCTCCCAGACTACTACCAAAGATCATGATATGATCTTTGCTACTACATTGTTTTAGGATTTGTGGGAAATATTGGAATTTTCTATTACCACTGAGTTATAGTTCCTGAATTTCGAGAGTGAGGACAGTAATGTCACTTTTTAACAGAACAAATAATTGTTTAAATGTCACACAATTTTAAACAAATTTCTGACCACAGGAATCTCTATAATATGATGTATTAAAATTTGTCCGTGATACACGCGCTCCCTCTATGAGGTGAAGAATATACCTACTAAACAAATAGCGGGTTAGGTATTTGAAAAGCTCCTCCTACTCATTTAATTATTATTGTTACTGTTACTAAATCGTATTTGTTGGCAAAACCACAATTTAATTATGAAAAAGTGAAAAGTGTAATGTAAACTGTAAGTTTTGCCAACAAATACGACTTAGTAATAAAATAGAAGATTAAAATGCAAATTTGTTAAAATTTATTTATTAAACTTATATATAATATTATAATCTAGAACACATCCGAATTATGTCTTCTAATATAGATATTTATAGTAGTTGTTATAGAAATTTGAAATAAAAGAAAATCTTCATATTATGAAGCAAGTCATGAAAAACAAATGATAGCAGACAGTACTATTGTTTTAAGGTTATAAAAAATTTTTAAGTTACCAAGAAGTTTGAAAATAAACAAAAGAAATCCAAATTTTAGGTTATTTGACAAAAAGGTTAGAAAATATTTGCCAATAAAAATGTTTACTGTGAAAACCGAAAACTTTATAATATATGAAGATTTTCTTTTATTTCAAATTTCTATAACAACTATAAATATTTATTACAAAATTTTCAGTAGACAACAACAAAAATATTTACATAACACTTTATTCCATTTTTGGAAGTTTATATCCATTAGAACCATAACTTTTTAATATTCATCTCAATAGTAAGTATATAAATAATTCTTACTCAATAATATATTTTACCTAACACTATTTTAGCCCTGACGAAGGCCAAAAATATGGCCGAAAGCTTGGTTCATTGTAAAGAATAAATAATATATAATTTTGGCTGAAATACCCGTTATTGTACTTCATTGATATATTAATACAGCCGTTATTAAAGAAGATCTATTATTAATTCCAACCATTGTTTAGTATTGTTGCAAAAGTTTCTTTACCTAAATGTTCATGTCAAAAGATAATTTAGTTGAATGTATTATGAAATTGACCCTAACTGCTATTTCAATCAGAAGAAATTACTCTCCTTCACAACATGCTGTTCTCTGTTCGCTTGTTTGTATTTTTATGAAAATTTAACCATAAGGGAAGATAGATCATTTGCCTGATCGCGCACTTTGCGAAAAATTCTCACAACAATTCAACTTGCAACAAAATTTAGTCCCCTCTATTTGCCCAATTATTCACTATTTGTCGAAAATGTACCTACTTATCCACACCAGGAATCGTACTTATTATAAATACTTATATTTCTGTGTATATTTTGTTACTTGTGACTGCTTTTATTGTCTGTTAAACAAGGTACTTAGGTACCCAATTATTGAAGCAAAGTTCACAAATGTATTTAATTATAATTAAAAAAAGGGTTGAACATCTATTAGAAAAGATAAATTAAGCCAAAGTGCAGACTGCTCTATACTGCATAGACCCGTTGAACTGTCCCGCTGCGACGTTGTCACATGCTTGCACAATGCACAGTAGGCCAGGGAAATTACGGCAAAAAATAACGAAACCTAGACAAAATTCATAACCGCATTTTTATAATGCCATCACAAAATATTGGTAATAAATGAACGCCAGAATTGTTTTTTATACAAAATAAACATACGCGTGTGGGCGTTTTTTAGAAAAATGTATTTTCTTGTTGTAATAAAGACGGCATAATTTATTAGTAAGTAAGGTATATAAAGTTGAGATCGATAAATTAAACAGATTACGTTTGCGCAAGTATCCGAATGATGTAAAAATGACATTTTGCGTAATATTTTGTTGGGCAAAAATATTAACTGCGTTTTTATTATTTATAATTACCTTAAAAATCAAGAATTAACAGTTTGTTCTGAAATTAAACATATTGTTTAGCCGGAAGTCGCATGTTAAAGAAATTTGAAGCTGTCTTTGAGAGCAAAATTATTAAACTTTGTAAGTGGATACTAAGTCTTGTTAAATTTTTTGAAATTAAACAAAAATTGGTAACGGAAGTATTTTTTTCTTTAAAAATAAATATTAATCGATTGAGCTACATGCGCCCTAAATAAATATTTAATTTCGCTATATGTGATTTAATATAGTTATATTGTAAAAAGTTAAACAAAAAAAAACTTATTAATTTAATATTTTTGCCTATTCTATACCAATGAGAAGTGACAGCTGACGTACATGCGGCTCATGTAAATGCTTAATTTTGTATAAGTTACATTCTATTTGTAAAAGGGAATGATCATCTGCAATAAAAACGTAGTTAATATTTTTGCTTTTGCCGAAATTGAAAATTATACGATTTTTATCTCTCTTTGTCGATCTAAGTTACTTCCATATTCTTAAAATGTTTAATTTCTTAATATATGTTAGCAAGGGAAGTTTTTTTACCTAAAGAGTCTAAAAAAATCCAGTTAACATTTTTGCTCGAAATTTCTAACGAAAAATAGGTGTTTTTTGAGGTAACTCAAGGTTCCGTTTTTTCAAAATGTTTAATTTTTGGTTTCTACCAACGTATTTACTTATTACTTTGATATGGTAAAACAAAATTGCAGTTAATATTTTTGTCTAGGTCAAATTCTATTTTCCCTGGCCTACAGGGCTTGTGAGCTTATTGAGAAGGTTGTGGTACTACCGTCTGACCAATATAGGAGCGCAGTTCGACGCTGATAATCAGCGGGGATCACAATGTGGCCAGTGTTATTATATACTACCTCTTTAACGTAAGTATAAATAGTATATTTTGTGGGTCGAAAATTTATTTTTTTAATGCAAAGTATTCCTTTGTTTGCGCGGAGAATATCTAAAAAACTTCAACCCGAAATATTATCCTCCGTCCTCCGACAAGTCGGCACGAACCTTCACACCCAGGGCACGTTGCGGCGCCCCGCGGCGTCCAATTAAGGGCGTCGGCGGGGCAAAAGGGGCGCCGCGCCCCCCGCCGCGCCGCCCATGCCGGCCGACACAAAGGCGAACGCTACCGGCGGAATCCGATATTGAATCGACCCAGTCGCGCGCTGACTGGCAGGTTGGTTGGCGCTTTGTTAAAAAATGAAAATGGGAATAGGAATGGGGGGTGGAAAGGTAAATTGTTGCGATTTCTAAGATTATACTGGAGGTTCTCCGTTGTAGGAGTGCATAGAAAGCAAATTTTTGAGCGTGAGAGTCTATTTGGTAATTACATGATTCGATTCGAGATGATAGTTAAAACAATTTTAAAACTATACTAAAATCGAGCAACTCTTACGCCTGGCGTAAACAAGAGCACGTGCGTTGAAATATCTGCCATAGCCGCACGGAGGTACGACCTTTATTTAATTTTCGTCTTACAATTGTGTACATCAAAATATTTCAGACAAGAATTATTGACTTAATTAAAATGGTTCAAAACATCGATAAAATTATTTGTGGCAGTGTCTAAATAGCTGAAAACAACAAGATAAAACCGAATATCTACACTTTTGCGATCGAGCACGTCCCAGTTGCCGAGTCGGGTGAAATTTTATAGCCTACCGACCCATCGCCGATAGTCATTGAACACGTGGTTTTATTTACGCCAGGCGTACGGCTTGCTCGATTTTACTATAGGTATCACCATGTAGTAAAGGAAGGATTACTCAAGTCGTTGAGTGAGGATTAAGTCTTAATCATCTCCTGATGATGCTAACATGATTAGCGAAACGCGCGTTGAGTGCAAAAAATAAAGTTTTGCTGTGTGGAGTTAAGCAAAAGAAGTATTATTATTATTATAAAACTCATTAGCAATAGCTAATATATTTGCTGGAGTAGCTAAGCAATTCAATTACCATTACTTAATCATGATTAATATTTAATCATCTCCTGGTGATGCTAACATGGTTAGCGAAACGCACGTCGAGTGCAAAAAAAACAAAGTTTTGGTGTGTGGAGTTAAGCAAAAGAAGTATTTTCTAAGTGACAAAGATTCCTGATTCCCAACTTAGTTAATAATAATGATGCCTTTATTTAGATCATTTCAAATTACATTATAAGCATACATATACAAAAAGGTGGCGATATCCAATCATTAGCTGCTCCTATACAACCGCATCTATATAAATTATTATAAAAAACATAACCTGATCTAATCTGGAACCAATTCTAAGTTGTGGAAAAAATATTAACCCAAATAACTAAAATACAAAAATACAATTGCAAAGACGACACAATAAAATAAAATAAAACGAGCTGTCTTACAGATATACCTACTTATGTACAAGTGTAGATAATATTATATACATCAATTTTAAATTTTACATTCATCACTACAATCTGTGCTATACAATACAAGATCCCGTTTTCTAGCTGCCCCAATTAAGTTGGGTGCAGATTATGCATAATATAATGATAATGTGCTATACCAAGCGGACATTAAATATTAAAATCTTAATTTTAACTTATCCTCCAAGACGGCAATGTAATGTCCCAACCATCATAATTCTATTAATAATAATTTAAATTAGGCCATTTTCCGTCACTCACAACACAAAAAACAACGAAGCCAGGGCCTTCTATAGGTCTAGACGATCAGTACGATTAACACGGACCAACGACTGTGCGATGACTGCGGCGGGACCACCTAGCAAGCCCTGGCTTGCCGGCTAGCGCAAGCGCACTTACAACTTACCGTTAGGTAAATGCGGGAGAGATGCCGCGGCAGGAGAGATGCCGCATAGGTCATAATTTTGCTACTATCAACTAGATGGCGCAACTGCAGACTCAAAAGCCTTCAGCGTTGTCTAATGGTGTTAGGTTATACGTTGCAACTGCGATCGGTCGTCATTTCAGTGCTTTTTTTGTGTTTATATGAAGGTAAAACTAATACGAATTGTCCAGAATTTTATAAGTGTGATTTATTTAGATTGTAACATAAGGCATTGTAGTGTTTTTGTATTTTCGGCTATCAGAGCAGTTTATAGCCAACCTTGCGAACAAGTTGTGTTCATCTTGGCGTTTGTTGACATAGGTTAGTTACACCTATACGGCGCGGCATCTCTCCCTACAAAAAAGGATAGTTGCCGCATTGAAAATAGGGAGAGATGCCGCGTAGTTGTATCGCTGTATACGAAAGACATATCGGGTCTGAAATGTATTAATGGGTACTTTTTAGATTATATTCATTACCATGCCGCGTAAATATATCCGTAAAACAAATACAAGCCCTAGAGCTACTTGGACAGAAGTACAGCTTTTAGAGGCTATTGAAAAAGTCAGAAATGGCGAAATAAGTAGAAGAGAAGCACATCGTCGATTCAACGTGCCACGCTAGAACACTTATACGACGAATGGTGTCTGGAAAAGTAGGAAAGGGTGCTCTCGGCCCAGAAGGTAGGTACCTATTTTTATTGTAAAAGCTCAAATTTTTATAAACAACATTGTTTGTTTAACAGGTGTGCTAGGTAAACGCAACGAAAAACGACTGGTTGCTTACATCCAACGATTATCTGCTTCTGGGTTTGCTCCAACTAGAAAAACAGTTAGGGAACTTGCATATAAGTTTGCCGAAAAGTTGAACATACCGCACAAATTTTCGGAAGGTAGTGCAGGTAATGCTTGGTTAAAATCCTTCCTGGAAAGCTGTTCTATGTACGGGAGCACATGTAACGTATGTTGACGAGAAGAACTTCGAAAAAAAAAACATCTCAAATAACTATATTTTCTAATGCGGCATCTCTCCCTTGATTGTGCGGCATCTATCCCCACAGGGTAGGAGAGACGCCGCTTTTTTATATATTTTTTATATTCTTTTATTTTAGGGATAATGACATTTTACGTTTGTTTGTTTATATTTTACGATGTTGTATTGTGTTCTTTACCTTTTAGTAAAATTTTACAAAATAAAACTGAAAAACAATGATACTAGGGTATTTTCTTAAAAAGTGCGGCAACTCTCCCACATTTACTATATTTTCAGCAAAGCAACTCACTTGTAAGTGAGGGCTCGCTAGCCGCAAATGATCAGTTGAATTACCACAGTTGAGTGCATTGCAGCAGACTGCACTCACCTGTAGTAACAAAACGACTGGCTTCATGTAAGTAAGTGGACTCACTAAAAGGAGTTTCAGGTGACCTATCCTTTAACCGCAAGTAAAAATTTTGCTGTGGTAGCAAACAAGTTTTAGCAAAACAGGTGTACTTGCCACAGCAATTTTTTTTTTGCTATGACAGCATAATATCTATTTACCACAGCGAAAAAATCTTAGCAAAGCTACTCACTTGGCGGAATTCTTTCAGTGCACGATGTTGCCGGTGGTGGGGACTACCTTTGGTTTTGTTTAAGATTGGGGGAATGTCCTAACCTTCCTATAATCTAACTTTGGGTCAGGGTACGTGCGGAACACAGAGAGAAATTCGCTCCGTTTAATTATTTGAGAGTAGGTATATGTAGTATGTAAAATATCTAGCCCGAAAAAAATTATTACTCAAAATCCCTCAACCACAATCTACTATAGGCTGTGTCTTTTGACAGGTGCATTGACTGTTGTGGATTGATGGTATCTACTCATCATATAAACACAGTTGTTCGACTGGGATCAATTTTTACCTCAACATTGGCTCGCTTCAATCACAAAAAGGACGCCATATTTCCATTATGGACAACCGGAACGGCATTTTGATATTTTTGTTGTTTGGTTTGGTGGTACCTATAGAATTGAAGGCGCAGAAATTCAAACCACTGTCTTCTCCAATAAAGCCAGCCATATACTATTTTTTCTCAGTTCACGTCAGTTGTTTTTCTCATTGGAAGTTACAGCTTGAAATATCTCCCTTAACATGATCATAATATCTTGTACCATAGCGAAATCTTTCACACTAGGTTATCTCAAATTAGACTATTTAGGATTCTGTGTGTGCCCATGTCATATGCTACCTACTAAATTGCAAACCAACAAGAATTGTTTTTTGAAAAATTATTTTCTTCTACGCCACTGCAAGGCAAATATAAAGAGCAGCTCGGTCCGCATTCCTCTCTAGGAAAATCCGAAGGCCTTTCCCCATCCGCCACATTATGTACCATTCAATCAAAGGTGGTGCTCCTTACCGGCTTTCCTTATTACGTCATTACCTGTTGTCACAGTATCTAATAAGCACTATGCAAAGAAGAAACGGCTTGAGATGACATTAGGATCTTGAATGGGACAAAATTAGGTAGATTTACACAGGGATATTTTTAAGAAGACAATTACCTATACAATATGATAGTCCCTATGTATCCATAGAATGAAATGTCTGTATAATATCGTAGAATGTCCCAGAAATGTATTAGCCATTAACCAATTGCCTAAATAATCGTAATTGCCGCCCCTATTTTGTTAGGTAGGTATTCAAAATGTGCACTCAATCAGTGGGTAACTTTATTCTTGAGTCGTAATCATGACCAACTACGACCACTTTCATTGTTTAGTAGGTATCACTCAAAACCTATCTGTAAATACCAATTTTATTTTTCTAAATTGCTTTTTTAGAGATATTATTTATTTGAAATTATTAAAATTTAACTTTTTTGCAGCTTTTGCATCACTTTTGTGAATAATTTAAGTATTGATTATAATAAAAATGTCTTCTAATGTTGAAAAACGATAACAATTTACCAAAATAATACTTTTTTTTATTATGTAGCAATAAAATTGTTACAGATAGGTTTTAAGTGGTCCTATGCAAGAATCTTCAATCTTTTTTCTCAAAAAAAGTTACCAATAATTATCCACTCATTAGATTTTGAATACCTACTTAACAAATAAAGATTTTAGATGGGTTCGTAAATCCTTAGCGTGGACACAAAGTATATTATCAACAGCTTTTAAATAAAAAGTTATTTAAACACTAAACATATAACCACACATTTAAGGTATTATATGTAGGTATTATGTAGGTACTGTAGTTTCAAAGGGATAATGACCGTTTTATGGTAGGCAAAAGATCAACGGTATAAATGCGTACGTACTATACAACTTAATACAGAATCGTGCAATCAATACCAATATTAAGTTGCGATTCGTAACACATTACCTATATTACTGGGAAGTTTATTAGACCGTCTCATAGAAATATTTTCTATTTTCACTTTGCTTATTTTTCACAAAAATTTACATTAAATGGATACTGGGTAACCCATTTGAAATGGAAGCACCCGCTTATATTTTTTATTTTTCATCCGTATTTAGCCAGTTTTTTTATGGATAAATGCCTGTATTTTGACACAAAATTTCAATTTTCAAGGCCTACTACGACATTTCTTTGTAGTAAAAACGGCGAAAATAATTTAGCGACTTTTTACCTGAAAACTGACTACGCCATTGAATACCTACTACACTAAAATCACTAGGCCTAGAATTTGAATCAATATATAGTTTGTTTCCAGAAGAAGTCAGCAAACATTCCTGACAGTGTGCAAACTGATCAATCAGGGACTGGTTGTGCGAACAGTTGACACTTACCGTTAGTAGGCCTATCTGTATAACTTTTATTTATAACACGTTTGTTTCTAACCTTACAAACCCTTAGGCCCGTTTTGATCGTTTTCTTTTTATCCACTTTTAGCATTTTTATTTTTATACCTAAGTTTCCAAAATCAAGAAAACAAACTTGACTCACTGGCAATCAGAGAAGAGGTGGATAATCTGTACAATAAAGCAAAAGCAACAAATTAGGTACCTATTGAATAGAATTAAATAATAGAAAACGAAAATTAATAATTAATAAAACTTAGAGGTTATTTGGGAATTGCTTTCGGATCGCACTGTTGCGCATGCTCTGATTATTAGTTTGTAAACAGTTAGCAAAGAAAAGGACAGCAAACTATTAGTTCCTCAACTGTCAATGCTAGTTGCTCCCAATAAAATTTTATTCACGATCGGTCTAAATGTCCACACCAAGGCAGGCGCCTTTAATAACAATCAGAGAACCCGCCTGCCTTTAGTATTTTTCTACTCATACATGTAGGTGTAGGTATATTTGACGTTTTCTTTATAATCTACAGAATGGATAAATATATGCATTTCCAGTTAACTTAAGGGTTATAATTTCATATCCATCCTAGGCAGGAATTGAAATCGAAACCAACCAATCATAGGCACTTAAGCTTACCCGGGTGCAAGGTTAAGTGTTTGCAAATCAAGCAACTCTTTATTCTTTTATTATCCGTTTAGTAGGTCCTATATGTAGAATAATTATGACTGTACAAATCGTTCTGGTCCACTGGTTGTTTTACAGAATATCTACAATACCTACATTATTATCCTTATTTAGTATACATATTAATATAATCTTCAAGTGGCTTTCAAGTAGTAGCATGGCGTGGATCTTCTCCCTCCGGGCACGCGTCGGATACTGAGGAAAACCTGAAGGCAAGATAAAACTCTGCCGCTTATCGCCATTATGGCCATATTATCTCACTTTCCGCCCCTCCTCCTATTCATTCCTGGAGAGAATTAATAAAAGTCATATTTACGGCGCCGTCTCGAGCTGGGTCTTTCAATAAGCTTCATTATTACCGACGCATTCAGGAAAATGGTTGAAATGTTTTCAGATAAATATTTCTTGGATTAAAGAGACACTAAGGAGATATTTCATATTTCAAAGTGTATACTTCACAATAAACATAATTATTGGCTCTGTAATTTAGAAATGTAATTGACTAAAACATGTAAATGAAAATATACACTCTAATTAACCAGGTTTCAGTTGCTCTATATAACTCGATAAGTTGAAATGTACCTATAAACAGAGAAAACATTAATAATAATAGAAAGATGATAAATTTCAGGTCTCCAAATGGAAGAATGAAGAAAGGTCAACTTTGCTTTATGGGACTAAATATTTCGGCTTGTGGTTATACCATTTTTGAAATTTGAATTCTTCGAAGCGGTATAGCTATTTCCGTTGTATTTTTCCTTACTAGGTTTACCAAGGTAGTTATAATCCTCCTCAAACAATTATTCAAATCGAAATGATAGCTAGGGAAACCCACCATCTATTTCATCGAGCTGATAGTACCAGATCCAAAATATACAAAAAATAAGTAGGATGTGATGCCAGGTACGCGAAGAAACGAACTCATTGACCATTCCCCATTTCAAATTTGCGGAAAGCAACAAGGTTCTAACCGAAAGCGTTATCCTTGTGATAGACCTCTTTGTAAATCCACCTACCTGTTGGCTATCAGTTACAAATTTAACATTACAGGCATGTGATGGATTGTAGTAGATCTCTCCAAAAAAATACCACGGTCAATTATATGATAACGACAAAGAAAAAGGCTCAAGTGGAAAAAGGCACAGTGTAAAATTGTCAGCTCATCGAATTTACATTTGGCAGTGCAGTGCTCTGTATCTGACACATCCCGCCAAATTTAAATCCTGGGGGAAGGAGGTGGATGTTGCCGGTTTTAAAGCATAAAATCCCGTTAATCTCATAAAATGTAGAGTATAGGGTTCAACAAGAATATCTATCATTACGTTTTCCAAATGATCCTTCTTCAAACTATATAAACTATGCATTGCGACGACGGTTTCAAGAAACGACGTTTCAGTTTTCGGACTTATCCTTTGAATTTTCCGTTTATTCAGTGTAGTCATATTTGGGTGTCATTGTCATTATAGGCGCTTATAAGGACCGTGCGGTCGTTTAATCTCGACTGTTAACAGTATATTACATAGCGAGAGTTGTAAACAGCTTATTACGTACGAGTGGAAAAGTTGCGCACGAGCCGCGCAGCGGCGAGTGCTGTAATTCCACGAGTATGTAATAAGCTTACAACTCGAGTTTTGTTTTATAATTTTTCTTCGACGAAAGAAAAACTATTATAATATACTTCTGATTATCTGACAGGCAACAATTAGTTTGCTGGTTAGTTGCTATGGTGACGCGGATGCCGCGCTAACAAGGCACCCGTGATAATTGCGTTTTAATTAAGAACAGATACGTAATTTTTTTTATTACATGCCAGTCATTACGTGTCAGTGTTCGTAACAATTGACTTACTTATAACCTAAAGTTTCTTAAACCTATGGTGACAGAATTCTGACTATATGTGATCGGCGAGTTTTTCGGCAGTTTAAATTAAAATCTGATTATACCGCTGAGTGAAATTCCCTCACTCAACGATTATACCGGGTATAATCAGATAGTTTGCGCTGTTTGAACAATATACCTATGGCGCGGAAGGGAAAATGGCGAATGAAAAAAAATCAAGTATGGCTCTTGAGAAGGAACCCCACAACTAATTATTCAACTTGTTAAATTAGGTACCTACTTAATTAATGTTGCTACACCAGTTTAGAACCGTATAGAAGTTGGGTCCGTTTAAATTTTATGAGATATTTGTAGTGTTCAATATTTGTATTAATGGAGTCAATCTGGGGGTTAGGGTGTAACAAATTAGTAACAAACTGATTTCAGCAGGAATCTTCAGATAATAATCTCCTATTTAACCTCTCAAAAGTCCCATTCAGTCCCAGTGGGGGAAGGTAGAAAAAAATCGCCGCCATCTTGGATTTCTTCTTTTTTTTTCAAATAACTTCATTTGCAACAGTTTTTTAAAAAATATATAAGAGACCTTTTTTGTAGGAAAAATGATTATGAACATATTATTTTCTTACACTTTTTCTCTAAGTTGAATAATAAAAGAGATAGGGCTAATTTTTAAACTGAGCCATCCCAACTCATTTATTTTAGCGGAGATATGATCATATTTTCTCAAATTACAAACCAGTCGGCAACATATATTTTGAACTTATTGTATTCTAGATTTGCTAGCAAGATCAAGTGAAGGCCAATAATAGAAGTTACAGTAATTGAAGTGAGACATTACATGAGCCTCACACAGATTCTTTCGAATATTCTAATATTATTAGAATATAGAGTAGTAATTTTAGGGTGCAACATGATTTCTGTATAGCCTTATTAACATGATCTCGATATCTAAAATCTTTGTCCATAATGATTCCAAAATTTCTGGTTGAGTCAACTTTTGGTAAAGTACTAGTACCCTCAATATTAATATTAAGGTTATCTGACAAATCCAGTCCAGATCTTTTTGAGCCGAATAATAAAACACGCTATTTAATTTTGGGCTTTGCTATCTTTAACTCGCAAAAAATAAGGCAATGATCAGAGATATGATGGGTTGATATTGTACCTACAGCAAAAACAGCATCACTGCAAGACACAAATATAGGTTCAATTAACTTGTCGGCTCATTCAAAATCTGCACCAAATTATAAGACTCTAGACATTTAATTTTTAATTGGGTTTTTCGCCACCAAACTTATCGAAAGACAACTTTTTCAAGTTGCCTGGAAAATTCATAAATTCTTAACAGTGAATGAACGAAACTTTAAACGTGTAACTCAAAAAATAACTTCAACAAATTTGTTTTCTGAGCTTTCGGAGAATAGCTCTTCCTCCTTTCTCAAAGATCATGCCACGTCAAAGTGAAGTGACAGATTAATAAATTTCAGGTTAAAATGTCATGACAACAGAAACAATAGCCTAGCCACCTGCCTATGATATTGTACCCTGTGTTCTATCTAATTATCTAATAATCTGGTAGACCGACCAAAACGCATAGACAATCGTTTTAATGTCAGAACAGTATTTAAAACCAAAAATACATTAAGATCCATGCTAGTTAAAACGAAACCATTTAATGAGGTACAAACTTCAAAAAATTGCATTTATAAAATTCCTTGTGAATGTGTAAAGTTTTATGTTGGGGAGACTTGTAGGCCATTTAACGTTCGTTTAAAAGAACATACAAATTATATTAGGCAAAGTCAAATTTCTAAGTCAAAAATATGTGAACATTCTTTTAATAACAATCATAGGATATTGTGGGATAGGTCCAAACCAATTCTCAAAGAAGAAGTAGGAAATAGATGAAAAATTTAAGAATCTGCATTTATTCTAGGAAATACGGACAACTGTGTTGCTGAATGTTCAGTGGAATTCAGTAAAATATTATTGCCACTTATTCAAAGAGAAGTTAGTATAGATAATTAGATAGAACACATCAGGGTACAATATCAGGCAGGTGGCTAGGCTATTGTTTCTGTTGTCATGACATTTTAACCTGAAATTTATTAATCTGTCACTTCACTTTGACGTGGCATGATCTTTGAGAAAGGAGGAAGATTTATTCTCCGAAAGCTCAGAAAACAAATTGTTGAAGTTATTTTTTGAGTTACACGTTTAAAGTTTCGTTCATTCACTGTTAAGAATTTATGAATTTTCCGGGCAACTTGAAAAAGTTGTCTTTCAATAAGTTTGGTGGCGAAAAACCCAATTAAAAATTAAATGGATCTGTTTGCGCCATGCACAAATAAATTTTAGAAAATACTCTAGACATGTGCTGACTGGATTGTTAAGATTCAAAAAGTCTGTGTTAAAGTCGCCTAAACATATTATTTCATCAAATGATGGTGAGATATGTGAAAAATATGTTACTGAACTTGTAAATCCCTTGGAAGTCACATGAACTGTCTTTTCGCCATGGTCTTTCTCACAAATACCTACTGCATAATATGTTTCTTAACAAAGCCATAGTCACTTTTCCACTTATATAGTTAGAAATCGTCCTAACACGTAAGTAATATTTGCATTTGACTAAAATATCGTCGTAATGTTCTCTGATGGTACTTCGTCGATCGTCGGTTTTTAGGAGGGTGGGGCGGACGCTCAGTTGCCAATTTCGGTAAATTTTATGTAGAAATAGGTATGCTTAAAACTAAGGCATATATAAATATGGGGTAAGATACGCGGATGATTAGTTATTACTTATTATTTTCGTCGGATTAAGTTGTATGTACATAATAATATATATAAGTAATGTAAAATTTAATTATATTATTATTACACATTCGTTTAAATAAGTAGAAGTATTCATATTTTGTGCAAAAAAATATGTTCAAAGTGGAAAATGTATATACAACCGCCTCTAATTAATAGCTCTATCGCTGTTACCATTTACTTTAGAGAAAAATGTTAACCATATAAAATTTTTAAAACTTTATTCTCTACAAAAAATGCCTCTTAATATGCCTTTTTGAAAAAACTGTTGCAAACGGAGATATTTTAAAAAAAGGAAAAAATCCAAGATGGCGGCGTTTTTTTTTCGAACTTCCCCCACTGGGACTGAATGGGACTTTTGAAGGATTAAATAGGAGGCTATTATCACAGAAAATATAGCTACGCATTCTGTGGTATTATGTAAAGATTCCCGCTTAGATCAGCTTGTTACTAATTTGCTGCACCCCCCACGTATAATACTCTGGTACGTTTACCGTATATGTTTTTAAAGAATAAAAACAAGTAAATTTCCCCTTAGCTATACAAGGTGCGGTGAAAATATTATTAGTGGGAAAATCGCTACCGATAATTTTAAATTCATTATTTAATGTAAATTACAACGTTGCAGACAAATCCCACAATACATGTATTGCAGGGTGATAAAAATTTCGATGCCCACCATTGGTATAGGTACCTATACCTCGGAAACTACGAAAAATACAAAGGGTAGACATTTATCATAATAAATAATTATACTTATTTATTATTGGTAACCATGAATTAATGGAACTCGGTAATTTCATGGTCATCTGGTTGCCGTTGCCAAAAATTTTCTAGTCTTCTCAGATTTCAAGCAACCACTGCCAATTCATTCTTTTCTATGGCCGCCATATTAGATTTTTCCACCACTGGTGTTTACTCTTAAGTAATATATTTAATTTACTGTGTTAATGTTCATATCCTACCTTCAACTATATCTTCATCTATATCTCCGTTGTTACTATTTCTTGTATCGCGGCGTTCAAAGAAGATTGCCCACGGCAATGCCCGCATCTGCAGAACAGCGGAGACCTATTTTTTTTGCAGCTACAACTAGCGCTACGCATAGCGTATATTTTCTGTGGTTACAGCCTTTTTGGTACAGTTGCACAATATAGTATTGATCAACTGATCGGGAGCCGGTGGACAAGAGGTTTTGAATAGGTTACAATATATTATTGTTGATGATATAAGATGGAGATATAGTTGAAGGTGGGATACCATCAACTGATCAACCACTTGACGAAGCTGTTTATGAAGAGGACGATGAAGCTGACACGGAATTAGATCTGGCGGAGGAGAATGAATGATTTATGTAAAGGCTTGGCTTGAGTGTCTCTACCCCTGCGGTGGTGTGGAAAAAGTACGCATTTGTTCAAAAAATACAGGCGTTGTATCTTTCCGCAACTTTAGCTCGAAAACTATTATTGACCCTACGAAAAAAGTGTAACGACTTTTTTGTGTAGAATTTTATAAGAAATATTTTGTCCAAAGAGTGCTACTTTTCCGACTTTTCGAGATAATGGCAAAAAACTGAAAACGCCCCTTTAACATCCTAAAAACACAATGGCTCACATTGCAGTAGTTAAGTAAAGCGGATCCTGGCTCAAAGATGGCCGCCATATGTGAGCCAGCTTCCGCATAAGGGTTTTGAGCCTGAGCCAGGATCCGCATAGGGCTTTCGGGGTTCGGTTGGCAGGTATAAACGCCGCGGTTAGAATATTTTTTCCTTGATTTAACGTCCTGTTTCGGGTGACCTTATTTTATAAGTTTATGTGTATTGTGAATCAGTGGGATGTTGTCAGTTCACGGGGAAGGTTTACTAAATTCCTTAATCGACAAATTACCAGTTGAATTGCACCTTCCTAAATATCAGTTTTGTGGGCCTGGAACTAAGTTAGAGAAACGTCTGACGAGAGGAGATTCTGGTATAAATAAATTGGACGCAGCGTGTAGGACCCACGATATTTTGTATTCAAACAGCAAGTCATTAGAAGATCGACACAAGGCTGATTTAGAATTGGAAAATCGTGCTTGGGATCGAGTAAAATCCAAAGACGCTAAATTTAGTGAGAAGGCTGCTTCTTGGCTTGTAACAACTGCCATGAAAGTAAAAAGAAAATTGGGTATGGGAGTTAAAAAACGACGACCGATTTCTTTTAGAAGGGACATCGTAAAAAAAGTGGAAAAAAATCTCAGAAAATCTTTTACTCCTAAGGACTTGAATAACACTCAGAATTTGAAAAAATCGTCATTGGCTGCTGTAAGAGCTGCCCGTATGATTGTTAAAAAGATTGGAAAAAAGAATTTGAGGATACCGAGGTTGATTCCATTCGAAAGCAAAACTGGCGGATTTCTTCCTCTTATTCCTATTCTAGGAGCTCTAGGGGCATTGGGTTCTTTGGCAGGTGGAGCAAGTGCTGTAGCCAAAACCATTTTGGATGTAAATAATGCTAAAAAGAGTGTGACGAAACAGTCGATGGAACCTGTTGGCAAAAAAGGTTCGGGTCTTTATTTAAGAAGAAATAAACGCGGAGGATTCGGACTATTTTTGAAAAAAAAACTCTCATTGAGGCTACCCAACAGACCTTTAACAGATAGAGATTTAATAAAGTTCGCGGCAAAGCTTAACATACCATTTTTTAAAGGCGTATTTATGAGAGACACGCTACCTAAAAAGGTGAGAAAAAACGAGTCGGTCATTTTAAATTTGGATGTTCAGCGAAATCCGGGAACTCACTGGGTAGCCTATCAGAAAAGAGGAAATATCGTCAAGTACTTTGACAGTTTTGGTAATTTGAAACCGCCCAAAGAATTGGTTCAGTATTTGGGAAAGAACGTAAAAATAATATATAATAACGATTCTTATCAGAATTTTGATGAAATAAATTGCGGGCATTTGTGTCTCGAGTTTCTGTATAAAGGTGACAGTTAAGACGAGAAGACGATGTCTATGCTTTTCACCTTACATGGATTTAGTTCAACGCTGTCTATTGACTTTACCAGTCCTATATATTTAGATGAGGATTATGAGTATGGCTTAGCATTGTTGGGATTTCATTCGTACAACAGCGTGCCGAATATCGAGAGTGAAGAAGACAAGCTATATCTTGTTGGTAAAAAGGAATACATAACTATACAAATTCCTACAGGATCGTATGAAATAGGAGCAATAGAAGAGTGTATAAATAACAGTTTAAAAATTAAATTTGGAAAACACTTTGTCGAAAAAGATAGAATTATATTAAAACCTAATAACAGCACCTTAAAGTGTGAAATTTTTAGTGAAAATTTCGCTATCGATTTCCGAAAAGAAGGTTCTATTGGAAAACTGCTGGGATTCTCCGAGCGTTTGTTAGAATCGAACAAATTACACATCTCCGATTTGCCTGTGAATATAGTGAAAGTTAGAACGATACACATAGATTCTAACATAACATCTGGAGCATACTATAAAAATCAACCAACACATACCATTTATGAATTTGCTATTGTTGATGATCCTGGGGAAACGCCAAAAAATTTGCTATATATACCAGTGACAAAGCGAGAGATCTATAACATAACATTAAACATTCTCGATCAGAACTTCAGACCGGTAAATTTTAGAGGCGAGGAAATAATTGTGAGATTAGAATTGAAACGTTTAACTCATTAAAAATGGTTTTGATTTTTGGGGACGCATATAAGCCTTATAAATTGCAGTCATTTCTCTGTAAAAAGTCATTAACGAAGAAATCGTCGAAGCGTGCAGATCATTCTAAAAAGTCGTCAATTTTGAAAGGTGCTGGTCGCAACCGTGTACTTACTTTCGAAAATCTTCAGTTTTTAAAATCAATTGGTCAGAATGTCGTTAACTCCTCAGGTGTTCAATGTGCATCGCAGTCCAAACTATGATGAATCTATTCAACGCCTGGAAAAACGTACCTACTACCCATTTGTAAAATCTTTTCGAAACAACGATATTGTGGAAATAACTGTCAATCAGGGAGACGCATGGCTGTTGATGTATGATGCTGTGATTTATGTTAAAGGAAAATTAACCGACATGCAAGGGGACTGTAACTTTGTTAACAATGCACCTGCATTTTTCTTTGACTCTGTTTCCTACGAGCTAAATGGCAAAGAAATAGAAACAGTGCGAAATCCTGGAATTGTGAGCACAATTAGATCATACTTGTGTTATTCTCCTAATGAAGAAAAGTGCATGGCGACAGCCGGTTGGGCTGGAGTTAATAAACATTTTAATGCAAGCACCGATAGCTCATTTATTTCCAGAATCCCCTTGAATCATTTGTTTGGGATGTTCAATGATTATCAGTTGGCTGTTTGTGGTAAACAAACTGTGAGATTGATACGAGCTCGAAATGATAACAACGCTTTATTGCTACCTACTGCAAACGATTCTTGTGAAATATCAATTTCCGATATAGAATTAAAAGTTAAGCATATACAACCGAACGATTTAATTAGACTTAACCTTCTTCAGGCCATGAAAATTGATCGTCCAATTATATTTGCCTTTCGCAAATGGGAACTTCATGAATTGCCAGCTCTTACTACCGGTGCTCAAAGGGAGATATGGTCTGTAAAGTCATCAAGTGCATTAACCTCTCCTCGATACGTCATCGTGGCATTCCAGACTGACCGCAATGACAATCCTAAATCCAGTACTGCAGAATTTGATCACATAAATATAACCGATGTGAGATTAATTTTAAACGGCGAATGCTTTCCTTTTGAACGTCTAAGGTTAGATTTTGATAAAAATAATGTTCAGGAAGCCTATCACAATTACGTGGATTTTTATTCGAGTTATATGAATAAAGATAGACGACCCCTACTTGGCTATACGGAATATAAATCGTATGTACCTCTGTTTGTTATCGATTGTTCTCGAAGAAATGAGTCTATAAAAATAAACACTGTTGACGTTAAGTTAGACATAGAAAGCAATAAAGGATTTCCAGCCAAAACTCGAGCCTACTGCACAATTATACATGATTGCACTATGGAGTATTTACCACTAAGTGAAATTGTGAGAGATGTAATGTAAATTAAGAACAATTAGTCAAATCCAACAGTCCTGTCCAAGATGTTATTGAGAGCGGGTCACATTACATTGCTAGCAATAATTAATAATGTGTTCTATATTCACAATGAGCTAAATCAGACTAACATCTCTGTTTGTGGAAGCAATGATAAATGCTCACCATTTATTTCTATTGGAAGTGCAATTTCAATGGCTATCCTTCCGAAAAATTCAACGCAATTTAAATTTCATTTTAAATTTAAAAACCATACGATTGGTGAAACTAGATGGAGGAAAATTTCTGAAGTTACAAATACTACAAAAAGTACCCCGACTGCACCTAAATTAACCCCCGAACAAAAGGAATATAATATGGAAATTACTCTTGTTCCTCTGGTTTATTACATTACGGTGTGCTCATCGCTGTTAGTAACAAAACTCATGATTAAAATAGTACTTACACAAAGAGAGAGATGGGAGATATGGAACTGAAAATTTGGAGCACCCCAAAGGCAAATGATCTAAAGGCAAAGGCAAATGATTCAAAGGCAAAGGCTAATGATCGGAAGGCAAATGATTCGAAGGCAAAGGCAAATGATCCAAAGGCAAAGGCAAATGATCGGAAGGCAAAGGCAAATGATCCGAAGGCAAGTGATCCGAAGGCAAATGATCCAAAGGCAAATTAAAAATATAGTATGAATGTATTGTAACAATGTGTTAGTATATAATAAAGATAAAATTAAGTATAATTGTCAGTGTTTTATTCCCCACCTACGTGATGTATATGTGTGATATTTGCGGTACAACATTTTGTAGATCGGATAGTTTTACAAGACACAAGAATATTCACAGAACTATTATTTTTATGTGTGAATTCTGTAGTAAAACGTTTTCGAGAAAAGATAACTTAAAAACTCATAAAAGAATCCACCAACTTCAAAACGACTTAGTTGTTAGCGAGGTCGTTGGATACAACGATTCGAAAGACGCGATGCAAATCCATCAGCAGACAGTTTGACTTCCAGTAGAAAACCTAGATATTGTGCAAGAAAGTAGTGCTAAATCTAAACACGGTGTACTGTTTCCAAACTCATTTAGGGCAATTTTTTGTGGACCTAGCGGATGTGGAAAAACCAACGCTTTACTTAGTTTAATATTTAATGAAAACGGACTAAAATTCGAGAATATTTACTTGTACAGTAAGTCACTGTACCAACCCAAGTATCAGTTATTGCAAGACGTGCTTAAACAAGTTAGTGGCGTTGGATATTTTCCCTTTAACTCAAACGATGATGTAATTGGTCCATCAGAGGCTAGAGAAAATTCGGTTTTCATATTTGATGACGTGGCTTGCGATAAACAAGATAAAATTAGAGAATTTTATTCAATGGGACGTCATAAATCTATAGATGTTGTCTATCTTTGTCAGACATATTCTAAAATTCCTAAGCAATTAATACGAGACAATTGTAACATGATTATTCTGTTCAAACAGGATGACGTTAATCTGAAGCATGTCTATGATGAACATGTGTCACCAGATATCACCTACGAGCAGTTTAAAAACCTTTGCTCATTTTGTTGGAATGGTAGTGTTTTTGGAACATTAGTGATAGCCAAAGACTTTAGTTTAGATAATGGGCGATACAGAAAAGGATTTGATAGCTATATAAAACTCTAGTGACTCGGTATCTTTATTAGTAGCCAACATGCCCTTGACATCACAAGAACAAATTCAGAGAGCACAGCGTGCTAAAAAAATTAAAGAGCTAACTAGATCTATTAGAAGAAAATATGCTGCGTTAAAAACGGGTAAATCTGAGATGGATGAGACTTTAGATAAGATATTCAAGCCCGTAAAAGATTCTCTAAGCGAAATAAAAAATAATATGAAAGTTAAGGTAGGATCAAAGCAACAAACTGCAATTCGGATAAAACCTAAGATAGAATTATTTACTAGTACGCCAAGTAAAAAGTTACCGTCTGAAATATCGGGAGAAAATACATTACCTACAACGGTCTTAGAATCATCTCAAGTAACTGAATACGATGATGATGTTGAAGATGACGCAGATTATGGTTATCCTGAAACGGCCTTACCATACATTCAAAATTTCATCTCAAAATCTGCTGATATTGATAATACTTATGGTCCTAAACTTGATCGCAGTACCTACACATGGACCTTAGGAAATAAACATATCGATTTTGATAAAGACACGGGAGATATAATAATCGATAACACTCCTTTCAAGAGCACCGACGGACTTTACCAACTCATTTTCTATGAATATCCAGAATACAGTCAGGCGGATTTGTTAAATTACAAGAAAATTTTAATGTTAACTGGTGTTCACCTTACATCGAATGGTAAATTGAGGGGTTCTCACAAGACCAAATACCTTAATATCATTAGACCTCTAATAAAAAGTAAAACTCAAGATGCGCAAGGTACAGGTATGCAGCTTACTTATAACACAAAACCCATAGAGTACGTATACTGGGATAATGTCAATGAATTAGTAGATAGGTTGAAGTTACTTGTAGCTTCTAAAGATGCTGGAAACACTTCTCACGACAACGAAATCGCAGCCATCTTAAATGAATTAAAGGAAGCTAAAGTTATTTACTAGAAGTATAATTACTGTCAATATACAGTTAGTTACAAAATGACTCTTAACAAGTTCGGACGCTCGTCGAAATACAAAAAGTCTAGCGGCATTGTGCACTCTCCTTTGTCCCAAAACCAAAAATTGAATAGCGATGCTTCAGCTATTTCATTTCAATATAATAAAGATAACGAAAAGCTTAGAAATATATTAGATGAGCGTCATAACTTTTTATTACGGTCAGTAAACGACTTTAAAAATAACGTTTCCCAGCAAATACAGGATTTTAAAGAGTTGTTAGAATTAAATACTGTTGCTTTGCAAACTGCCATAGAGAAAATAACACAAGAGCAGGATGTGATTAAAGAACAACTGAAATTGGATAAACAAAAGAGCGGTGTAAAGTAATTTCATTTTAAGTTGGAATTGAGCAGTTGAACAATGAATTTCGGTCATAGTGATGAAAAAGTTCGGTTAGTTAGGGAACTCCATAAACCAGCTCGAAAAAATTATCCTCGACGTCGAACTATTATCAAAGGCTTAGATGATCTTTGGCAAGCCGATCTTGCTCAGTTAGATCAATATGCTTACTGTAATAGAGGTAATAAATTCATATTAGTTGTAATTGACTCTTTCTCCAAATATGTCTGGTGTAGACCGCTACAATCCAAGTCTGGAGCAGATGTTACAAAGGCTTTTAAAGATATTTTAAAAAACAGTGGGGGACGCAAGCCTCACAATTTACAAACCGATCAGGGCAAAGAATTTTACAACTCTGAATTCCAGAAATTGATGAAAACTTTTCAAATTAATCACTACAGTACATTTACCGACAAAAAGGCAGCTATAGTGGAAAGAGTAATACGAACTTTGAAAGAAAAATTATTCAAGTATTTCAGTCTAAATGGAAAATATAGGTGGATTGATATTTTGCCTACTGTAGTAAATGAGTACAATAATAGGAAACATAGAACGATACAAATGAAGCCTGGTGAAGTTAACAAAAACAACGAGCAACATTTAGTCACCAATGTGTACAACAGTCACTTAAAAGTTTTCAAAACTCGTAAATTTAGGAAGGGTGACATTGTGAGAATAAGTAAAGCTAGACATGTATTTGACAAGGGATATCGACCTAATTGGACAACGGAGTTGTTCAAAATAATCAAAGTACAACACACCAATCCTCCCACATATTTGTTAGAAGATTTACGTGGAAGAGCTATAAAGGGTGGTTTTTATAATGAAGAATTGCAAAAAGTGGCAAATCCTGACATCTATTTGGTGGAAAAAGTGCTTCAAAGGAGGAGGGGGAAAGTTCTTGTGCGATGGCTCGGGTTAGATAAAAGCCACGACTCGTGGATAAGCGAAACAAACATTGTGTAGTTCTCTCGGTGAACGAACCGCCAAAATGTCTGACAGTGGTTACGAATCCGATGTAAGCAGCAGTGAAAATGATATTGTAGAAGATTCTTTGCTTTTGGCAGCATGTTTTCCGATCAAATCAACTAATGGATTATTCATTCATACAGGGTTGAGTCTCAAGAAATATTTTGAGCCAGCAGTAATCATCACATACCTTTGTCATGATCGGACAGTAATTTCCTTGAACTACTCTGAATGGAATAAATTATTGGAACATGTATGTGAATTTATTAATAATGGTGGAGCTCCAATGTTTGCCAGATTCGACTCACGTATGGTTCTAAGTACGGTGATTGACGCCGATGGAAATCAGCACGTGTCGCTTAGAAAAAATAATGTGTATGTTTATTTTACCGAGGCAGATATTTTTGAATTGTTAAACGTTAGCATAAGTGCATCTTTGAGATTTGGCTTTTTGCTCCGCTTTGATTTTTATGATTTCTATTGTAATTTCTTAGATAAAGTCAATCATCTAGTAGTAAGTAGTAACTTAAATGAAACAGACATTATATTAATATTATGTAATATTACATTTAGTATAGAAACCTTTTGTATTTTTGAACTCTTCTGTTTTTACAAAGAGTTTCTGTTGGCTGATTTGTATAGAAGAAGGTTGGTTTAATAAAACAACGTTCTACAAATATGGGTTTTTTATTTTTACATCCTTACATATTACATTCAATATGCCTTATAGCTTTGTGTCCCCAAGGAAGAGTTACAATACTATCAACTAAATATCGCTTATCATCGAAAGGATTCAAGCCAATTTTAGACTGTTCGAGACTGAAAACATCATGAGCAAACGAACGTATAGAACGTTGGTTTATAATTTTTTGTTTCTTGTCAAACAAACAACTTACATAATCGTTGTACGTTATATGTCTCGATACAACGTTTTTCTTGACTCCTTTCGATTTCTTAATACAATTTTTTTTCCCCTCAATCAGATAAGCATACATCTTAGATCTAAGACCCGCAAAGTGAGTTATAATGCTACCATTAAGTTCATCTTTCATTAATCCCGGAACTTTTTTATTTACCAATGGAATACCATATTTATTATCTTGGGGGTAGTCACTAGTATCAAAACGTTCTATATTATCTTTAATAATGTCTTTAAAAACGTCATTACAGCGTATTTCATATACTAGGCTATCAGTATCGGTATACAAGAGCGTACAGTCAGATGGCGATAATTTGCGTAGCATAAATTCATAATGAAATTCATAAACGCATGTTTTTGAGATATCGAGTATTGCCATTCCCACATAGAGGGGCTTATTGAAAATAATACTCGTCTTATTTAGTTCTACGCTAACTAAATTTTCATCAAATATGGTTCTGCTCTTAAAACGTGGGCTAGAAATATAATGTTTTGCTCCAAACCTACCAGCCCATTTGCGTAATAGTTTAACAACCCTGTGTTTCCTTATGTTCTCCATTGTTTTACCATAAACTGCGTTGTTCATGAGTTTGATTATAGTTTTTTCAAATTCTAACGATGCTTGCTGTCTCAAGCGTGTATTAAACTGTATGTAAGGAGCTAGCCAGGGGGCCTGTTTAAACTTCAGAATTCTGTGGATTTTGGTCAAAACTAGACCGTTTCTCAAAGCCTGTTTAAGCGCTCTGTAATGAATTATGTAATTCTTCTTGTCATGAAGTGTGGGCATAAGCTTGGAAAATTTCGATCCTGGTGGTTTTCGCTGCTCTGCTGCAAACGGGAGGTCTTTATGCACATCATGCAGATGATCTGGGTACGACAAATCCACCTCCAAGACATAGCCTTCGTCTGCATCGTCGGCAATCTTGGTAACGTCAAACTCTGAGTCCTCAATCCATTCAAATCCGCCATAAGGGAGATGCTCACACATCGCCCAGCCATATAAGTTGTTAACGTCGAAATAGGCAATAAATTTGGAAGGTTTGGTGGAGTCATAGCTTCGCATATATTTATTATTCGCTTCGGAAAAGCGATGGCTACACTGACTTATTCCACCTCTTACAGCTTTTTCGAAAAATAATAAAATATCGATGTCTTGGAATGTCTCCAGTTTGCAGTTGGTATATTTGAGCATACAGTCCCAAGTGTATCCCGGTAATGT
Source organism: Pseudeuparius sepicola (assembly GCA_963920635.1). NCBI lineage: Eukaryota > Metazoa > Arthropoda > Insecta > Coleoptera > Anthribidae > Pseudeuparius > Pseudeuparius sepicola. The sequence goes on along the minus strand of OY987299.1, from coordinate 104,840,185 downwards.
GTAATACCAAGCAGGATCTAATCCATAGTTTTTATAACACGATTTCCTAAAATTCTCAAACACATCTGTAAGCAGCATCACATCGGTTTTTAAATACAGATCGGAGTATTCGCCCAAGTTAGTTATATTGAACTTTTCCCATACTAATTGTGCGTGTCTGTAGTCTTTTTCGTCGATTTCAACATCGTTTAGTTTGTTATAGAATTGATCGATTGAAGGTAATGAGGTTTCCTCTAATTTTTTAAACGAGTCTATGTAATCATAGCAAAAAACGCCCTTCCTGGTTAACAATGTAAACTTTTCAGGTGACAAATGGTGAAATTCTTTTTTAGCATTTACGAAATCGTCACTTTTTAGAGAGGAAACGAGAGTATCAAGCGAAAAACCTAGAAATCTAAAAGAGTCGATAAAGCGAAACTTGATATTTGTCTCATTATCAAACATAGTAAAACTAATATATTTTTCGTTGTTTATCGGAAGCAGAGTAATGTGATTTCTTTTGGCAAGGTCCCTTATTATAAAATGGCTGTCGTATCCACTTAGATTGTGAAATACTACGGGAATCATAAAAGAGTTCTTATAATTCAAATTACAATTTTGGTGGGCGTAGCCGCGAAATTTGCCGGTTAAGTGACAATGATCGCGCACAATTAAGTCAGTGTCTATGAATTTTTTCTCGAAAATATGACAGTTTTCGCTAGCATCCTTAAGGCTAATGGTTTCGTCCATAGGCTCCACAATTTTTAATTTAGAGGCTACAAATTTCGCGGCCTCATCCAGCTGATCTGCAAACCAAGATAAACATTGGGGTCCACGATAGCTGTTGTAGAAAGATAATGAGTCATCGAATGTACATTTGAAATAGTATGCAGCACTATAGGCCACATGTTTTTGATATTTTTTAGTTTTCGTCTCGGTTTGCAGATCGTGGACGGGTGTTAGCATCGCCTCCACGTCTGAGTAGATTATGAAAGGTACATGTTCTTTATGTGCAAAATTTTTAAACTCAATAAATTTTTCCTTGGGAAATTCAATTTTGCATTGATTTATTTGTTCACAGCTAGTAGCATGCTCGTTCAATTTATCTTGAGATGTAAAATAATTTAAGCATCTGTCACATATAAATACACGTCTTTTATGGTTGTTTAATTGTTTTGAGACTAATTTAGAAAGATCCTTTATCCAACAAAAATGATATTTTATATTATCCATCGACTCGTCTTGAGGGGGAGCTTCGAATTCCCCGATATTTGGCGAATATTCATTTTGAATAAGAAGTAAATTCACATTCACATTCACAATCTAGATGTTTTTTCTTTGCCCACTAACTCCAGAACATACACGTTTACAGATATTTTATTTAACTGCTCAAATTTTGTAATCTGTGGCAATGTCATCGGGAAATCTATTCCCTCCAAATTTAAAACTGTGGAGTAATGAGGGTATGAACTTACTCGATGCGCATTAGAATGTGTTGGATAAAGCGCTGAAACGATAGCCCACGCGAAACAAGCCTCATCCTGATTTTGGACGTTAATGCACGCTTTTTTACTTGAAATTTCGTAGGGCAGAGCTATGTATGATGTTCCACCGTTTCCAAATTCAACTTTGTTTATATTAACCTCTAAACTTAATATTTTATGTAAGCTCCAATTGGACCCTTCATTTTCAAAATCGTCAACTTTTCTCAAAATAATAGCGCTAACATTGTCATTAAACCATTGCTTTATATCAACGCCACGATCGATTGCAGCATTTTTTGTATTAAAATACTTGTTACTAAAGATTTCACCATCGCCAGATATTTTCACAAATTCACCACAGAAGACAGTATTTACTTTAACTACATTTAGAGAACGTAAAATTTGATTTATAAGATTTTTAAAAGGAAAAAATGCGTCATTTAAAAACTTTACTATATCTATGTGAAGTATGTTTACTATAATACCTGACCTTATTCTATTTTGAAAGGCGGACTGAGTGTCTTCCCACTTCAATCGATCAGATCTCTTTTCACGTTTTTGACCAGCCCCCGTATGTTTCCATGATTTAAAGTATACGCCGATCCTTTTCAGATGACCCAAATTTGTCTGAAGTTTCATCAGCGTACCGTGATTATAGTCTCCTTTCTTTATTGCAGTATTATGTAATTTAATATTTGCTTGTAATTTTTTTGTCCATTGCTCTAAAACTCTTTCCTGCGTGCTGTCCCTTAATAAATCCAATGCTTTTTCGAAAGTTTGAACAATTTTGTCACTTTCAACAAATGACATAATGAAAACTTAGCAATAAATTATTCTTAGCTTTAGCTGTTTCGAAACGTTTTGAAAATCTATATGCGTTGCATGCCTTTTTAATCTATTTTTCCCCACTGTTTTCTCATAGGATCTGTTTCGGCACGAAAGGGGAGGGGATAGGGAGCTGGCAATATAAGATGTTGAAATTGCCTACCATACGTATCAAAATGGTGCAGCTTACAGTTGAATTCAGAGCTTTCAGAGCCGCGCTATACGAAATGAAACGTTCGTGTTACGGTAAAAATTTAATTTCTCTCCTGAATAAACCGAATTTTTTAATATTTGATAAGTGCTTCAAAACAATTGCCGAAAGTAAAGAGTGCGACGAGGCCGATTATTGTTTGATGCTGGAGAGCAAGCGAAGAATGGATAACTTTATACGGATACTTGGTGATATTTTCGAGCGAGAAGGCATTAATGAAATCAATGTCGTTGACCTTGGTAAGCTTTTGAGGGATCATTGTTTAAAAGATACTTTTGCACACCAATTGTACGTCCTTAATTTACTTTACGATGCTGATGGTGTGGAGTTACCGTATAATCCGAAAATAGAAGCCTATCAAGTGAAAAATATAAAAAAAAATTACAACGATATATATAAATGTATTGACGATTTCATATGTGCGGCTGCATATATGGCAATTCCAAAGAATATAGAAAATTTTAAGGCTGCATTAACTAAGTTGAAACTAAATTACAAATTTCAACCGTCTGAAAACAAAGTGCATTTAATTATGGAATGGTTAAATAAAAACGTAAAAAAGTACGAAGAAAATCCTGACGCTATACTAGGTTGGCAAGATGGTCCTTGTTGTTCTCCATGGCCCTCAGAAGATGTGGACGATTATAGAAAGACAATTGCACTATTAAATACCTTCATATTGTAACTAATATACTTGTAAAAAATAAAACTTTTACTAATATTTTGAATTTTATTTCATATTTGTATTTTAAAAGTGACAACGCTATACTGGGTTGGCAAGATGGTCCCTTCTCCAAGCACACAATACAATCATGCAACAAAAATAGTAAAATTCATAGAGAATGCCCGCAGCCAGGTAAACCCAGTTGACTGCGCAGCCGCCGCGTTCCTGAGACTCATAGCGCGCCCTCGACGGCGGGGCCTTCGAACCACCCAGCGGTATCTTTCGAACCCCCTTGCGCATACCTGTTGCAAGGGTAAAGTATTCGGCGAAATATCGATCAATTGGTAGTACTTTTGAAGCACGACTGTAGTTGTTTCCCTACAGAAATAGAGGGCACGACCTGTATTAAAAATCTAATATTTTCATTGTATTGATCACACGTCAATTCATAAAAGAAAATCAGTAGTTGCAATCTTTATGAAATTTGGAATAACTCAAATATGCAGATTAGTTGTTCCATTTATTTCAAAATAAAAAACAGCAAAAAATACAGTTTTCTGAAATGGAGGAATTAAAATTTAAAAAAATGTATCACTTTTTATAGCATATATTTAAATAGGACATAAAACACAAAAGATATGTTAAAATATTTATTTGTATGTACAGGATAATATAAAAAACGTATTAAAAAAAACTATTACTAACTAAATATATTACAAACACTTATACATGTATTCTGCAAAAACACATAACTCTACCTGAGGACAGTGCACGGGTTTTCGTAAATTTTGCAAATGTCTTTTACATTGGTTTTTTTTAACCTGATTATATAATTCAGGATTTTCCCCGACTATAATATCAAATTTGGGACATCCCAGTTGTTCTATATTATAGGCTAAATGTCCAAATCCTGCTGCCTTTAAGAGATCCAACTCCACATGTCCGCCTTTATAACCAATCTTTTGATCACCTGAATTGAAGCCCAGACGCCGAAATTCTTTGATGATGTCGTCTTGCGGTTGGTCACCTTTCTGATCCTCATATCTCAATCCATGAAGATTGTTAGTGACCCACCTTGCGGTTCTGGCGTCTTATGAATTGAGAGCGTAATAGCTTCCAACAGAATAATATTTGGAGGTGGACTGTTTCCACTTCATATCAAATATTCCAAGTTCCTTAACTAAAAATTTTCCGTTGACGTGGAAACCATCAACATCTACCAAGTATCTTATGGATGGAGTTATTTTCTTGAATAGACTTAGACGATTACATTGGTTCACTTAGCTAAAGTGTGCCTTTTATACCCCTGTTTTAATACGAAAACAGTTTGGCATCATCAGAAAGTGGGGGGGGGGATCCCCTCCTAGACATCTCGTACAGGTTGATGTTTTAGACTATAAAAACTCTGGAGATATCTCAATAGACATCAGTTACAGTTTTTCTCCAAACAAATTAAATTTAATAACAATGGCTGCCTCCATAAATAATTCCCTATACCAACTTGCGTTAGAAGAAAAAGAAGAGATTGAGAAAACGGTGTTTGCAGAATTGAGAAGAGACATCGACGACATTGACGACGATGATGCTAGTGACGAAGATGAAGGGGTAGACGTTGGCCGCGATGACTCCGTCGTGGCGAAAAGTGTACCCATTAACCCGAGCGAGGGTTATAATAACTGGACAGTGGGGGGCCTCTGTGTATCTGCCGCATATGTAAAGGTAACAGAAAGGGCGCGTTTGTGCCTACATTGTTACCGTGCGTATGTGGTAGATTTTACAGAGGTTTCCCTGAATGGTTTCACCGACAATGCGAAGCATCGGCATGAAACTTTACATTTTTCCTTGAGAGAAATGCCTTTGCAAAGATTCATGCGGTGTAGTGCCTGTAAAGAAAAGCTTTACATAGCTTTTCGGCAAGACACCTGCTTGATGTGTAAAGCAGGTGCAAAAATTATACCATTATTGTAAATAAAATGTATTATTGTAAATAAAATGTATTATTGGATAATTCTGTTTTTATTATTATTATTTAAATTAAATTCCTGACTATAAGAAAATAAACGTGTAATAAAATATTTAATTAAAAACTACAGTTTGATACCTACAAATGTTCTGGGATTTTAGGTAGTCGCATGCTACTGCTTGTCCGTGCGAGGATGATCGCTATGTAAAATCCCCTGGCTGTATTTTTTACCTTTCTTACATCGCTCAGCCGGAAGTGTGCACGTACGGTTATGCTAAAGCATAGCTTTTCGGCAAGATACATGCTTAATATGTAAAACAGGTGCAAAAACTAGGCCATTGGTATTATTGTAAATGAAATGTATTATTGGATAATTGTTTTATTATTATTATTTAAATTAAATTCTCGAATATAAGAAAATAAACGTTTAATAAAATATTTACTTAAAAACTACAGTTTGATACTACAAATGTTCTGGGATTTTAGGTATCCGCTTTGTTGTTTTGTTAATTTTGATGAATTATTTTAAACCATTAGTCACTTTTGTAAACGTATTTATTTGAAAGATATACATGAAAAAGGCTCATACAACAAACTACAAGTGTTGCTTCTGATGTCGGAACGCGAATGTCGTCGCCAGTCGACATTCGGCCTCCCTCGGTGTTCCTCGCTGTAACGGACGAGAGTATGCGCGAAAATAGTCCTTACGGTTAGCGCGGAGCGCGGATTCAAATTTAAATCTGTGTGACGTAACATGCCGCCCGCCTTGAACTGACTAAGTTCAACAGAAGAAAACATTTGGAAAACGTCACTGTTCTATAGGCAGTGCGCACAACTTTAGAGCTGATCGTGTCACAATACCATTTTCAGTTTTTATAGAAACAATTCGCGTCTGCCCGTCTTTTGCCGGAAAAGTCTCCAATACGCGTCCAAGCTTCCACTTGAGAGGTGGTTGGTTGTCCTCTTTGAGAAGCACGAGAACCCCTGGTTTGAGAACATCTTGATGTCTCGACTTCCATTTGGTGCGGACTTGTAAATTGTTTAAGTATTCAACTGACCATCTGGCCCATAGATGTTGCATCATCTGTGTTAAATGCTGATATTGACTTAGACGGTTTGTTTGCAAATGGCGTAAGTCAGGTTCGGGTAAGGACATAAATGAGGATCCGATTAGAAAATGTCCTGGAGATAATGCTTGGAGATCTGAAGGATCTGAGGATAAGGGTGTCAATGGCCGGGAATTTAGGCAAGCTTCCACTTGATGTATCAATGTGTAAAAAGCTTCAAATGAAAGTATTTGATTTCCAATAATTCTTTGTAAATGATATTTTGCCGATTTGACGGCTGCCTCCCATATTCCGCCATGATGAGGCGATCGAGCAGGAATAAATTTCCACTGAATTGATTCTGACGAGAGATAATTATTAATGTCATTTTTAAAGCTTGATGTTGAAAGAAGTTGAATGAAATTTTTAAGTTCGTTGTTAGCTCCTGTAAAATTTGTAGCATTATCTGAGAAAATTACAGAAGGTTTGCCTCTTCTTGAAATGAACCTTTTTAAACAACTTAAAAATGAATCTGTGCTTAAATCGCTTACCAAATCTAAATGAACAGCCTTTGAGCTCAAGCAAACAAAAATGCATAGATAAATCTTAACAGTTTTGGTAGTTCTCAATTTGTTTGGTTTGACTGTAAATGGTCCAGCATAATCTATGCCTGTATTCAAAAATGGTCGACAAGGAGTAATACGTTCACTTGGTAAGTTTCCCATAAGATATTGAATTGATATGGGTTTTGAACGAAAACACACAATACATGTTTTTAGTACCCTTTTGACTGTGTTTTTACCACCAATAAGCCAGAAATGAATACGAATTTGGTACAGGAGGGACTGTGGCCCCATATGTAAATATTTATAATGATACTCTCTTATAATAAGATCTGTACATTTATGATGTTGGGGTAAAATAAGTTGGTGTTTTTGTGAAAAATCAAACGTGGTTGATTTATTAAGCCGTCCACCTACTCTTAGTAATTTGTTTTTATCAAGAAAGGGGTTTAATGAAAGAATTTTGCTTTTTGAACTAAGATTTTTATTTTTTGATAGAGTTACAATTTCTTCATTGAATACATCGTTCTGACAAACTTTAATCAATGCTAACTGTGCATTCTCTAATTCTGTTATAGATAATGAACCGATAAGTTTATTATTTTTATTAAGGGTGTTGTGTTTAAATCTGAAAATGTAACAAATTATTCTTTTTAATTTTGATAATGAAGAATATCGATCAAAAATATTGAAGTCGTTTTTGAGAACATTAGTCAATGTAACTTGAGTTTTTCTTGTTTCTTCAATTTCTACTGGTTTATTGATTTTGTGCTGTGGCCACTGTTGTTGATCTGCAGATAACCAGGTAGGTCCGTGCCACCACAATTTGGATTGAGAAAGTTGATCCGGGTATGCTCCTCGAGATGAAATATCTGCGGGATTGTCATGTGTGTTTACATGATGCCATTGATTTTTCATGCTAAGGCTTTGTATTTCGGCCACTCTATTTGACACGAAAGTCTTCCATTGACATGGCTCGCCTTCTATCCAGCATAAAGTAATTGTCGAATCACACCAGTAGAAAATATCTTTTATGTGCATGTCAATGGCTTGAATAACCTTGGCCATTAATTGTGCTAACAAGAGAGCACCGCAAAGCTCTAGTCTTGGCAAGCTAATGTTTTTAATGGGTGCTACCCTAGTCTTGGCGCAAAGTAATTTTGTTGTGTGACTTCCAAGTGCATCCGTGGATCGTACGTAGATGCACGCACCGTAAGCTAGCTCTGAGGCATCGCTATATCCATGAAGTTGCACCTGACATGGTTGTGTGCATAAAACTTGTCTTGGAATATTTATGTTGTCAATATGTTGTATTTGTTCTTGAAAATTAATCCACGTTGTGTGTAAGTCATTTGGAATTGATTCGTCCCAAGAAACATTGAGTTTCCAAAGGCGCTGAAGAATTAACTTTGCCTTGACAATGCATGGAGCAAGTAATCCTAATGGATCAAAAATCTGCGCTGTAAGTGACAATATAATTCTTTTTGTTACTCTCTGTGAAGGCTTGAATGAAGCAACTGAAAATTGTAAATTGTCATGTTTCGAGTTCCAGAGTAATCCTAGAGTTCTTGTGATTTCTCCTTCTGAGATGATATGTTCGACATGTGAATTTGTTTGTTCATCTTCAAACACATTTGGATCGTTTGAACTCCATTTTCTCAGGGTAAACCCTGCTTGTGATAATATGTGTTGAAGTTCAAGTTTTAATTTTTTAGCATTTTCCACTGAGTTGGTCCCAGTTAATAGGTCATCGACGTAAAAATCTTTGAGGATCACGTGACTTGCTGTTGGAAATGCCGATTTGTGTTCTTCTCCTACTTGCAAAAGGCACCTGATTGCGAGGTATGATGCACAAGTGGTTCCGTATGTGACGGTATTTAGCCTGTAATGAAGAAGCTCTTGATTTGGATTTTGACGCCATAATATTCTTTGTAGATCTCTGTGATTGTCTTGAATTAGTACTTGCCTGTACATTTTCTCTGCGTCACCAGTAATAACAATATTGTGTTTTCGAAATCTAATTAAAATCGAGAAAAGATCGTCTTGCAAAATGGGTCCATTTTTGAGTGTGTCATTCAAACTGATCCCAGTATCGGTTTTCGAAGAGCCGTCAAATACGACCCTTAACTTGGTCGTTGTGCTAGTGTCTTTGACAACGCCATGGTGAGGCAAATAGTATATAGGTATATCTGACTGCTTTGCTTGGGTAATTTCTTCTGGACTGAGTGCTGACATGTGTCCTAGGCTTTCATATTCAGCCATGAATGCTTTGTATTGTTGTGCAAGTTCAGGGTTTTTTAAAAGTTTTTGTTCAAGAATATGAAACCTCTTCTCCGCTATTTGATAAGAATCTCCGAGTCGCGAGACATTTTCCTTTAATAAAAGTGGAACAATAAAACGTCCTGATTGATCACGTTTCACAGTTTTCATAAATTCTTCTTGACATTCTTGTTCTTCATTGCTATACCTCTTGACTGAAATGCACTCTTCGAGTTCCCAGAACTCTCTAAGCTGATCTTGAATGTTGATTGTCGATAGATGACTAATTGCTTTTGATTGTTGGTGTTGGTTGTTTGGTAACAAGCCACCTAGGATCCAACCTAATTTTGTTTTTTGTAATATTGGATGATTTTTACTTACCTTTATTTGCCCGATGCACAATAAGTCGTAAAAAATTGAAGCACCAATAAGCACATCTATGCTTCCCGGTATATTCAATTTTGTATCTGCAAGTTCGATACTGCTTGGTATTTGAAATGAATCGAGATTTAATTCGAACGATGGTAATTGATCTACTATTCTGTCAAGCACCAGAAAAGTCATATCCGCCTGAAAGGAGTTTAATTTTGACTTGATTGTTGTTTTTGCCATGGCATGAATGTTGGTGATATTCTCATTGAGACCAGAAACAGGTAAGTAGGTATTTTGCATGGGTAATTGAAGTTCCTTGCATAAATTGGTAGTTAGAAAGTTTGATTGCGAACCTGAATCTAAAAGAGAACGTGCTTCGTGAAAATTGCCAAATTTATCTTTAATGAGTAGCATGGCGGTGGATAATAGGACTTCTGGTGGTGACTTCTGACGTCACGCAATTGTGCTAAGGGCATGCTTGGGCTCTGAACGCGGTTCTGAATTATTATTAGTGCTTGGTGTTGATTGATTGTGGTTTTGAACGTTGTGTTTGTTTGGTTGAATGTTTGGGTTTGCTTGATTGTGATTTTTTTGATTGTTGTAATTAGTCTCTGTATTTTGAGAGTTGTTTTGTGCGTATTGATTTGTCTCATTATGTAACAATGAGTTGTGTTTTCTACCACAAAACTTGCAACCTCTGCTGACACAAGTTTCAACAGAATGATTTTGTTTAAAACAATTTTTGCATATCTTTAATTTTTCTATTTCGCTGTACCTAGATTTGATTGATAATGCCAAAAATTTCTGACAATAAAAAATCAGGTGGGGTTCTTTGCAAAAGAGACATGGTTTATTAAATTGATTTGAAGAAACTAATGATTTTGACGACGGACCTTTGTGTTTAAATTTAAATGATGAATCTGGTGTGATTTGTTTGTTAATATTTT